>VDFB02000003.1:288393782-288471164 GCA_007258455.2 Sequoia sempervirens | reverse complement strand
ATATAAATATATTAATCACCCATATTCTTTAATTGTTTTCAATTATAATGATGTATATATATGTTGAGATATTTTTGTTTGCATACATTCAGCCAAGAATAAATATGTTTATCAATTAACGATATTGCAATAATTTTTTTGTGTTTGACATATTGCAGGTGAAACAACACAAGGCTATGTGGTGCAATGGTCATAAATTTTGAATCAAAAAGTTGGATGACATGAAAAAAACTTGTGTTTCTAGGATAACTGCAGTGTTTCAGGTGACTAATGTTTCATCTAGAAGCAACATACATCCAAAAGTCTTAGAAAATCGATATTATGGGATTTTGGATGATATACTTGAGTGTGCCTTTAAGTCCTTTAAATTAGTTTTTTTTGTCGTCCTATGGTACATGCTACAATTGAATGAAAATGATCCCAAGAGAACTGTTATTGAACATGATAATGGATTTACCATGGTTAATACAAGGTCAATCGAGTGAGCTGGAAATGAGCCCTATGTTCTTCCATGCCAATGTGAGCAGATGTTTTACTTAGAGGTTCCAGGTAAACTGGGTTGGTCATTTGTTGTTAGACATGATCCAAGAGGAAGGCCGGTAAAGTATAATGTGGTGAAAGAAGAAGATACCAAAGAACTAGAAGATGATGTAGATGATGATCAAAATCAATAGTTAGTTGATGATGTGCCTAATGAAGATGTTGAAGAGGAGGAACTAGATCATGATGATGTAGGAGTTAATGTTCATGAAGATGATATCCATGTGGATGATGATATTATCGAAACTGATATCAATGACAATGATGATGATATGACCAATCCTTACAATGTCAAATATGGATCAGATGATACAAACAAAGAGTTGGATGAAGAAGAAGATCAATGACATTGAAATATATGAGTTATGTGATTGTATTATCTATTTGATATTCATTTCTTAATAGAATTATATTTGACTTATGTAGTTACATAATTAATTCATGATGTTTTTAATTTTTATGCCATTACATAATTAATTCATGATGTACTTTTTAATGTTTAATTTTAATTCATAATGTTACAACTATTGTAGTTCTCCTAGAAATTTCCATATGATCATAATGAATAGTGTTTTGGGAAATTTCATGAAAGATGACACATTGATCATAGTAGTGAAATAATTGCAAAGTCGTTTAGATTTTTTAGACCAATTATCACCCTTCTCAATGTAATTTTTAGGATCATCTCCAATTTGATTACTAGGACACATAAGGTTGGATTTGATTGGCTTATCTTGGATGAACATTGTGACTTTGTGTAATGTGAGAAAATTTTGGATGGGTTACTTGCTATTTCTAAGGTGGATCACTCCTTTCTGCAGAGGCCATACACTTATGATTGGGTCAAGTGTTCTTTTCTTTAGAAAATTCCTATTGCCTTTTTGATAGGTTGTGATTTGATTAGATGGGTTATGAAGCACTTATTTCAAGTAATTTATGTCTATTTTAATTTGTAATCTATTAAATTCAAACAAATCCAAAATTATGTCCCTTGCTTTAATTGATTATTACATTATTTAATTATTAACTCAAATGACACCTCCAATTTAACTATATATATCTAATTGAATATATCTAAAGTGTTGAACATTTTTATATCAAATTTAGTAATTAACTCAAACAACTTTTCCAATTTAACTAACATCTAATTTTAAGATATTAAACAAATATGATTTATGAAAGAAGTATATTGGCGTAAAATTAAATATGATTTGTATTTCAATGTAAAAACTACAAAGAATGGAAACAATTCTTTCAACACATAAACTATTATGTAGTAGTTAATTAAAATGAAAATGCTTACTCTATATTAGTTAGGATACACAACTAAGAAAATGATCTAAATAGTCTAATAATTTGACCATTAGCATATAGAAATTTCTATAGAGTTGTAGATCTCTTCCATTTCAAAAACACAAAACAATATTAGGTAGATAATCAAACATTTTTCATTTCTATAGTGACTTATTTATCCTAGAGAAACTAAGTATATAGTATACAAAGAAAATGAACAAACCTACAACTACCCCTATTTTGAAGGAGTTTAGTTTTCTCCCCTTCCTAATCTCCCTAATATTGTCTAATTATTTTAAAGAGACCATAAAACACTATTTTTAGAAGGCTTGACATTAGAGAGATAGAGAAGAGGGGGAGAGAGGGAGAGATAGGTTGAAGAGGAAGAGAGGGAAGAGATGGAGATAGATAGGTAGAAAAGGGAGAGAAAGGAGAGGGGGAGAGGGAGAGAGATAAGTAGAAAGTGAGAGAGAAGATAGGGGAGAGAGGGAGAGATAGCTCAATATATATAGAGGGAGAGGGAGAGGCATAGAAAGGGGGTGATATAGAGAGATTAAAGAGGGGGATGGTGAGAGAGAGAGAGATAGAGATATATGGGTCGAAGAGAAAGAGACACGAAGATATATGGGAAAAGAAAAAGGGAAAGAGAGGTGGAGATAGAGAGTCGATGGATGAGAGGATATATATGGAGGGAGAGATGAGTAGAGAGATAGAGGAGGAGATAGTTGAAAGAGAGAGAGAAAGAGGAGGGGGAGAGGGAGTGATATGTAGAAACAAAGAGAGAAAGAAGATAGGGGGAGAGAGGGAGAATAGGCTCAAAATGTATATAGAGGGAGAGGGAGATACATAGAAAGGGGGAGTTTAGTTTTCTCCCCTTCCTGATCTCCCTAATATTGTCTAATTATTTTAAAGAGACCATAAAACACTATTTTTAGAAGGCTTGACATTAGAGAGATAGAGAAGAGGGGGAGAGAGGGAGAGATAGGTTGAAGAGGAAGAGAGAGAAGAGATGGAGATAGGTAGAAAATGGAGAGAAAGGAGAGGGAGAGAGGGAGAGCAATATGTAGAAAGGGATAGAGAAGAAGATAGGGGAGAGAGGGAGAGATAGCTCAATATATATAGAGGGAGGGGGAGAGACATAGAAAGGGGGTGATATAGAGAGATTATAGAGGGGGATGGTGAGAGAGAGATAGAGATATATGGGTCAAAAAGAAAGAGATATGGAGATATATGGGAAGAGAAAGAGAGATGGAGATATATGGGAAGAGAAAGAAAGAGAGGTGGAGATAGAGAGTCGATGGATAGGGTGGATATATAGGGAGGGAGAGATGGTGAAAGATAGAGAGGGGGATATAGCTGAGAGGGGGAGGGAGAGAAAGGGATATTGATAGGTAGAGGAGGAGAAAGAAAGAGAGAGGGAGAGTAGGTTGAAAGAGAGGAAGAGAGAGGAGGAATAGCTCAATAGATAGAGAGGAGGAGTGAGAAACATAGATAGGGGGAGATATAGAGAGATAGTTATATTAATTATATTATAATAATTATAATATTATATTAATATTATAATATATTAATATTATAATATATTAATATTATAATATATTAATATATTAATATTATATATTATATTAATATATATTATAATAATTATAATATTATATTAATTATATATAATTTATTATGTAAAATTTAACATGGCACTACAATTTTCATTTTAATTGACATAATCTAAAAACCTAGCTCGTCAAGAGAAGTAAGTCACGCACCAGCAGAGGAAAGGTTGCAGGAAGCCCAAAGATCGAGCTTGCTTGGCTGCAAAAAATAGAATTTTTGTGATTTGTTTTGCCGTGAAGGCCTCTGCATCTCGTCCATCACCAAAATGGTCTGTATATTTCATCTGAAATTTATGAATCAGAGTGCTATAGGGTTTTTTATTTGATTTGGTTTGTGAATATTACTCTTTGTGATTGTATTTTGTATATTTGTCTTCAATGCCAGTGGGACAAACCATAACTTAGTGCTTTCAATCACTTTGCAACTCCATTATTGGTGACTCTGTTGTTTGCTTGTGAGAATCACAAGTTGAAATGCATGTTTGTTGTTTGCAAGTGAGAATCACAGTTCATCGCCTTGTCTATGCTATGACATTTGGGTCCCAAACTAGACATCATCCTTTTTCACAATCACACAAGCTACCCTATTGCAAGGAGAACACATACATGTCTACGCTATGACATTTTACATACATGTCTACCAAAGCATTTTATCAAATAGTTCACTGCCTTGCTGCTATGGGCTAAAATCCTGAAACAAGTGCTTTTGAACAAGCTATGGGAAAAAAATCTATCAAACCATAATAGCAATAGCATAGACAAGGCAGTGAACTGTTTGGAAAAATGCCTCAAAGAATTGTGGTCTCATGGTGATGGAATGCCATGACGAATGCCTATGGCTATGGATTGTCATGGCATTCCATCTTCATGAGACTACATTTGTTTGAGTCGTTTTTTTAAATAGTTCATTGCCTTGCTATGCTACAACATTTTTCATACATGACTACCAAAGCATTTTAATAAACAACTTAAACTCTTTCAATCTTTCTAAGGAAAGCCCTTGGGCATATTTTTACTACCTAGAATTATCCTTGAAAAAAAACAAGAAGATCAAGCTCATTGTTGACAAAAGGCATATAGGCAAGGATACCAACATATGCCTCACTAGAATGAGATTCCTACAATTTGTCAAGAATCTCATCTAAAGTATCAAATTCATTCTCGTAAATTTTTCTATTGTCTATTTTATTATTTCCTACACAATCAAGGATGAAATTCTATTAGCTACAAGTCTATTAATATTCTTAAGAATTTTTGGGCCATGCCTTCTTTGATGACCATCCATTTTACATAGAAAACAAGCATTCAAACCTCTCAAAACTTCAATATCATGTTTAGTTTGATTGTCACTCAATTGAAAGCACAAAATATGTAGAATACACTCATCAGATTTGAGAGATATAAAAACCCTAGAGTTAAGATGGGGAAGAGTAGACCTTGTTTCTTCCACTTGCAACACATTATCCAAAGATTCGAGGAGTTGAGGGATAAAAGATCACATCTAAGTAGATATATTTCAGAATTCTAACCACCTTAACATATAATTTCCTAAAGCATTACATAGGGTAGAATCAAGGGTTTAAAGATGGACCTAAAAAAAAAATTGCCCATATTCTAAAACTCTTTCTTTTAAAAATATTGATTGCATGCCATGATTTTTGAAGAAGAAAGTGAATAAATCTTTATGTATCATTCTATAGAAAAAAATATAGATGCCCATAAAACTTGGGAAACCACAAACACAAAAATATAGAAATAAACATGAGACAAAAATATAAGTTCAAAGAATCACACCAATGACTCTTTGTGATTGTATTTTGTATAATTGTCTTCAATGCTGGTGGGACAAACCATAAATCAGTGCTTTCAATCACTTTGCAACTCCATTATTGGTGACTCTGTTGTTTTCTTGTCAGAATTACAAGTTGGAATGCATGTATGTTGTTTGCAAGTGAGAATCATATTTCAACGCCTTGTCTATGCTACAAAATTTTAATACATGTCTACCAAAGCATTTTATCAAATAGTTCACTGCCTTGCTGCTATGGGCTAAAAGCCTAAAACAACTACTTTTGAACAAGCTATGGTAAAAAATCTATCAAAGCATAATAGCAATAGCATAGACAAGGTAGTGAACTATTTGGAAAAATGCCTCAAAGATATGTGGTCTCATGGTGATGGAATGCCATGACGAATGCCTATGGCTATGGATTGTCATGGCATTCCATCTTCATGAGACTAAATTTCTTTGAGGCATTTTTTCAAACAATTCATTGCCTTGCTATGCTACGATATTTTTCATACATGACTACCAAAGCATTTTAACAAACAACTTAAAATTTTTCAATCTTTCTAAGGCAAGCTCTTGGGCATATTTTTATTACCTAGAATTATCCTTGAAAAAAAACAAGAAGAGCAAGCTCATTGTTGACAAAAGGCATATATGCAAGGATACCAACATATGCCTCACTTGAATGAGTGTCCTCCAATTTTTCAAGAATCTCATCTAAAGTATCAAAATCATTCTCGTAAATTTTTCTATTGTCTATTTTATTATTTCCTACACAATCAAGGATGAAATTCTATTAGCTACAAGTCTATTAATATTCTTAAGAATTTTTGGGCCATGCCTTCTTTGATGACCATCCATTTTACATAGAAAAAAAGTATTCAAACCTCTCAAAACTTCAATATCATGTTTAGTTTGATTATCACTCAATTGAAAGCACAAAATATGTAGAATACACTCATCAGATTTGAGAGATATAAAAACCCTAGAGTTAAGATTGGGAAGAGTAGACCTTGTTTCTTCCACTTGTAACACATTATCCAAAGTTTTGAGGACTTGAGGGATAAAAGTTTACATCTAAGTAGAGATATTTTAAAATTATAACCACCTTAACATATAATTGGCTAATAGCATAGACAACAAAGTGAATTGTTTGGAAAAATGCCTCAAAGAATTGTGGTCTCATGGTGATGGAATGCCATGACGAATGCCTATGGCTATGGATTGTCATGTCATTCCATCTTCATGAGACTACATTTATTTGAGGCATTTTTTCAAGTAGTTCATTTCCTTGCTATGCTACGACATTTTTCATACATGACTACCAAACCATTTTATCAAACAACTCACTGCCTTAATGCTATGGTTAAAAGCCTAAAATAGGTGCTTTTGAACAAGCTATGGATGCTTGGAAAAAAATTGTATAAGCATAATAGTAAGCAATAGCATAGACAAGGAAATGAACTATTTGAAAAAATGCCTCAATGGTGATGGAATGCCATGACAAGCCATATACAAGGTAGTGAACTATTTGAAAAAATTCCTCAAAGAAATGTGGTCTCATGGTGATGGAATGCCTAAAAGAAATGTGGAATCATGGTGATGGCATAGAGAACTAGAACATTGATGCAACCACTCATCCTACCTTAAAACATACCAAAAGTCTCCTAGCAATAAGACATATGTAAAAATGTAGGGCTCTGAATTCAACATAGCACCCACAGAAGAGGAAATGAAGATTGCCTTCCAGCATGGCTATGAAGTCGTGGCTGAACGCCTAAGAGTCTTGACTTGGCAAACAAAATCTTCCACTGCATCCAACACACAAGTAAATAAACTCAATAAAGTTTATTTAAAATTGAATACTTGTGCAAATTATTCAATATTAATTTCCAATGCACAAGGCATTGGAATGCAACCTAGTGAGGGTGGAGCACAACCTATAGATGAAGGTAATGGTGTGCATCTCAGTACTGGATGTATTCATGTGCTATACAAAAAGCAGTATGGATTAATACAATTAAACATCTTTAATTGCAGTTGGTGTATTAATTAATGTAACCTTTCGTATTTCAACTTTAGAGCATGTAGAGTGTGATCAACATGTTGAGCATGATCAGGCTAGAGAAGATCAGGATCATGATGTATTTGTAAGGTAAAGAGATTGCTCTGTGTTTCTTTTCAAAAGCATATTTAAATTGCAATTTGGTATTATTAATAATTTAATGTAACCTTTTGTTTAATGAGATCGAGGATTTAGAGGTGTTCAACATGTTGAGCATGAGGCTATAGACAAAGATTAAGAACAGATGTGCCCACATCAAGTAAACACCACTCTATTACCATTTTAATTAATAAAATACTTGCTTAACAATAATAACAAAACATATCAATTCGCGTTTCTTTGTTATTGGCCGGACCCCCTTGAGTGAAGCCTCATGTCATTGGTACATGACTAAAACCTTCCGTCATGACATTAAAATAGCTAGAAGGGGACAAATAGATAGAAAATGATACATAGCTGGTTTAGCTTAAAAAAAGAAACAAAAAAAATATGATTGTAATTATATTATGACAACCATATTTTTGATGATATGTAAAAATTGAATGAATGAATGTTATATGTTAATGAATGAATGTTATATGTTATTAATGGATGAATTAATGAATGTGAATATGTTAATGAATGAATGTTATATGTTAATGAATGAATTCTATATGTTATTAATGGATGAATGAATGATTAATGTTATATGATCAGGTATAGGGAATTGAGAGTGACATGAGGGGGGGAGGGGGCAAATGAGCTTCCACCATCACATGGTTGGCCTTGTTAAGTAGAGAATATTAAACTATTATCAAAACAAAGAGAAGCTCAATCCAACTACATCCAAGTATCTTTTTAATTCCTCTATATTTCATCAATCTCTTTACTATTTGAAGCTTTCCATTTCTTATTCTCTATGTCTCATATTGCTAGGACTAGAGGATTTATTTCCAATTTCTCATATAGGAGAATACACCTATGGCTCAGATGCATTCCTTTGTATAAATTGGAAGGTATAAGATGTAGAAAATGCATATAGATATTACTTCCTTTACTTTAATTCTACACCTTGATGGATGGATGAGTTTTCTTTTAGATTCTATACTTACTAAATTATCTGTTCTAGTAATTTGGAATGCCCAAAAGGATAGTCATTCCAAACGGTCTAAAGAGGGGAAGAATTATGTGATAATTTTGGTCATAGATAGAAGGAAATCAAGCAAGAAGGACAATCAAAGGTAGTATAATGATAGTCAAGCCACAATGTACATGGAAGAGTAGGCAGTACTTTCAAATGAGTAGTCCTAAGTTCACATGGAACAAAGGATATAACCTTGAAATATGCCATAAGGGAAGTCAAGTTCAAAGAGATCATTGTCATATGTATGCAGATCATAGAGGATCACTATCATTCAAGAGAATCATAGTCATAAAAAGAAGATCATAGCTAGTTGTAGGAAAATCAAGTGTAGTATAAAATCCATGAGGATAGTCTTACATAAGGGAGGCATAAAATAGTTGAAAACAATCATTATGAGCATCTAGAATGCAAGAAAAGGAGGCACAAAGAAATACAATATAAAACATTCCAAGGGAAATCATGTATTAAGGAGAGACAATTATGGTTCATGGTTAGGTAGGGTCTTGGAGAAAGCTTATTTAAGAACAAATTCAAAGGAACAATCAATGCATAACTAGGTTATGAGGGTAGTTTGGAGGAATTTTTAGAAGATTTTTATAAAGGATTTTAACTATACCATTATACAAAGACTTGGAAAACATTTAATGTGACTCTCAGTCATATTGAAACAAATCCCATCATTTTTAGGCTAAGGAATATCAAAGGAACTATGATAGTGACTATGAATTCTTGAGAAGCAAATAAGACAATCACTATGAAGGTTCAAATAGGTTGTTTTGAGGAATATATTAAATTGACAAGAGCTTGGGGTAGTCACCTTTGTATGTGCAGTCCACCATATGCATAAACTGGTGATTTATGATAGTAGGTAAGGTTCCTACGTGGTTGACAGAGGACAACGCTTTAAAGGACACTACCATATGCTTGGTAAATATTTTAAGTGCTTAAACAAGGGAATTGTGAACAACACCATGACTGTGATCATTGAATGCCAAATGCACAATTTCTAAGGAGGCAGAGGTATATAAAGCATGATAGTCATACCTTGAAAATTATAGTGTTTGACTATCAAGGGCAGTAAGAGTAAATGAAGCTTGATACAAACATTGTTATGATGGTCAAGCATAAACTATTTATGAACTTTCATAAGTTAAATGGCAAGAGTAATTCAAGAAACCTTGCAAGGGAAAAAGTACACAAAGGACAATAGGTTCTTGACATTATGAGGGAAATATTTTTAATGAATACATGGAAGACCTTCAAATGGCAGTTGTCAAGGATAATGTTAAAGATAATTAAAAGTTTCCAAGAGAGAGGTTTATATTTATGAATGACCTTACATAGTTGACATGGAAAATGCCATGAGTAAAAAATATGACCAAAAAAATTCTATGATAAGCCTATTAGATACATAGATAGCTAAAGGAGCATGCCAAGGGAAGAATTCATTGAAAAACCATGATAAGTACAATCACCTTGAATACAACCCACCATGTACACAATAAAGACAGAGCCAAGGCCAAGGAGTTCACCTAGACAGTTAAAGGGACAACATTGAGTATAGAGTTATCAATGTGATAGTCATGAAGGGCTAGACCTTTTGCTTATCAAATTCATTCCATCACTATGTAGAGTGCCATGGACAAAAGGGAGACAAGTTTTTTAAGGAATAATCATTAAGTAACAATAGAAATTATAGATAGGATAGTCATAATGATAGATGGGAAAACCATCTTTCAAAAGGGTAGACATCATTAGCATATCCTGATGTGTGAATGTCTACGTGACACGTGGTCTTTCTCATGAGTTGTAGTCTTAGTCCCATGCTATCATCCCATAAATTATGAATATGAAATTCGATGTCTACAAGGATTAAATAGTGTGTATGTGAATGACAAATGGAAATGGAGTTCCCTCCTTCCTTGTGCCAACTACAAAAGCTACACATTACATAAGCATACAATAGCAATAAGGTGAATGAAAAGTAAAGAATGAGTTTCAAATAGTCACCTCAAATGTTGGAATGGAGATGAGACCACGTAGATATCACAAATGCAAAATAATTGTTTGGAGCAAAGTCAAGAGGACCAATTTTGGAAAGTGTGGCTTGCTTAGGAAGCCCAAAATGTTGAAAGTTGCTTCATAATCACATGAAAAGCTTCAAAGAATAGAGTTTCTTGAAAATAGTATGATCCTTCAAAAAATTTATGATGCTTGAAACAAACATATTAAGTAATAAAAAACTATACGAGTAGCAATATTGAATAACATAAAACTTGCAATATAGATGCATTAAAAAAATATAGCCTACACACAAGCATTAGCAACTCACATATAGTTTAATACATAGATGACATATACATAAAAGGAACATAAACAAATGAAACACACAAGAAACATACATAGACATGAAGAAGACAAATAAAATCTAGCATTTTCTAATGTGCTTTGTTGTTAGAAAGTAGGAAGTAATAGTCCCAATATGCTCTCTTATTAGGAAAAATATGGGGTAACTGTGCAATGCCTTTATGAATTATAACCACTAACATGTTCTATAATTATATGACACATAAAAGAGCATAAAAGTAGCTACTATGAGTTACATGTATTAGTGTATATCTTGCTACTAGGTGGCTCATTTTGCAAATACAATAGTAGGAATGACATGGGACTAGTGTGCTTTGTTGCTTAGGTAATTTTGATAAGGACAACGCTTTAAAGAAGGACACTACCATATGCTTGGTAAATATTTTAAGTGCTTAAACAAATGAATTGTGAACAACACCATGACTGTGATCATTGAAATAAAGTTATGAATATGATGATCTATGATGTAGATACTTTAAAAAAAAATTGCACAGTTTAAATTTCAAAAAACCATCGACGAAATACAAAAAATTCAATGCAATTGTTGTACCTTCGATGAAAGATAGAAGTGCCTAAACATTGACATTTCGACCAAAGATAAGTGAATTTTTTTGACAAATAGACGTCTTATCACAATTTTGAAGAATTCTTGTCCTTTGACAACCGACAAAATTAGGTCGATATTTCATTTTCAAAGTTTGTTGAAAGTTCAATGAAAATTTCGACAAAAATTGGTTCAATGTTTCATCGGTATTCTGACAAGCTTTTGTTGAAAATTGGACCCAAATACTCTAGTGAGTGCATAACATCCTTAGTCTTTTGGGACTTAATGTTTCAACAAATGAACTATCACAAACATTGTAGACTCCAACAAATACTGAAGTGCATGAAGGTGTACAACAATAACTTGAGGACATGGATAGCCAACCTGAACAAGAAAACATGGGAATTTCACATTCCCATCTCCAACAACCACACCTCCAAAATGAACAATGCACTATTATGTAGATGGCAGCCATGAAAGTCAAGGTACACTGGACTAGGAGGATTTTACTGACTCCCAGGTCAATGAAACAATTCAAATACAAATTGGTTCTTAGATCAGTAACTTCCTTAAGCTGCCAGTTTACAGATTCAATTGAAGAGTGAGAAAGTCTACTGGTGGTGCTCTTTGGATGAGATGATAGTCTCAATTGTTGACTATTGATAGTTACATGGCTCTCTTAATGGAGTAGGAATGAAGGAAACAAGAACTAGAGGAATTAAAAATCAGAAAGAGGCAACAAATTGAGGACAAAAAGGTGGCACAGATTCTGGCCTTGGAGTAGAAGGAACAAAGAAAAATTGAAAAGGAAATTGAGCACAAGGAAAGAGAGAAATAAAACAAGCTACAAAAGTGGTGAACCTAACCTAGGCTTTTCTTGTATGAACATAAAGTAAATGCAAACACAATGTTAGTCACATATGCAAGTTATAACTAAGATTCCCCATGCAATTCATCTACAATGCTAAAAATAGGAATAGATGAAGAACACACAAAGAAAATCTATTAAATCCTATTAGAGCATGCAAACTCTCAATCCCATGGGGGAATTGGTGCCATTTTATGTGTAAAATGGCCCTTTTCCAACTCCTTTGCAAGCTTGATGAAGATTGATCCACTTGATGATGATGAACAATGTGCTTCCTTGATGAAATCTGCAATAACCTAGCTATGATGATGAAAAAATGCTACGGAAATCGATGAAACTACTCTAAATATGAAGATAGTAACTTTGCTCTAAGTTGTGGATCCAAAATACAAATAAAAGCCTCTTATTTATAGATGAGAATGTTGAAGAATGAGGCAAAATGGATGAATGTGGGAGCATTCAACATCCAATGACCAAGTGCCACTTGTCAACATGTAAAATTGAAGAAGGTTGAGCATTACTTTGATAAATGTGTGCATGCATTTGAAATTTGAATTTGGATGAAATGACATGTTGGAGGGAGAAAGGAATGAATTAAATTCCACTTGGCTCAATGCACAAGGAATGTATGTAAGAGGAAATGAATGCCTTGTTGGAAGGACAAATCCATTTGGAGGGATTTTCAAACTTGGAGGAATATTCCCTTTTGATGTCATGTTGAAAGTAATTAGGGGAATTAATAAATCAAAAGAAATGATTTATTGAACAAGTTGCAAAATCTAGAGGATTTAGATGATTAGGGACAAATTATTCAAGATTTGACCATTCTTTGACTTAGACCTTGGACACCCCCAAGTCAAATGAGGAGGAAATATGATTTCAGACCCCACTAAAATAAGATTCTTGACTTCATTTAATCAGTGATAATTTTCAGATTAAATTAAATAAGGCTTTAATTCAATAGAATGAACTTAGGGATTTCACTCAAATAAAACGAATTCATTTTAATCACAGAGATTAAAGGGCTAATTCGATTTCCATTTGCACTAATAGGAGATGAACTTGGCCTTAGATGTAAATCCTTGATTTCCATTTTAATTAAGGGACGAAAGCGATGAATTAAAGCAAAGAAGATGATTCAAATAATGATGTTAGCAATCAGGATCCAAGTGTGTTGATGTATTTTCCATGTCTACATTTTGCCCCTCTTGAAGCAGTACCGTTGTGTTGGTTCAAAGAATAAACTGCTCCTCGGATCAAAAATTCAAAAAATTTAATTTTTTTGATGTCTCCACTACTTCCCCGCTGAAAGAATTATGCCGTACATTGCCCCTCGAGAGATACAGAGAAAAAAAGTTCAATTTGAGGGTCAATCTCATAACAAAGAGTTTCAAGATTTAGTTCAACTTGAATGTTTGATGTAGATAGACGGATGATGTAAACAACACGCCTATGGTAGCCCTACGTATATTTTGAGATATCACACAAATTTGGATAGAAGTGTTAGTAAATATAGAAGAATAAGAAGAAATAAGATGATGACAAGAGGATCCAACAATTCCATGATCTGACGGGACTTTATTAGAGATGATGATGGATGATGATGATGTTTTTCTTGAAAAGAATTGGGATTTTAAAAGAGCCTATTTACCTTATGTTTTATAACACACATAGATAATGATGCATCAAGGTATAGACAACCAAGATGGCATTGTACCTAGTGAGATGGACTTTGACCGGCCAAACAAATAGGAGTATTCTTGTTCACACTGACATACAAAAATTCATAGATGCACTTCTAAGTTTCAAATACTTTCGCACTCAAAACATGGAAAGGTATAACCTATCAATGCAATAGTTTAAACAAGTTTTCCAAAACACTTCCAAGTACACATCTAACAGCAAGCATTTGAAAAGAGTCTTACAAGAACATCCAACAAGAACAGTAGAAAAAAAAAAAAAATAATGTGATCAATGCCCATTCCTTTCTCTCTAAATCATTTTGATTAGACATCATCGAGAGGTCATTGGAATGAGCACAATAAGATAATAAAAAGAAAAAATCAAGTACACAAACAAGCCAATGTTCTTCATAACTTCAACCAAAGGGATGTGTTTTGTTTAGGATAATTTTCCAAAGTGATTGCCAAAGATAATTCCCATTGTGGTGGAAGGATTTATCCTAGGACATGTTAGTGGATGGTGGAAAGCTGTTTTGTTTAGGATAAGTGTCTGAATTGTTTTTCCAAAGATAATTCCCATTGTAGGAAGGATTCATCCTAGGACATGTTAGTGGATGGTGGCAAGTTGATAGGTTGTTTGAAAGGTTGTTGATATAAGGTCAATTGACATGTTTGCAAATGATCAAGAGTATGATTTTGCATTTAAAAGTTTGTTGTTTCAATTTTGATTTTACATTTGAAGTTTTCTTTTGTTGATTGTTGTGGTTGTTTTTGTTTGTATTACCAAAGGATGAAGGTGATGATCAATTTATTATTGATGGAAGTTTATTGTGGGTGAAGTGAAATGGATGGATGGATGTTTTAATATTTGATGTTTCTTGGTGTTTTGAAATTTTGAGGCTATTTTGGTATTTTTACGTTTTACAATTTTTGATTTTCAAAATTTCCAATGTTTTGTGTTTTATGATATTTTATGAATGTTTTTGGATTGTGTCTAGGGGGCTGATCAAAGATTAGCCTTGCCTACATTTAAACTCAGAGACAACATAGTTCAGATGGTGTGTTTTTGACGTTTTCTGATTTTTATGAGTGTTTTTGGATTTTGATATGATTTGGATGTCTAGAATTTTTTATTTTATGAATGTTTTTAGATTTTTCATATGATTTTGACGATTTGGATATGGATATGTGTGATGATATCAATGCTCTATTTGGGGGATTTTTTGAAAACCAAGCTAAGGTTGATTGATTTGATTGATGGATTGATGATGATAACATTGTTGAGGACACACAACAATGCAAGGATAGTGTTTAAGCAACATAGGGATTGGGATGGATATCCCGAGATGATGGTGGATTGATTGGATTTGATTGATCAAGATTTTGAAGCTTGATTTTGGAAAAAAAATTGTTCTAAATGATTTGATACATTGAAGTAAGTGTTAGATGCAACTGATATTGATTGTTTGGATTGATGTTCGATGAAAGATGAAGCTTGATAAGGAACATCTTCTCATCAAAATATGCCATGGGCTAGTGATTTGGATTCTTGCTCACAAGTGGTTGACCAAATTGATTTCATGTTTTCTAATGTTCAGATAACCATATAAGTTGAAGGATATAGATCAAGATTTATTCTAGAAGCAAGATATAAATATCTGCCCCCAGTGTCTAGCAATGTTTGAAATGTCATGGCCAGATGCTTGGATGGGTGTATGGATGGAGGGATATGGATTATCTTGTAATAAGATAAGGTGTTCAGATAAAGAATGCTTATTTGGATAATGCTTCATGGTTGAGATAATGTTAGGGTAGGATAGGATCAATGAAAATGACCCATGTCAAGATGTTTACCATAAGCAAGTGTAAAGTGTGCACCAAACTTTCATCAAGATCATGATAATCTAGACTATGGATGCAGATGGATGGAGATGGATTGGATAAATGGTTCATGGATGAATGAATTTATTATGGATGAGATGGATGGAATGCTAGATTTATTATGGATAAGATGAGATGGGATGTTGGATTTATTATGGATGGGATGGATGCTTCCACCCGAAATGGCGCATGTAGATGCTCGATTCTATGCATGACGCCTGTTTATCAGGTTTTCATCATGGTACTTGTCCAAAGCACCACCGTAGTGGTTTTCACTGGAGGATGTTTTTTCTCTTTACTATTTTTAATCCTTTTTTTTAATTTTTTTTAGATTTTTTTCTTTTTTTTCTTTTTTTGGTTTTTTTTGAAAGATTTTAAGCTCATGCTGAATCACTTGGTGGTGTTGATGTAGATGCTTCTATCATAATGTACCATCGATATCCTGCCTGAAGAAGTTATTTTTCCAAGATATGTGTACATGAATACAACTTTTAAGATTCTTGATCTACTTTGTCAATACCGGAGTTAACTTTGTCTTTATGCGCACATCGCAATAGAGTTCCTTCTGAATCCTTATGATGAAGGGTTGCTACCAATACATGGTCAATGTGAGAATTGGATATCATGTGTGGAGGCATGGATGGTGTTGTGTGTTTAGGAATAGGAGATGGATTGGTTGATAGTTTGGAACCTTTGACTCTCCAAACTTGGGAAGATGAGTAATAATGGGTGGATACAGAAGTGTGTGTGGAATTAGGACCAACTGCTTGATACACTTTGTACGTTGCTTGAGAAGCCTATTTTTTCCTTTGGGGACATCTTTGATGGATACTTTTCCCTTTTTTATTTTTCCCCATAGTTTCTTTGACTAATGGAGTTTCATAAGGATAATCTTTCTTTGTATTCTTTGGTATCCATGTGTATTTGATTTGTCCATTATGCTTTTCACCTTCCTTTTCTTTGATGATGTTCTTCTTGCTTTGATTTACATATTTATTTTGATATTGGTCCCAATTTGTGGATGGGGTGATGGGTGGATGAATATTCGTGACGTGGTTGGTTGTAGTATTGGCATCGGTTTCATCATAAGGACTCTTTGTGCTCCCTATGTTGACATTTGCTTGAGACATAGTTGCCTCTAGTATGGTGGTAGTAGCACCTTTGTTACTTGATTCTACTTGTTTTGAGATGTCTTGCTCAGTAAGAATTCTCTAATAAATGACCACTGCAGATGACATTATTTCAATTTGTTGTTGTGCTGACTCCAGAATATCCTATTCTGTCTGACTTGTTTCCTTGAGTGGATAATGTTGGATATCTTCATACATGATTTCCTCAGTCTAAATTTGGGATATATCTGATCCTAATGTTGCCAACTCAATTTGAATGTAGGAATCAATATCCTACTCTTTTTGTGTAATAATTTCAAGAGTAAAGGAATCTTGTTCTAAATGAAGATCATCTATGTGTCTATCCAAAGAAAGCATCTCATGGGTAGATGGAGGAGTATGTCCTATGTGGATACGATCATCATTTATAGATAGAGTGTCCATTACATCATTGTAGTAGCTTGGAGATGCAAATTCTTGATCTTGAATGATTTCATAATTGCTTTTGACATGCTTTGGATCAAATTCTTGACATGGGTCAATTTCAAAGGATGGATTTCTTATAAAGGGTTCTTGGATGTCTTCATTAGGTATGGGAAGTGGCTCAATATCCTCTTGATTTTTGAGTGGACTTGGATCAAATGTTGAGTTGAAGATTCCTTCAATATCTACAAACATGTCTTTGAAAGGACCATTGCTAGACCTTGGTGAAAGATGTTGATCATGTTTTGGAATAAATTATTGAGATATGTCCTCTAATTCATTAGGTGATGTAGAGAAATTTTTAACATGATTATTGGTGGATAGGTCTTGATCATTGTTTTCAACAATTGTGGTGGATGGATTGACACTACTATCACTAGTCGTTGAATCCTGATCATTGTTCCCAATAGTTATCATCTTTTGATCAATAAGGTCTTGGGTGAGATTTTTGAGTCGAACACAATATGATGTTGTGTGTCCCTTTATTTTGTGATAATCACAAAGGTGGTTTTCATTGTACCATGGTGGTTTCACTAGGGGTTATTGATAGTTGTCATAGATGGGGATTTTGATGAGATTCTCATTTACCAGTTGTTGCATGACTGATTCGATTGGTTTCCCAAGTGGTGTGTACTTTTTTTTGCTACCTTGTGAGATTTGACCTTGTGGTGATTAACTCTGGAGATGTGGTGATTGATTTTAGACAATGTTTTGATTTGGGATGATGCTTAGATTTGGCAAGATAGGTTGAAATTGAACATTGTTTTGGTTGGGAATCACATTGCCTTGATTTAGGTAACTTTGATTCTGCACAAGTTTACCTTGACTTGGATCAATACATGGAGTCGTTAACATATTTTTTGGACTTTGAACAACATTTGTATGATTTGAAAACATATCTATCCCAAATTTTACCAAATGTGGATTCAAAATGTTCATGTTTGGAAAAATTGTACTTGGTATATTGACATTTGGCATGTATGGATTTGGTGGGATGATGTTTTTTTGTGGAAGAAACATGCATTGGGTTTTTGGTTGATAGATTTGTAGGTTTGGAATTGGATTTAAATCTACCATCGAGAAAGGTTTTCCATACTTTTCATTGGGCATACTCACATTTGTTGTACCATTGAGGTTTGTAGGAGATAATGATCCCATGTATGGATTGTATAAATGTGAGTTTCGATAATCAATCGACATTATAAGGCCTTGATAGTTTGGTTGACTTGGAATATAATGATGTCATGTTTGGATTACTCATGATGTATTGATCACTCATGATGTATGGATCAAGTTTATATTCCATGTTCTTCTTGTGTTTTCACCTTGTTGCAAAAGTGACCTCTAAGGTGTTTAGGACCAATGATGAGATGAAGGATGAAAGGGGTGAATGATATGGGTGTTGAGATTTTAGGAACCTTGGAGGGATACTAGATTTTAAAACTTTTGGATTTTTTTATTTTGGATTTGATTTTGATTTTGATTTTGACTTGATTTGGATTTGATTTTGATTTGGATTTTTGGATTTGGATTTGATAATGAACTCATAAACTCCAAGAGGTTAGATGTTGTCTTGGAATAAACTTTTCCACAAGATGATAATTTAACTAAGTGTATGAAGAAGGATTCATCCACACACACTTAGCCAAACAAGGTGATTTTTGATGTTGATTTGAAGGATTTTACCAAAAGTCTAGTATGAATGATTTTTCCAAGATTTCTAAGAGTTGTTGGTGAGATTATTTTTGATTGATGTCTGGGATGGATGAAGTGTTTGATTTGATCCTAAATGAATCTAAGAGGGACCTTGTTTACAAGACCAAGATATTAAAGAACATGCTTTTATCAAAAAGCATTTCAAACCAAAAGACCAATGTTTGCATGGAAAACCATATGACCAAAAGATACCAAGCACATGTGTGGGGTTAAATTTTTCTCTTATCTTTGCTTAATGGATTATTTTTACCACAAACACTCTCTTGATTAGCTTTCAAACTGAATGTCTATTTCTCAATTTATTTTCATCCCACAAAGTCCATTATGTGGAAGTCAAGAAATCAAGGAAATAGTTCCCTAATATTGACTTTAGGAAAATAAATTTGAGATATATATCCAAATACTTAGAAGCCTCTAAGGGTAGGATCCCTAGGGCAAGCAATAGCACTTAGATTTTGTCAAAGATATTTGCTCCTCCTAAAGGGTTTGAAATTTGATGTTCATGATGAATGTTTGTTTTCCAATGTTTTAGATCAAGCAAAGTGTTTTGATTCCCAAGTAATGCAAAATCCTATGGATGAAAGACAATATTTGTTGAGTCCCCACTTGGATAAATCTAGCTACGCCTATTCAAAGTAGATGACTAGAAGCTTGACCACACAGGATCCCCCTTATAGTGCACTCTCTTCTCAGGTCAACCAAGCTTTAGTACCCATGAAAATCCCATGGAATACTTCTCATCTCTACTAGGAATTACAAAAATGTGGGGCGGCTTCAGAGGTCTGACCTCTTGCACTAACAAATAGAAAACAAATTTTGTCCTTTATACAAAAGGCTCTAGTATAGGCATTTCATTCGTGGGGGATCATCCATACGATAAGAGACCATTGCTTCCCTTCTTGTCGAGGCAATCCTCATGATACTTGAACTGTTCTCAAGTATCCACACTTATATCCCGGGTGGAAGTCGCTTGGCTTTAGTGTGTTCCTGGTTGGGTCGTTCCCTAAGGATATTACTTTTTCCCACCAGGTAGGCCCTCTAAGGATAAACAATAGTGAGCAAGCACATCTGTAGTTTGATCAATCTTCATTGAGAAAAAAAGAGAGAGCACACGTGATATACTTAACTCACACTCACAAAATTTGTTCAATTTTAAGAATCCAAATTGAAGTGTGGAGGCAATCACTTATACAACTTAATATCACCAAAAGACTTTTGACTCTCAAGATTTTCATGCGGCACGAGAGAAGTGCATATGTCTTTCAAATGATATTACTTTGGATAGGGGATTACAAAACATAAAAGGCACATGTTCATTTTAACCTTCAAAGCAAGAATGAATTCTTTTTAAGCACCAAGATTGAAATGTGAAGATTGCTTGTTCAATTGTTAAGCCCAAAACAAAATGTAGTAGGTTCGTAAGGTTCTTTTTAATCCCTTTATTTTTTTCTTTTTAAGCCCAAATGAAAATTATTGAGTCCTAAAAATCTTGAAAGTGACAAAGTCCTTAGAAGTGGGGTGATAATTGCTCCCCAAAGTGTTCAAAAACACTTGATACAATGATGTGCTAATGTTTTTTCTTTGACTTCCATGCTCCATGATTCTTTAACACCTACAATACAAGCTCCAAATGTTAGATGAAATCAAGAAACAAGAAGATATGAGGGTTAGATAAATGATTAAGCATAAAAACCCTAAAATTTAGACCAAGTTTTATTGTGATTTGATATTAAGAAAAAATTTGAAAATTTTAACTCTATCAAAGTTGATAAACACCAACACCATTGGATAGCTTATGAAATTCTACCCCATTTAAAAAAAAAGCTCTGAAAAAAACCAAAATATGACCAAGATACGACCATTTTAAGATTGAGTGAAAAAGCAAGAAAACAAAGGCGACGCCCTTTGAAACATAGAGGCACCAGTGCTATTTGGGTCCAAACAATGACACTGGAACAAAAGCGACATTGTTTGAGGATTTGAGTGGCACTCTGGTGAAACTAGCGGTGTTGTTTGGAAAAACAGAGACTGCAAAAGCATCACAATTGGACCCAGTGGTGTTGTTTGACCTGGAGCTTGCACGAACATAGCAAACAAAAACAATATTAGATCCATATGCAAGTTATAACTAAGATTCCCCATGCAATTCATCTACAATGCTCAAAATAGGAAAGAAATGAAGAACAAAACAAGAAAAGCTATCGAATCCTATTTAAGCATGCAAACTCTCAATCCTATGGGGGAATTGGTGTCATTTTGATGTGGAAAATGGCCCTTTCCCAACTCCTTTTCAAGCTTGATGAAGATTGATCCACTTGATGATGATGAACAATGTGCTTCCTTGATGAAATCTGCAATAAACTGGCTATGATGATGGAAAAAATGCTATGGAAATGGATCAATTTTCTCTAAATGTGAAGATAGTAACTTTTCTCTAAGTTGTGGATCCAAAATACAAATAAAAGCCTCTTATTTATAGATGAGAATGTTGAATAATGAGGCAAAATGAATGAATGTGGGATCATTCATCATCCAATGGCTAAGTGCCACTTGTCAACATGTAAATGGAAGAAGGTTGAGCACATTTTGATAAATGTGCATGCATTTGAAATTTGAATTTGATGAAGTGACATGTTGGAGGGAGAAAGGAATGAATTAAATGCTACTTGGCTCAATGCACAAGGACATGTAAGGGGAAATGAATGCCTTGTTGGAAGGACAAATCCATTTGGAGGGATTTTCAAACTTGGAGGAATATTCCCTTTTGATGCCATGTTGAAAGTAATTAGGGGAATTAATAAATCAAAATAAATAATTTATTGCACAAGTTGCAAAATCTAGAGGATTTAGATGATTAGGATTAAATTATTCAACATTTGACCATTTTGACTTAGACTTTTGGATTAATTTAAGTCAAAATGAGAGGAATATGATTTAGACTTAATTAAATAAGATTTTGATTTATTTAATGAAAAGGGATGATAGATTAAATTAAATAAGTTTTAATTTAATAGAATGACCTTAGGGATTTAATTAAATAAAATGAATTATTTAATTAAATATATATTAAAGGGTTAATTGATTTATTTAATTAACAGGAGATGACAACTTAATTAGATAAATTTGTTTTATTTAATTAAGGGATGAAAGGTGATGACTAGCAAAGAAGATGATTCAAGACAAAATGATGTTAGTAATCAGGATCAAGTGTGTCGGTGTATTTTCCATGTATACACAAAGAAAAGAAAAATAGTAGAAGGAGCAAGAGAGGGTAAAAAAGAACAAGAGAAGAAGGAAAGGGAGATCGAGGTTGCCCATAGAGCATTGATGCGAGATAGACACTTAAGTAGTCCTGCAACCCTCTTATCTGATAATCATGGTTACTTTTGAGATATAACAAATAATAACATCCCTCTCTTTACTGCAGGCAATGTGTGTTTGAGTCCTAGCTCATCTCAAGTTAGTTGCACTCAATTTCTAATTAGCCTAAATTCTTCGCCACTAACCCCTTCAAATGTAAGTTGCATGCAATTGAAAAATGCAAATGCAAATCAATTTATGGCTAGTCTAAATGTAGCACCAGGAGACAAGAACACATCTCCAGATTCATTCCTTGGAGCATTTGACTGAGGTTGGAAGGGACCAACTGAAACAATGCCTTATATTTTGGTTTTTTTTGTTGTAGTTGGGGATGCCATTTTCATTGTGTTGCATCTATACCATTAATATATTTGAAGTAAATCTATTTATTAATGTGATATGAGTACCATGGTTGACTTTGTGTGTGATTTTTTTTTTACAATTACATATTAAGGTGCTTTAATGTGGGGCCCATTGATGACTGTGTCAATACCTTTTTATGGTTTTCTTATAATCTACATATCAAAAAACATATTCTATGCAGATAATTTATTTCAATTTCGTTTACAAAAATTACTATGTTTATAATATCTATTCTACATTTGTGAAAATATATTCAATGTTGATAATCTTATACAACATTTCATACAATACAATCTATGCTAATAATGGAACATTTGAAATTGCATGTCAATACATTTCATATAGTCATTGAAAAGGTCTATTAGACATGTCTAAATTCCACAACACTTCATAAGGAAATACTTGATGTAATCTATCCCTTTGTATATTAGTATCTCAATTGAAATTTAATTTTAGGCTATACCTTTACAAAATTTAACATGTTTCTATGTGATAAGTAGGAGGTATTTTCCATAGTGTGTCAAATTATGATATTGCTATCAAGATTCAACCATGTAGTTTTCAAGTCAAACTCATTGACCCATGTTTCATGAGCAGTGGTTCACAAGAACTCATCTCTCATGATAATGAATTTGACCCATGTTTCATGAGTAGTTATCATGAGAGATGGGTTCTTGTGAACCACTACTCATGAAACATGGGTCAATGAGTTTGACTCAAAAACTACACAGTTGAATCCTGATAGCAATATCATAATTTGACATGTTGTGGAAAATACTTCCTACTTATCAATTGATGAGCTAAAGGGGATCTATAATGAATGGTTCATAAGGCACAACACTTGCTGAAGGTTTTGCAAATGGGGTCGCAAGCTAAGTGGGCTTAACCTTGGGGAAAAAACTTTGTGGTTAAGCGCGCTTGAGCTAGAGCAATATTGGGATGGGTGACCTCCTAGGACAGCCTAGTGTTTCACCTCTATGAGCATCACCTAGATGCAATGAGTGCTAAGTGGACCATTCATTATCATGAGAGATGGGTTCTTGTGAACCACTACTCATGAAAGGGTCAATAAGTTTGACTCGAAAACTACACGGTTGGATCTTGATAGCAATATCATAATTTGAAACGCTATAGAAAATACCTCCTACTTATCAATTGATGAGCTAAAGGGGCTCTATAATGAATGGTTCATAAGGCACAACAATTGTTGAAGGTTTTTCAAATTGGGTTGCAATCTAAGTGGGCTTAACCTTGGGGAAAAAACTTTGTGGTTAAGCGCACTTGAGCTAGAGCAATACTGGGATGGGTGACCTCCCGAGATGGCCCAGTGCTTCACCTTTGTGAGCATCACCTATATGCAATGAGTTCTAATTTTACCATTCATTATCATCAAAGATGGGTTCTTGTGAACCACTACTCATGAAACATGGGTCAATGAGTTTGACTCAAAAACTACACGGTTGAATCCTGATAGCAATATCATAATGTTTCATGTCTTATCTCAAGTTTATTTATTTTGGTACATTACAATTCACTCTTTCTTGTGAACCAAAAATCACATTACATTTAGGGGTAACGACTATAATGCCCAAAAAGTATATCATTCAATTTAGTATATACTAAATAAATTATGTTGGTTAACACTAACAACATAATTACACTTGATTATGAGGGTATTTCTATGGAGGGATGCCAAAGGGAGGTGGTAGGAGTGAATGGTAGAGATGAATGTGACCTATTTGACCTATATGACTGTATCTCTCCCCTATTATTATGTTCATCATTGCACAAACTTTAAATTTGCAATTTGGTTATAATATTTGTTTATTATCCTAAAATATGAAAATGGTTTGTCTAGTTTTCATTTCAAGGATATATGTAGTGCATATATGTGCATACATATGTACATATATATGTGTACCATAGAAAAATGGCTCTTGGAAATTTTCATAGTCTTTTAGGTCTTTCTCTCATGATGCTTGACCTGTTTTGCTTTGATTTAATGTTGCAATGTGGCTTAAACATTCACATTAGGTCCTTAAAATTCAAATTGAGATGTCTTGTGAAGCATTGTAAGACATTTCTACACTTTTCTAGACTCTTTTCATTATAATTCATCTAAAAACCACCATTTTATCCCTTATCAAGTCCTATTCTAAAGTGTTGTAAAGTCTTATAACAAGATTTCATGCTTTTCTAGGCTTGATTTCACTATTTACACCTTTCTTATGCTTTATTTGACCCCTTTATGCACTCATAAGGCTTAATTAAGTGTGTTTTTGAATTTAAACTTGAAAAATAACATTAAATGTGACTTAATTCCTGAAACCCACTTTTAAGTCCAAGGTGGGACCCATTTGCCATGGGTGCCAAATCAGTCCATCTTGGCTCCAAATTCAAAAAAATTGAAATTTCCTTCTGGGTTTTTATTCAAAATTACCTTATGTTGGCCTATGATGATGTATTATTGGGCTACTAAGGCACAAGAGTGTATAAATAAGTGTTTTTCCATTTAAATCTAATTCATTCACTAACTCATCCAAGCATTCAATCAAGCATTTGAGCACTTTGCATCATTCAATCAAGCATCTTGGAGTAGCCATTGACATATCTTTAGATTTCTTCAGCAAAGTTGTGGTGAGTTTAGGACATTTGCATGTTGTTTATTCATCTTTCCTTGTTCATTTCATTCCATTTCTTCATTAAGGGTTAGATTACCAAAGTGGGATTTGACCAAGGCAAATCCCTATAACTGAACCCTTAACCATTTTTCCCCTCTTGCATGTGTGTTTGTAGACTTGTGTATGTAGATTTATCAAGCAATTAGGTGTTGAAAGGTGGACAAGAAGTCAACAAAGTGTTTCAAGTCAACTACAACCTATTTCAAGCTTGGAGACAACCTACAATCCATTTTCTACAGATTTGGCTTCGTTAACTTGACAAGAAGACAAGTGAAGATCTGGTGTTACAAAATTGGTCGTTGATTTCACAGAATTTTGGGAGAGTACTAATTCACCACCAATGGCGAATGAGTCCCACCTTAAGGCTGGAAATCTAGATTTTGTCAGATTCTGGATCCTAATAATCAGAAATTAGTTTTTAGTACTTTTTTCCAATAGCTAGACTGATTCGCCATTAGTGGTGAATGAGTCCCACTGGTGATTTTCAATTATTTATGTCAACGTTCAGGACACTCCAGATTCTTCATTCTTTTCCCAAGTGCACTCTGATTCAGCCTTATTCATTTATGTTTTGCATTTGTTCATACTTTAGTTTATGCTTGTGTGAATGGTAGTTTTAGACCTGCTCAAACATAGACAAACAACACAATATTAGTCATCAAACAAATTTAAACTAACATTCCCTATGCAATTCATTAAAATTCCAAGAACAAGAAATGAAACAAAGATAATCAAATAAAAACTATTAAATCTTGCTCAAAACATTCAAACCCTCAATCCCATGGGGGAATTGGTGCTATTTTTATGTGGAAAATAGCCCTTTCCCAATTGCTTGCAAGCTTTGATGATGAACCTAATGCTCCTTGATGAAAATTGACCATAACCTAGATACAATTGATGAAAACTTATGAAAACTTGGATGAAATATGGATGAACTTTCTCAAAACCTATAGATAATAATCTTGCATAAAGTTGTGGATCAAATGCCTAAGATTGTGGATCCCAAATTAGTAAAAGAGTCTTCTATTTATAGAAGAGAATGATGTAAGAATGAGAAAAAGGGATGAATGTGGGACAAAAGATCAACTAATAGCA
This sequence comes from Sequoia sempervirens, assembly GCA_007258455.2. Taxonomy (NCBI): domain Eukaryota; kingdom Viridiplantae; phylum Streptophyta; class Pinopsida; order Cupressales; family Cupressaceae; genus Sequoia; species Sequoia sempervirens. Next base: position 288,444,595 of record VDFB02000003.1, on the reverse strand, counting down.
CCATGCCACTTGTCAACATGTGAGTAGATAGAGGTGGAGCACATTTTGATGAATGTGCACATGTTGGAGGGAGAAGAAAGGAGAGTTAATGCCACTTGTCTCAAGAAAAAAGGACTTGTAAGAGGCCTTTAATGCCTTGTTGGATCGAAAAGTCCTTTTGGAAGGGAGAATTCAAAATGAGGGAATATTCCAATTTGATGCCCTTTTGAATGAAAATGGAAGAATTTATTAATTAATTAAATTGATTTTCTTGAGCAAGTTGCAAAATCTACAGGATTTGATGGATTAGGATTAGAGTTAATTAGGATTTAATTAACTTAGATGGAGATTATTTTTATTTAACACTTTAACTTAGATTTTTAGATTTATTTAAATCAAAATGAGAGGAATATGAATATTAGACTTAATTAAATAAAGTTTGATTCATTTAATTAAAAGGGATGATGTTAGATTTAATCAAATTAAGGTTAATTTATTTAATTAAAAGAGATGAACATTAGGATTAATTAAATAAAATGATTTATTTAACTAACAAAAGATAATGATTTAATCAAATAAAGTTGATTTATTTAATTAAGAGAGGAATTATGATGAATTTAATTAATTAAGGGTTTATTTAATTAATTGGTTAGTAAAGAAGTGATTCAGGGAGAATTGATGTTAGTAAATTAGGATTAGGTGCATGATATTGATCAGGATAATTTGAACGTCTACATTTTATCCCTCTTTAAATAAATGTGCATACTGCGTTGGTTCAAAGAATAACCTTGCCGAGATCGAAATTCAAAAAGAAATTCTTTTTTTTTTGGATGCCCCACTGCTACCCCAGCGAGAAGAATTATGCTGGTAGACTGCCCCCTCGAGAGATTGAGAAAAAATGTTAATTTTTCAATCGATATTGCAATAGAATGCAAGAGGAGTGGTTCTACTGATCAGAGGATGAAAGATAATTCTTTAGAAAGATTAGATATTTGACATACACAATTTTGATGATGTATAGACAATCATTGGCCACAGGTAGCCTCATGTATATTTTGAGATACCACACAAATTTGGATAGAAATGTTAGTAAAGATAGGAGAATAAGAAGAATAAGATGGATATAAGTAGAAGAATAAGATGGATGGACCCTTGATTCCAAGAAGATGCAGAAGTCGAACAATTCCATGAGTCATCGAGACTTTATTAGATATGATGATGAGTGATGATGATGTATTGCTTATCAAGAATTGGGATTTTAAAAGGGCTTACTTACCTTATGTTTGATAACACACATAGGCACGATGCATCAAGATATAAAGAACCAGGATGGCATTGCACCTAGTGAGATGGAATTTGACTTAACAAACAGATAGGAGTATTCTTGTCCACACCTAACATACGGAAACCTTAATAGCATGTACTTTAGATATTTCAAACATCTCAGACCAAAACATGGAAAGGAAAAACCTAACAATGTAATTGTCAACAAGGTGTCCAAAACACCTTCCATCCATACCCAATAAAGAAAGTATTTGCCAAGGCTATATTACAATAATATCCAACAAGCACAATAGACAAAAGATAATGATCAATGCCTCATTCCTTTCTCTCTAAATTGTTTTGATTAGACATCATTGAGAGGTCATTGGAATGAGTGCAATAAGATAAATCAAAAGAAAAAATCAAGTACAAAAACAAGTCAATGTTCTTCATACCTACAACCAAAGGGATTTGTTTTGAGGATAAGAATCCAAACTAATTTTGCCAAAGATAATACCCATTGTAGGAAGGATGCATCCTAGGACATGTTAGTGGATGGTGGCAAGTTGATAGGTTTTGAAAGGCTATTGATATAAGGTTGATTGACATGTTTGAGAATGATCAAGAGTTTGATTTTGCATTTAAAAGTTTGTTGTTTTGATTTTGATTTTGCGTTTGAAGTTTTCTTTTGCTGATTGTTGTGGTTGATTTTTGTTTGTATTGTCAAAGGGTGAGTGTGACAATTTTTTTATTATGGATGAGATTATTACAGGTGAAAACAAAAATGAGACATATGGATTTTTTCAAATATTTGGATGTTTTTGACATTTTGAAATATTTTGAGGTTATTTTTTGGGTTTTTTCTGATATGTTTTACAAATGTTTTGATTTTCAAAATTTCCAATGTTTTTGATGTTTTTTGAGATTTATGAATGTTTTTGTATTTTTTTTTTATGTTTTTGTGTCTCAGGGGCTGATCAAAGATTAGCCTTGCCTACGTTTAAGCTCATAGACGACATAGTTCAGATAGCATGTTTTTGTATTTTTCTGACTTTTTAACCTATTTTGGGATTTTGATATGTTTTGGATGTTTTTAGATTTTCACATGATTTTGATGATTTGGATATGGGCATGTGCGATGATATCAGTGCTCTATTTTGGGATTTTGTTGAAAACCAAGCTAAGGTTGATTGATCGGATCAATGGATTGATGATGATAACATTTTTGAGGATACACAACAATGCAAGGATAGTGTTAAGAAACACAAGGATTAGGATGGATATCCCAAGATGATGAGGGACTGATTGGATTTGATTGATCAAGATTTTGAAGCTTGATTTGGAACAAAATTTGTTTTGAATGATTTGGTGTGATGCTGAAGTGTGAACTAGATACGACTGATATTGATTGTTTGGATTGATTTTTGATGAAAGATGAAGCTTGATAAGGAATGTTTTCTCATCAAAATGTGCCATGGGCTAGTGATTTAGAATTTTTGCTCACTAGTGCTTTGACCAGTTTGATTTTACGTTTGTCAATATTCGAATCACCACATAAGTTGGAGGATATAGATCAAGATTTATTCACAAAGCAAGATGTAAATATTTGGCCCCAGTGTCTAGCAATGTATGGAATGCCATGGGTGGATGCTTGGATAGGTGTGTGGATGGAGGGATATGGATAAGCATGCAAAGGATGCCAAGGATTATCTTGTGATAAGAGAAGGTGTTTAGACAAAGGATGCTTATTTGGATAATTGCTTCATGGTTTAGATAATGTTGGATAGGATAGGATCAATGAAAATGACCCTTGTTAAGATGTTTACCATAAGCAAGTGTAAAGTGTGCACCAAATTTTATCAACATCAAGATAATTTGGACTATGGGCATAGATGGATGAAAATGGATTGGATAAATGGTTTATGGATGAATGGAATTATTATGGATGTAAGATGGATGGAATGTTGGATTTATTATGGATGGGATGAGATGCTTCCACTTGAACTAGCACACGTAGATGCTCGATTCTACACATGATGCATGTTTTCTAGGTTTTCATCATGGTGCCTATCCAAAGCACCATCATAGTGGTTTTCACTAGAGGATGATTTTTATTTTTACTATTTTTATGAATTTTTTATTTTTTAAATTTTTTTAATTTTTTTGAAAGATTTTAAGCTCATGCTAAACCACCTAGTGGTGTAGATGCTTTTTTCATAATGTTCCATCGATATCCTGCTTGAAGAAGTTACTTTGTGAAGATACATGCACTTGAATGCAACTTTTGAGATTCCTGATCTACTTTGTTGATATACTAGAGTTAACTCTATCTATGTGCTCACATCGCAATAGGATGCCTTCTGAATCCTTATGATGAAGGGTGGATGCCAATACATGGTCAATGTGAGAATTGGATATCATGTGTGGAGGCATGGATGGAGTGTGTTTAGGAATAAAGATGGATTGGTTGAGAAATTGGAACCTTTGACTCTGAAAACTTGGGAAGATGAGCAATGATGGGTGGATACGGAAGTGTGTATGGAATTAGGACCAACTACTTGATACACTTTGTATGTTGCTTGAGAAGCCTACTTTTTCCTTTATGGAAATCTTTGATGGATAATTTTCCCTTTTTTGTATTTTTCCCCATAGTTTCTCCGACTAATGGAGTTTGATAGGGATAATCCGTCTTTGTATTCTTTGGTATCCATGTGTATTTGATTTGTCCATTATGCTTCCCAAATTCTTTTCCTTTGATAACGTTCCTTGTGCTTTGATTCACATCCTTCTTTTGATGTTGGACCCAATTTTTGGATGGGGTGATGGGTGGATGAAGATTCGCGACATGGTTGGTTGTAGTATTGGCATTGGTTTCACCATAAGGACTCTTCATGCTCCCTATGTTGAAATTTTCTTGAGAAATAGTTTCCCCTAGTATGGTGGTAGTAGCACCTTTGTTCTTTGATTCTTCCTATTTTGAGATGTCTTGTTTAGTAAGCATTCTCTGATAAATGACCACTACAGATGACAGTATTTCAATTTACTGCTCTACTGACTCCAGAATATCATGTTTTGTCTGACCTATTTCCTTGAGTGGATAATGTTGGATATCTTCATACATGATGTCTTCAGTTTGAATTTGGGATATATCTGATCCTGATGTTGACAACTTAGTTTGACTATAGGAATCAATAACGTATTCTTTGTGTTTAATAATGTCAAGAGTAAAGGAATCATGTTTTGAATGAAGATAATCTATGTGTCCATCCAAAGAAAGCATCTCATGGGTAGATGGAGGAGTATGTGCTATGTGGATGTGATCATCATTTGTGACATCTTGCATAGATTGGAGAGTGTCCATTACATCATTGTAGTAGCTTGGAGATAAAAATTCTTGATCTCGAATGATTTCAGAATTGCTTTATGCATGCTTTGGATCAAGTTCTTAAAATGGGTCAATTTCAAAGGATGGATTTCTTATAAAGGGTTATTGGATATCTTCATTAGGCATGGGAAGTGGCTTAATATCCTCTTGATCTTTGAGTGGATTTGGATCAAGTGTTGAGTTGAGGATTCCTTCACTATCCACAACCATGAGGTCCAAGAATGACGATATGTCTTGAAAAGGACTATTGCTAGACTTTGGTGAAAGATGTTGATCATGCTTGGGAATAAATTCTTGAGATATGTCCTCTAACTCATTAGGTGATGTAGAGACATTTTCAACATGATCATTGGTCGATGGATCATGGATTATGTCAATAGGATCAAATAATTCTAACACTCCTTGAAATAGATCATTGTTGAATATTGTTGAGGGGTTTTGATCATGACCAAAGAGTGACTCTTGATGTATGTTGAGTTGATCTTCAGATGAGGTAGAAACATCTTCAAGGTGCTCATTGATGGATAGATTTTGATAATTTTTTTCAAAAATATTGGTGGAGAGATTGTCAATGCTATCACTAGTGGTTGAACCCTGATCATTGTCCCCAATAGTTATTATTTTTTTTATCAATAAGGTCTTGGATGATATTTTTTGAGTCAAATACAATTTGATGTTGTGTGTCCCTTTATTTTGTGAAAATCACAAAGGTGCTTCTTTCTATACCCTGGTGGTTTAACTTGAGGCTCTTGGTAATTTTCATAAACGGGGATTTTGATTAGATTTCTTGTACCAACTGTTGCATGACTGATTCAATTGGTTCCCCAAGTGGTGTGTATTTTTGTTTGTAACATTGTGAGATTTATACTTTAAATTGACCTTTTGGTGATTGATTTTGGAGATGTGGTGATTGATCTTCAAGATGTGGAGGTTGGGTTTGTTGTTAATGTTTTTGATCTTGATATCCAACCTCTTGACAATGGAGATATTTTTATTGATGTGGTTGTGGAAACAACTCAATGCTTTGATAACATGGTTTAACCAATGGAAGAGTGTATAGATTTTGTGGTGGAGATGTCTCTTGGCACAATGAATCAACTATTTTGGTAAGTGTAGCAATTTGATCTTGATTTTGATCTTGACACCCTTGATATAGTTGATTTGGTTTTTGTTCAAGAAAATTTGGATTGTATACTTGTGGTGTTTGTATGGGATCATGGAAAAATTGATTTTGGACAATGTTCTGACTTGGGATGATGCTTAAATTTGGCATGATAGGTTGAAATTGAACATTGTTTTGGTTGGGAATCACATTGCCTTGATTTAGGTAACTTTTATTTAGCATGGTGTTACCTTGACTTGGATCAATACATGGAGTCGTTAACATATTGTTTGGAATTTGAACAACATTTATATGATTCACAAACATATCTATCCCAAATTTTACCAAGTGTGGATTTCAAATGCCCATTTTTGGTAAACTTGTACTTGGTATATTCACATTTGGCATGTATGGATTTGGTGGGATAATGTTGTTTTGTTGATGACTCATGCATTGATTGTTTGGTTGATAGATTTGTAGGTTTGGACTTTGATTTAAATCTACCATAGGAAAATGTGTTCCAAAATTTAGATTGGGTGTACTCATATTTTTTGTACCATTGAGGTTTGTAGGGGATAATAATCCCATGTATGGATTGTATAAATGTGAGTTTTGATAATCAATTGATTTTGTAAGGCTTTGATAGTTTGGTTGATTTATATTACTCATGATGTATGAATCAAGTTTATATTCCATTTTCTTCTTGTGTTTTTACCTTGTTGATCTCTTTGGAATTTAGGACCAATGATGAGATGAAGGATGAAAGGTGTGAATGATATGGGTGTTAAAATTTTAGGAACTTTGGATCAATACTAGACTTTAGGAATTTTGGATTTGATTTGGATAATGGACTTATAAACCCCAAGATGTTGGATGTTATCTTGGAATAAACTTGTCCACAAGCATGATAATTTAACTAGATGTATGAGGAAGGATTCATCCACACACACTTAGCCAAATATTTTGCTGTTGATTTGAAGAATTTTTCCAAAAGTCTAGTATGAATGATTTTTCTAATGGTTCAAAAGTTGTTTGTGAGATGGGATTTGATTGATGTTTGAGATGGATGAAATGATTGGTTCTTTTGATCCTAAATGAACCTAAGAGGGACTTGTTTACAAGACCAAGGTTTTGAAGAGCATGTTTTTCCCTAAGAGTACTTCAAACCAAACTATCAATGTTTGCTCAAAATACCATAAGACAAAGATAAAGAAGCATAGGTGTTGGGTTCAATTGATTTCATCTTGATTAATGAATTACTTTTACCACATCCACACTTCTTGCTTAGCTTTTTTTTTCAAACTAAATGTCTATGTCTCAATTTCCTTTTCATCCCCCAAGATCCATTATGTGGAAATCAAGGAAAGTGAGGAAATAGTTCCCTAATGTTGAATTTAGAGAGAAATTTGAGATATAAATCCAAATACTTAGAAGCCTCTGAGGATAGAATCCCTAGGGAAAGCAATAGCACTTGGATTTTTTTCAAAGGTATTTTCTTCCACTAAAGGGTTTGAAGTTTGATGATCAAGGCTAAATGTTTGTTTTCCAATGTTTTAAATCCAAGAAAAGTGTTTTGATTCCAAAATGATGCATGACCCTAGGATAGAGAGAGATAATATTTGTTGAATCCCCACTTGGATAAATCCAGCAGCGCTTATTCAGAGTGGATGACTAGAAGCTTGACCACACTAGCTCCCCTCCATGGCACACACTTCTCAGGTCAGCCAAGCTTCAGTTCTCATGAATCTCCCATGGTGAACTTCTCATCCATACAAAGAACCACAAAAATGTGGGGTGGCTTCAAAGGTCTAACCTCTTGCACCAACAAAAAGAAAGGGATTTTGGCTTCTACACAAATTGGTTTTTAGTTAGGGTAATCTAGGACATGGCACCTTGCGAGCATCCAACAAGCCACTAAAGGCTTTAATTGATCCTACTAGGGGTAATTATAATTTTTAAGGTAGTACCCCATTCTGAAAGACACTGTACAGTTAAGGCCTACATACCATCAGACTTGATAGTTTAGTATTATCCTTTTATATACCGGCCCGAGTGAAAAAATGGTTGGAGTCACCTTCAAGTTCTCCTTTCAGATGTATCTCTTAGGTAGGCCCCTCTAAGGTTAAACAAAAGTGAGCAAGCAGATCTGTAGTTCGATCAATCTTTGTTTGTGTGAACAAAGAGAGAACACACACAATATACTTAACTCACACTAGTAAGATGTGTTCAATTATTAAGAGCCCAAATTGAAGTGTGGAGGCAATCTTTTTGACAACCTAATATCACCAAAAGACTTTTGATTCTCAAGATCATCGTAAAGCATGAGAGAAGTGCATACGCCTTTTAAATGATATAAACTTGTAAAAAATATTGCAAAACACAAAAAACACATGTTCATTTTAACTTAAAAAGCAATAATGGATTCTTTTTATACCACCAAGATGAAGTGTGAAGTTTTCTTGTTCAATTTTTAAATCTAAAACCAACTTTAGTAAGTTCCTAAGGTTCTTTTTAACCCTTTGATTATTCTTTTTAAAACCCAAAAGAGATTTATTTGAGTCCTAAAAATTGAAGATAACAAAGCCTTAAGAACGGGATTATAATTGCTGCCAAAGTGTTTAAAAACACTTGTTACAATAATGTAATAATGCTTTTTCTTTCACTTCCATGCTCTGTGATCCTTTAAAACCTGCAATCTAAGCTCCAAATTTCAGATGAAATATGTCCAAGATATGACCATTTTAAGATTGATTGAAAAATTAAGAAAGCAAAGGTGTTGCCATTGAAACATAGAGGCAGCGATGCTAGAATGATAGTGGTGTTGTTTGAGGATTTGAGTGGCACTCTGCTGAAACAAGCATCATTCTTCAGAAAAACAGAGACCGCATATGCATCATTATTTCCTCCAGCGGTGTTGTTTCACTTGGAAAGACAAAAAACATAAAAAATGACAGAAATGGCCAAAAAAATGTGTTAATTATGAGATTTATGCCCTCTCTCTAGCACCAAAATGTGAATGGTAGCTTTAGACCTACTCAAATAGACAAACAATACAATGTTAGTCATCAAACAAATCTAAACTAACATTCCCCATGCAATTCATTCAAATGCCAAGAACAAGAATTGAAACAAAGATAATCAAATAAAAACTATTAAATCTTGCTCAAAACATTCAAACCCTCAATCCCATGGGGGAATTGGTGTTATTTTGATGTGGAAAATAGCCCTTTCCTAATTCCTTGCAAGTTTTGATGATGAACCTGATGCTCCTTGATGAAAATTGACCATAACCTGGCTACAATTGATGAAAACTTATGAAAACTTGGATGAAATATAAATGAACTTTCTCAAAACCTATAGATGATAATCTTGCATAAAGTTGTGGATCAAATGCCTAAGATTGTGGATCCCAAATTAGTAAAAGAGCCTTCTATTTATAGAAGATAATGATGGACGAATGAGCAAAATGGATGAATGTGGGACAAAAGATCAACCAATAGCACCATGCCACTTTTCAACATGTGAGTGGATAGAGGTGGAGCACATTTTGATGAATGTGCACATAAATGCCATTAGGTGGATATTTGAAATTGGAGAAGTGACATGTTGGAGGGAGAAGAAAGGAGAGTTAATGCCACTTGGCTCAAGAAAAAAGGACTTGTAAGATGCCTTTAATGCCTTGTTGGATGGACAAGTCCTTTTGGGAGGGAGAATTCAAAATCAAGGAATATTCCAATTTGATGCCCTTTTGAATGAAAATGGAAGAATTTACTAATTAATTAAATTGATTTTCTTGAGCAAGTTGCAAAATCTAGAGGATTTGATGGATTAGGATTAGAGTTAATTAGGATTTAATTAACTTAGATGGAGATTAGTTTTATTTGACTCTTTGACTTAGATTTTTAGATTTATTTAAATCAAAATGAGAGGAATATGAATATTAGACTTAATTAAATAAAGGTTGATTCATTTAATTAAATGGGATGATGTTAGATTTAATCAAATAAAGGTTAATTTATTTAATTAAAAGAGATTAACTTTAGGATTAATTAAATAAAATGATTTATTTAACTAACAGAAGATAATGATTTAATCAAATAAAGTTGATTTATTTAATTAAGAGAGGAATTATGATGAATTTAATTAAATAAGTGTTTATTTAATTAATTAATTAGTAAGGAAGTGATTCAAGTAGAATTGATGTTAGTAAATCATGATCAAGTGCACAATATTGATCAAGATAATTTAAATGCCTACAACTTGCATATCACACTGTGTTTTCAAACATTGCATATTTCTTAGGTTTTGCATTCATAACCAGTCAATTACTTTTCTTAGTTGCATTTATATCATCTCATTTAGCCTTAATAGCATCATACATTTCCTAATTTGAGTGAACCACATTTATTTTTAGTGAGGTTTATCTCTCTCCTTTTAGGTGAAACATCCTAAGATTGCAAGAGTAGCCTATAAACCTACATTAAAAATCTATGGTTCATTTTGGTGAACTTGCATATTGATCACTTTATATTTTTGATTTCCATTGCATTTTGTATCCTAGGTTCCATTTGCATCAACATTCAATTAGGTTTTGCTTTGTTTTTGCATCCTAGGGTTTCTCACATTGTATTAACTAGTGAAAGACTCATTTAGATTTCATTCTTGCATATCTAAACATCAAAAAATTGAAAATTGAAAATTTGCATCCTTAATTAGCATTGAAAAAGAATTGAATTCACTTTAAATTTTCTAAAAAACACAAAAAATATCATAACTAGACTCATTGGCCAACCTGGGCGAATCAGTCCACCTGCACATTTTAAATAGCACTTTCAGGCATTTTCTAGGAATTTACTACATTTCTGTTATCTGTTGTTATTTCTCTATTTCAGTTTGCAGAATTTCTATTATTTACATTTTTCACTCCTAGATTATCTTGCATTTGCATTCACCCTGTCTTTTGTGGTACTTGTATGAGTTTTGGTGCGCCATTGATAATACTTTAGTGACACAAAGTTCAAGACTCATGGCTTCTTGTGGTAGCACTTTCGTTACAAACCTTGGGATCTCAAGAGCTCCTAATCCTAGTATGGAAAATGGTGCATTAGGCATGGATACTACCACTACTATTCCTTCACCTTTCCATCCAATGCATGTTGACACACAAAACAATTCCATTCCGCATGAAAAATTCATTAGTATTCATGAAGATTTTGCACACTTACAACAAGACTTATCCCTTGAAAAAATTTCCACAACTGCCATACTTGCCATAGAAAACCTTCATCATTTGATTGAAAGTGAGGATGGCTTACAGGTTATGAAAGAATTGTTGACATATATAATAAACACGCTCCTTCTACTTCCCAATCTACAAACATTGTTGTGAGCCAAGGAGGACCTCACATTCCTCCCACTTCAACCATAGCATCCATACCAACTTATACCATTCCTTAGGTTACAACAACTATGCAACAGGTTAGTCATGTGACTCCTTTCACTAGTCCAACTAGCATTCCTAGTTCTTTTGTGGCATCGCATGTTCCATCTTCCACCTTCACCCCTCTTAGTTCCCTTTCACTTCCCCTAATATTACCTACACTCCATCACCATTTTCCCTTCCACCTCATACCACTTACACCGATCTCATCATTACACAACTCCTTAACACTGTTTCATCCATGCAACAACAAATCTCCGCCATTCGCCAAAGTAAAAATGCTCCACCCACATATCATGTTCGTATTAGACCATTATCCTTAGAGATCTTATGCACACAGATGCCACAATGAATTCAAATGCCTAGGTTTGAGAAATACGGAGGTAAAGTAGACCCTATTAATTATGTCAATGCTTATACAGCCTTGTGTAGTGATTTTGTCCTTGATGATAAGTGGTGCAGGAACACCTTGCTCATTAGATGCCTTTGATTGGAAAGTTCATAAAAATTTGAATTTCCAATGTAAAATCATGTAAAAGGTCATGAAGTGGTCATAAATGATGTATTGGAGGTCACAAATAGGTCACTAGGGGATTAGTTAAGTCAAATTGCAAATAATGTTGTTGAATTGCACAAATTACAAAAGTTGCTAAATTTGGAAAAAGAAAAAATCATAATTTGAAGAGTCTTTGAGGGAAAATGAAAGGATGGGTCGGTGCAAGTTCAAAAGGCAGTTAGTTAACTCATGTGAAACATCTTTAAAAGGTTTGTGGGGGCGAGAAAGTGAAGTACTTTGTAATTTTGGAAACAAATTTTGAAATAAAACTCATTGTTCTACAATTTTCTGAATTTTCTCTCTAGTTTATATTCTTGTACGACCTGTATAGCAATATAAGGCCTTGATTTTTATTGTATTTCAAAGGATAGTGTTTTTGGAATTTACATTAAGTCAATTTGAAGGATTAGCATTGAGTTTTAATTTTTTTTAATGATCAAATACAAAATCTGTTACAAACCCTCAATAATTGTTTGAGAGTCCTTTAAGGTTCTAACCTACCATTCCACCAATGCAGGTGTAATAAATTGATGGAATGGGATATTAGGAAGTGATATTAGATTTTTTTTGGCATGTGTGTACGTGTGTTGTTGCAAGAAGTGGAAAATACAAAGCCAAGATTGCTGCCCTCACATAAATACTATGTTTTTCAACCAAATATGGTGCCTACAAGTGATGAAATGAGGAAAAGACATTGGGAAAGGTTGGAGAATGGTATAATTTGTATGTACAAACATAAATCAAGGTGTATGAAGCATTCAGAAGGTGGCATAAAGTTTTGAGAGGTTGTTTCCAATAAACCCTTGCTTATTTAAGTCTATAATGGCATATTATGAGGGTTTCAATGTTTAATGCAATGGAAACTGGTTCCCTTGAAATAAATGATGGAATTGAGGATTTTATAGCCTAACTTAAGACTATTTTGGGAAAAGTAAGGTTTTGGAGATGTTTTGAAGGGACTTACTTTGTATTTGTGGCCTATTTAGAAGCTTAAATGCATGGGACAATGATTTGTTTTGATGATTTTGCTAAAGAAAAGATATCTAATGTTGAGATATGTTTAAATTTATTTAAATGGGTTTCCAAAATATTATTTGGTTCATGGAGTTTCAATGAGTAATGATTGGTATACCCGTTTTAGGGGTTTTGAAATGCTAGTAGAAATTAGTGTTTGCATGTAAGAAATTTGGATTTTGAGCATACAGTGATAAAAGTGATTGATTTTGTTTGGAAACTACTTAAAGGATGCTTTCAAAATTGTTTCAATGATTTTGGGAAGGTCTAGAGACTAATCTTGTTGATTTTATGCTTTGGTTAATATGGAACATTTGTGCTATAATAGTGTCTTAAGAGCATGAGTTTGTTCATCTAATGAAACAAAGTTAAGATGTTATGGTTTTGTGTTGTATCTACCAAGGTGATGATATTAGAAGTACTTTGATGGTTTGGGAAAGGTATTGAAACCAATTTTTTTGGTGTATTTGAACAATGTGACAACATGGTGTTTTGAATAGGAAAAGTGGAGTTTGACTACAAAGATTAAAGAATCTAATTGTTTAGCATTTTGTAAGTGTGTGTTGGTTCAAAAAATGAGGATTTTAGTGCCTTGAAAGATTGGTTAAATATTCTAAAGCCAGAGTGGATGATTGTTGTCTTATGTCTTGTGAAGCAAGCTGACAGGAATGGTGATATAGTGAATGTTGAAAGAATTGATTGGTACAGTATGCCAAATCAGTATTTTGTCTGATTTCAGTCATTATGAGAATGTTTATGGTGATTTCAGGTTGAGTGGTGAATTTGGATTACTGATATGCATGTTTAAAGTATTGTAGAAGTGTAAAATCAAGTGAAATGATGTGATTTTTGAGGAAAGTTAAATGAATTTTGTTGATTGATTAAATTGATCTTCTCCAAATGAGTTTGGGTCAGAAGTACCCTTGATGAGTTGTTGTTGATATATGCTCTTGCATCAAATGGTATCAGAGCAGGTTGATTCTAATACAGTGTTTTCTAATAGTTGGTTTGAGTTTTTGTTGAGTTTGGTTGCAAGTGCTTGATCCATCTAAGCTATAGGGAGAAGTTGTGAGTATGTGTAGGTTGAGAAGATAACCTATTTGCTGCCAAGAAAAGGTGGAAGAAAGTTGAGAGAAGTTGGAAGCAAGGAGGAACTTGCTTGGTTTGTTGAGTTGTTGAGTTGTGTTGTGAGGCAATAAGAAACAGATGGATACCTGTCTAAAGAAGCACTTGAGGTTGCAACCTGAAGAGTACTCCACTAATGGGAGTAGATGAGAAGATGAAAGTATGAAGAAAAGTTGGTCAAAGAAGGTCAAGGATGAATTGTGAAGAAAATATGATAGATTGCTTGGAAAAGCAGAGTGGAAGGACAGTCCTATGTCCTTGGTTGAGAAAAGAGTTATTGGAAAATTTGTGAGTGGTGAAAGGACAGTCTTATGTCCTTTTGAAAGGGAAAAGTGATTGTGAATCCGAAAGGAAAAGAATAAAGAAAAAGGAAAAGACAAAGTGAAGATGGTGATGAAGAAAAAGTTGAAGGAAAAGACAAAAGCAAGAGAGAGGAAGCAGTCCAAGGAAGATTTGAAGTTATTTTGCAGGTACAAGCAACATTGATATAACATGTTTCCAAGGGACTTGGAAAGTTTTTGTTGGTTGGTTGTATGGTGCAGGAGCACCTTACTCATTAGATGCCTTTAATTGGAAATTTTGTAAAAATTTGAATTTCCAATGTAAAAGTATGTAAAAGGTCATGAAGTGGTCATAAATGATGTATTGGAGGTCACAAATAGGTCAATAGGGGGTTGGTTAAGTCAAATTGCAAATAATGTTGTTTTATTGCACAAATTGCAAAAGTTGCTAAATTTGTAAAAAGCAAAAATCAGAAGTTGAAGAGTCTTTTGAGGGAAAATTAAAGGATGGGCCAATGGAAGTTCAAAAGGCAGTTAGTTAACTGAAGTGAAATTTCTTTAAAAGGTTTGTGTGGGCAAGAAAATAAATTACTTTGTAATTTTGGAAACAAATTTTGAAATAAAACTCACTATTCTACAATTTATGATTTTTCTCTATAGTTTATATTCTTGTACGACATGTTCATAATTATAAGGCCTTGATTTTCATTTTATTTTTAAGGATAGTGTTTTTGGAATTTACATTAAGTCAATTTGAAGGATTAGCATTGAGTTTAAAGTTTATTTAGTGACCAAATAAAAAATCTATTAGAAACCCTCAATAAGGGTTTGAGAGTCATTTAATGTTCTAACCTACCATTCCACCGATGTAGTAATAAATCAGTGGAATGGGATATTAGGAAGTGAGATTAGATTTTTTTGGTGTGTGTGTACGTGTGTTGTTGTAGGAAATGGAAAATACAAAGTTAAGATTATTTCCCTCATAGAAATACTATGTTTTTCAAGCAAATATTGTGACTACAAGTGATGAAATGAGGAAAAGACATTGGGAAAGGTTGGAGAACGGTCTAATTTGTATGTGAAAACATAAACCAATGTTTATGAAGCATTCACAATGTGGCATAAAGTATGGAGAGGTTGTTTCCAATAAACCCTTGATTATTTAAGTCTATAATGGAATATTATGAGGGTTTCAATGTTTAATGCAATGGAAAATGGTTCCCTTGAAATAAATGATGGAATTGAGGAATTTCTAGCCTGAATTTAGACTGTTTCAGGAAAATTAAGGTTTTGGAGTAGTTTTGAAGGGACTTACTTTGTATTTGTGGCTTATTTAGAAGCCTAAATGCACGAGACAATGATTTGTTTTGATGATTTTTCTAAAACAAGGATATCTGATGTTGAGATATGTTTAAATTGATTTAAAAGAGTTTCCAAAACAATATTTTGTTCATGAAGTTTCAATGAGTAATGATTGGTATACCCGTTTTAGGGGTTTTGCAATGCTAGTAGAAAATTAGTGTTTGCATGTAAGAAATTGGGATTATGAGCATATAGTGACAAAAGTGATTGATTTTTTTTGGAAAATACATAAAGGATACTGTAAAAAATGTTTCAATGAGTTTGGGAAGGTCCAAAGACTAATCTTATTGATTTGATGCTTTGGTTAATATGGAACGTTGGTACTATAATAGTGTCTTAAGAGCATGAGTTTGTTCATCTGATGGAACAAAGTTAAGATTTCATGGTTTTGTGTTGTATCTGCCAAGGTGATGATATTAGAAGTACATTGATGGTTTGGGAATGGTATTGAAACCAAATTTATTGTTTGGTGTATTTGATCAATGTGACAACATGGTGTTTTGAATAGGCAAAGTGGATTTTGAATGTAAAGATTAAAGAATATGATTGCTCAGAGTTTTGTAAGTGTGTGTTGGTTCAAAACATGAGGATTGCAGTGCCTTGAAAGACTAGTTAAAGATTCTAAAGTCAAAGTGGATGATTGTTGTCTTTTGTCTTGTGAAGCAAGCTAACAGGAATGGTGATATAGTGAATGTTGAAAGAATTGATTGGTACAGTGTTCCAAATCAGGATTTTGTCTAATTTCAGTCATTATGAGAATGTTTATGGTGAGTTCAGGTTGAGTGGTGAATTTCTATTACTGATATGCATGTTTGAAGTCTTGTAGAAGTGTAAAATCAAGTGAAATAATGTGATTTTTGAGGAAAGTTGATGGAATTTTGGTGATTGTTTAAATTGATCTTCTCCAAATGAGTTTGGGTCAGAAGTACCCTTGATGAGTTGTTGTTGATAGATGCTCTTGCATCAATTGGTATTAGAGCTAGTTGATTCTAATAGTTGGTTTGAGTTGTTGAGTTTGGGTGTAGGTGCTTGATCCACCTAAGCTGTAGAGAGAAGTTGTGAGTTTGTGTAGGTTGAGAAGATAACCTGGTTGCTGCCAAGAATAGTTAGAAGAAAGTTGAGAGAAGTTGGAAGCAAGGAGGAACTTTCTTGGTTTGTTGGGTTGCTAAGTTGTGTTGTGAGGTAGTAAGAAACATATGGATACATGTTTTAAGAAGCATTTGAGGTTGCAACCTGAAGAGTAATCCACTGATGGGAGTAGATGAGAAGATGAAAGGATGAAGACAAGTTGGTTAGAGAAGGTCAAGGATGAACTGTGAAAAAAATAGTATAGATTGCATGGAAAATCAAAGTGGAAGGACAGTACTATGTCTTTTGTTGAGAGAAAAGAGTTATTGGAAAAGTTGTGAGTGGTGAAAGGACAGTCTTGTGTCCTATTGAAAGGGAAAAGTGATTGCGAACCTGAAAGGAAGAGAAGAAAGAAAAAGGAAAAGATAAAGTGAAGATGTTGATAAAGACAAAGTTGAGTACAAAGAAAAAGGAAAGAGAGAGGAAGCAGTCCAAGGAAGATTTGAAGTTATTTTGCAAGTACACGAAATTTTGATATAACATGTTTCCATGGGACTTGGAAAGTTTTTGTTGGTTGGTTGTATGGTGTAGGAGCACCTTGCTCATCAGATGCCTTTAATTGTCAATTTGTAAAAAATTGAATTTCCAATGTAAAAGAGTATAAAAGGTCATGAAGTGGTCATAAATGATGTATTGGAGGTCACAAATAGGTCACTAGGGGGTTGGTTAAGTCAAATTGCAAAGAGTGTTGTTTTATTGCACAAATTGCAAAAGTTGGTAAATTTGTAAAAAGCAAAAATCAGAAGTTGAAGAGTCTTTTTAGGGAAAATGAAAGGATGGGTCAGTGGAAGTTCAAAAGATAATTAGTTAACTGATGTGAAACATCTTTAAAAGGTTTTTGGTGATGAGAAAGTGAAGTACTTTGTAAATTTTGAAACAAATTTTGAAATAAAACTCACTGTTCTGCAATTTTCTGAGTTTTCTCTCTAGTTTATATTCTTGTACAGCCTGTACAACAATATAAGGCCTTGATTTTCATTGTATTTTGAAGGATAGAGTTTTTGGCATTTAAATTAAGTCAATTTGAAGGATTAACATTGAGTTTTAAGTTTGTTTAGTGACCAAATGCAAAATCTATTAGAAACCCTCAATAAGGATTTGAGCATCCTTTAAGGTTCTAACTTACCATTGCACCAATGTAGGTGTAATAAATTAGTGGAATGGGATATTACGAAGTGAGATTACATTGTTTTTGGTGTGTGTGTATGTGTGTTGTTGTAGGAAGTGGAAAATACAAAGCCAAGATTGCTTCCGTCACAGAAATACTATGTTTTTCAAGCAAATATGGTGCCTACAAGTGATGAAATGAGGAAAAGACATTGGGAAAGGTTGGAGAATAGTCTAATTTGTATGCGTAGATGTAAACCAATGTTTATGAAGCATTCAAAAGGTGGCATAAAGTTCAGAGAGGTTGTTTCCAATAAACTCATGATTATTTAAGTCTATAATGGAATATTATGAGGGTTTCAATGTCTAATGCAATGGAAAATGGTTCCCTTGAAATAAATGATGGAATTGAGAACTTTCTAGCCTAACATAAGACTGTTTCAAGAAAATTGAGGTTTTGGAGTAGTTTTGAAGGGACTTACTTTGTATTTGTGGCATGTTTAGAAGCCTAAATGCACGAGATAGTGGTTTGTTTTGATGATTTTTTAAAGCAAGGATATATGATGCTAAGATATGTTTAAATTGATTTAAATGGGTTTCCAAAACAATATTTGGTTCATGGAGTTTCAATGAGTAATGATTGGTATACCCGTTTTAGGGGTTTTGGAATGCTAGTAGAAAATTAGTGTTTGCATGTAAGAAATTGGGATTTTGAGCATATAGTGACAAAAGTGATTGATTTTGTTTGGAAAATACTTAAAGGATATTGTCAAAAATGTTTCAATAATTTTGGGAAGGTCCAGAGACTAATCTTCTTGATTTTATGCTTTGGTTAATATGGAACGTTGGTACTATAATAGTGTCTTAAGAGCATGAGTTTGTTCATCTGATGAAACAAAGTTAAGATGTGGTTTTGTGTTGTATCTACCAAGGTGATGATATTAGAAGTAATTTGATGGTTTGGGAATGGTATTGAAACCAAATTTGTTGTTTTGTGTATTTGATCAATGTGACAACATGGTGTTTTGAATAGGCAAAGTGAAGTTTGATTGCAAAGATTAAAGAATCTGATTGTTCAAAGTTTTGTAAGTGTGTGTTGGTTCAAAATATGAGGATTGCAGTGCCTTAGAAGACTAGTTAAAGATTCTAAAGCCAGAGTGGATGATTGTTGTCTTTTGTCTTGTGAGGCAAGCTGACAGGAATGGTGATATAGTGAATGTTGAAAGAATTGATTGGTACAGTATTCCAAATCAAGATTTTTTCTAATTTTAGTCATTATGAGAATTTTTATGGTGAGTTCAGGTTGAGTGGTGAATTTGGATTTATGATATGCATGTTTGAAGTCTTGTATAAGTGTAAAATCAAGTGAACTGATGTGATTTTTGAGGAAAGTTAAAGGAATTTTGGTGATTGTTTAAATTGATCTTCTTCAAATGAGTTTGGGTCAGAAGTACCCCTGATGAGTTGTTGTTGTTGATAGATTGTCTTGCATCAATTGGTATCAGAGCTGGCTGATTCTAATAGTTGGTTTGTTGATAGTTGGTTTGAGTTGTTGTTGAGTTTGGTTGTAGGTGTTTGATCCGTCTAAGCTATAGAGAGAATTTGTGAGTTTTGGTGAGTTTGTGCATGTTGAGAAGATAACCTAGTTGCTGCCAAGAAAAGGTAGAAGAAAGTTGAGAGAAGTTGGAATCAAGGAGGAACTTGCCTGGTTTGCTAAGCTGTTGAGTTGTCTTGTAAGGCAGTAAGAAACAAATAGATACATGCTTGAATAAGCACTTGAGGTTGCAACCTGAAAAGTACTCCATTGATGGGAGTAGATGAGAAGATGAAAGGATGAAGACAAGTTGGTCAGAGAAGGTCAAGGATGAATTGTGAAGAAAAGAGGATAGATTTCTTGGAAAAGCAAAGTGGAAGGACAGTCCTGTGTCCTTGGTTGAGAGAAAATTGTTAGTGCAAAATTTGTGAGTGGTGAAAGGATAGTCTTGTGTCCTTTTGAAAGGGAAAAGTGATTGTGAACCTGAAAGGAAGAGAAGAAGGAAAAAGGAAAAGACAAAGTGAAGATGGTGATGAAGACAGAGTTGAAGAAAAAGAAAAAGGCAAGAGAGAGTAAGTAGTCCAAGGAAGATTTGAAGTTGTTTTGTAGGTACAAGCAAGGTTGATATAACATGTTTCCAAGGGACTTGGAAAGTTTTTGTTGGTTGGTTGTATGGTGCAAGAGCGCCTTGCTCATTAGATGCCTTTAATTGGAAAGTTTGTAAAAATTTGAATTTCCAATGTAAAAGCATGTAAAAGGTCATGAAGTGGTCATAAATGATGTATTGGAGGTCACAAATACATCACTAGAGGGTTGGTTAAGTCAAATTGCAAATAATGTTGTTTTATTGCACAAATTGCAAAAGTTGCTAAATTTGTAAAAAGCAAAAATCAGAAGTTGAAGAGTCTTTTGAGGGAAAATGAAAGGATGGGTCGGTGCAAGTTCAAAAGGCAGATAGTTAACTCATGTGAAACATCTTTAAATGGTTTGTGGGGGCGAGAAAGTGAAGTACTTTGTAATTTTGGAAACAAATTTTGAAATAAAACTCATTGTTCTACAATTTTCTGAATTTTCTCTCTAGTTTATATTCTTGTACGACCTGTATAGCAATATAAGGTCTTGATTTTTATTGTATTTCAAAGGATAGTGTTTTTGGAATTTACATTAAGTCAATTTGAAGGATTAGCATTGAGTTTTAATTTTTTGTAGTGATCAAATACAAAATGTGTTACAAACCCTCAATAAGGGTTTGAGAGTCCTTTAAGGTTCTAACCTACCATTCCACCGATGCAGGTGTAATAAATTGATGGAATGGGATATTAGGAAATGATATTAGATTTTTTTTGGCATGTGTGTATGTGTGTTGTTGCAAGAATTGGAAAATGCAAAGCCAAGATTGCTACCCTCATAGAAATATTGTGTTTTTCAAGCAAATATTGTGCCTACAAGTTATGAAATGAGGAAAAGACATTGGGAAAGGTTGGAGAATGGTATAATTTGTATGTGTAGACATAAACCAATGTGTATGAAGCATTCACAAGGTGGCATAAAGTTTGGAGAGGTTGTTTCCAATAAACCCTTGATTATTTAAGTCTATAATGGCATATTATGAGCATTTCAATGTTTAATGCAATGGAAAATGGTTCCCTTGAAATAAATGATTGAATTAAGCATTTTCTACCCTAACTTAAGACTATTTCAGGAAAATTAAGGTTTTGGAGTAGTTTTGAAGGGACTTACTTTGTATTTGTGGCCTATTTAGAAGCCTAAATGCACAGGACAATGATTTATTTTGATGATTTTTCTAAAGAAAAGATTTCTGATGTTGAGATATGTTTAAATTTATTTAAATGGGTTTCCAAAACAATATTTTGTTCATGGAGTTTCAATGAGTAATGATTAGTATACCTGTCTTAGGGGTTTTACAATGCTAGTAAAAAATTAGTGTTTGCATGTAAGAAATTGGGATTCTGAGCATACAATGACAAAATTGATTGATTTTGTTTGGAAACTACTTAAAGGATTCTATAAAAAAAAATTCAATGATTTTGGAAAGGTCTAGAGACTAATCTTGTTGATTTGATGCTTTGGTTAATATGGAACGTTGGTGCTATAATAGTGTCTTAAGAGCATGAGTTTGTTCATCTAATGAAACAAAGTTAAGATGTTGTGGTTTTGTGTTGTATCTTCCAAGGTGATGATATTAGAATTACTTTAATGGTTTGGGAAAGGTATTGAAACCAATTTTTTTTTTGGGTGTATTTTAAGAATGCGACAACATGGTGTTTTGAATAGGCAAAGTGGAGTTTGACTACAAAGATTAAAGAATCTAATTGTTCAACATTTTGTAAGTGTGTGTTGGTTCAAAACATGAGGATTTCAATGCATTGAAAGACTGGTTAAAGATTCTAAAGCTAGAGTGGATGATTGTTGTCTTTTGTCTTGTGAAGCAAGCTAACAGGAATGGTGATATAGTGAATGTGGAAAGAATTGATTGGTATTGTGTTCCAAATCAGGATTTTGTCTGGTTTCAATCATGATGATAATTTTTATGGTGAGTTCATGTTGAGTGGTGAATTTGGATTATTGATATGCTTGTTTAAAGTCTTGTAGAAGTTTAAAATCAAGTGAAATGATGTGATTTTTTGGGAAAGTTAATGGAATTTTGGTGATTGTTTAAATTGATCTTCTCCAAATGAGTTTGGGTCAAAAGTACCCCTAATGAGTTGTTGTTGTTGATAGATGCTCTTGCATCAATTAGTATCAGAGATGATTTATTCTAATAGACTGTTTGTTGATAGTTGCTTTGAGTTGTATTTGACTTTGGCTATAGGTGCTTGATCTGTCTAAGTTGCAGAGAGAAGTTTTGAGTTTGTGTGAATTTGTGAAGGTTGACAAGATAACCTAGTTTCTACCAAGAAAAGGTAGAAGAAAATTGAGAGAAGTTGGAAGCAAGGAGGAACTTGCTTGGTTTGTTGAGTTGTTGAGTTGTGTTGTGAGGTAGTAAGAAACAGATGGATACATGTCTAAAGAAGCACTTGAGGTTGCAACTTGAAGATTACTCCACTGATGGGAGTAGATGAGAAGATGAAAGGATTAAGACAAGTTGGTCAAATAAGTTCAAGGATTAATTGTGAAGAAAAGAGGATAGATTGCCTGAGGCACCCTAGATGTCTCTTCCATGTTGAGCCAAAGGGTCCCTTTTGCTTTTCCTTTTTTATCTTTTCTTGTGTTTTTCCTTTTGGGGATGACGCAAGGCATTGAGACCAAAAGGTCTCCTTCATGTTGACCCAAAATATTTTCCTTTTCATTTTCTTTTTGCTTTTGTTTCTCCTTTTGGGGACAATGCAAAGCATTGAGACCAAAATGTATCTTCCATGTTTACCTAAAATAGACTTTGTGTTTCTTATGTTTTCGCTCTCTTTGTGTCATTCTTCTAGTTCTATGTGCTTTGGGGAATGATGATAGTTCCGATATCTTTAATCAAAACATTGTAGCAACGAACATATTGACCCCAAATCCATAGATCCCTTATGTGTTTGGTGTGTTCTTTTTTGGGAGGCAACTCCCTTTTCTTTTGTTCCCTTTTTTGTTTACATGGCATAGCCTAACTTAGAAACATATGAATTGGCATAGGGGATTTCCATGTTGTCTCTCATGTCTTGTTTTCTTTTTGCATTCTTGGTTCTTAGTGAAGCCTTGTCACTTCATATGATGTGTTTGTCACTTTGTGGATGACATTGGGTATGATTTCCTTCATAAGTGTGATCTATCTTAACATATTACATTCCTCTTGGTGGTTTGACGTGACACACTACATCCCCTAAGTTGTGAATATTTTATTCTTTGATTGGTCCTCTCTTGGAGACATTAGACACAATTTTCCCTAAGTGATAGACCTTGCATGAACTTAACAAGACTCCTTTGAACATATTTTATGTTTTTACATTTTGCATCTTTACCACCTTGCATAACGCAACTTGCATGCCTTTAGTACCTTGCTCTTTGTTCATGATTTCTAAGCATACGAAGTTTTTCTAGTCTCATGAAGCACAAACTGACATTTTCCCTTGTGGCATCTTGTTAAAGTTATCAGGAGGTATAACTTTGATATGGTTGAGCGGGAAGCGGATTCAGTGGTACTACTTTCCCCATAGCCACCTATGTTTTTGTGAGTGCATACCAACTAGCGTATGTACTTCACCTTTTTGGGTTTTCTCACCCAGTGGACCACCATGAGTTATATCACCCCAGAGTGAGTATGCATTCTCTTTTCTCACAAACAACCTAGATCTAATCCACAACTATTTGGACAAACAATCAAAGCTTCATCTGATTCTCTCTTTCCTTCACATGTGTGTTCCTTTGTTCAAGTATGTTTATTTTTTCATGGGATCTTCATCCTAGGGGCTTGATCATCCCTTTTGATCATTGGTATTCCATTTGGCTAGCATAAGTGCATTTGAATCCTTCTCAATATGCATGGCTACTTTAGTGTGAGTTTGAAGCAAGTTCATCCTCTCACTAAAGTGGGGGATAAATGTACCATACAAAAATGGCTCTTGGAAATTTTCATGGTCTTTTAGGTCTTTCTCTCATGATGCTTGACCTATTTTTCTTTGATTTAATGTTGCAATGTAGCTTAAACATTCACATTAGGTCCTTAAAATTCAAATTCTGACATCTTGTGAGGGTGTTGTGAAGCGTTGTAAAACATTTCTACACTTCCCTTATCAAGTCCTATTCTAAAGTGTTGTAAAGTCTTGTAACAAGATTTCACGCTTTTCTAGGCTTGATTTCACTATTTACACTTTTTTTATGCTTTATTTGACCCCTTTATGCACTCATAAGGCTTAATTAAGTGTGTTTTTGAATGTAAACCTGACAAATAACATTAAATGTGACTTAATTCCTAACACCCACTTTTAAGTCCAAGGTGGGACCCATTCACCATGGGTGGTTAATGAGTCCCTCTTGGCTCCAAATTAAAAAAAATTCAAATTTCCTTATGGGTTTTTATTCAAAATTACCTTATGTCAGCCTGTGATGATGTATTATTGGGTTACTAAGGCACAACAGTGTATAAAAAAGTGTTTTTCCATCCATTTTAAATCTAACTCACTCACTAGCTCATTCAAACATTGAATCAAGCATTTGAGCACTTTGCATCATTCAATCAAGCACCTTAGAGCAACCATTGACATATCTTCAGATTTCTTCAACAAGGTTGTGGTGATTTTAGGAAATTTTCATGTTATTTATTCATCTTTCCTTGTTCATTTCATTCCATTTCTTCATTAAAGGTTTGATTACCAAAGTGGGATTTTCCCAAGGCAAATCCATATAACCTAACCCTTAACCATTTTTTCCCTCTTGCATGTGTGTTTACAAACTTGTGTATGCAAATTTATCAAGCAATTAGGTGTTGAAAGGTGGAAAAGAAGTCAACAAAGTGTTTCAAGTCAACTACAACCTATTTCAAGCTTGGAGATAGCCTACAATCCGTTTTCTGCAGATTTGACTCTGTCAACTTGACAAGAAGACAAGTGCAGATCTAGTGCTATAGAATTGGTCCTTGATTTCACAAAATTTTGGGAGAGGACCGATTCACCATCAGTGGTGAATAAGTTCCAATTTAATGTTAGAAATCTATATTTTGTCAGATTCCAGATCCGGACACTCATAAACTAGTTTGTAGGAATTTTTGCCAATAGCTAGACTGATTCTCCATCAGTGACGAATGAGTCCCACTGGTGATTTTCAATGATTTTTGTTAGCATTCAGGAAACTCTAGATTCTTCATTCTTTGCCCAGGTGCACTCTGATTTAGCCTTCTTCATTTATGTTTTGCATTTGTTCATACTTTATTTTATGCTTGCATATCACACTGTGTTTTTAAACATTGCATATTTCTTAGGTTTTGCATTCATAATCAGTCAATTACTCTGCTTACTTTCATTTAGATCATCTCGTTTAGCCTTAATAACATCATGCATTTCCTAATTTGAGTGAACCACATTGATTTTTAGTGAGGTTTATCTCTATCCTTTTAGGTGAAACATCCTAAGAGTGCAAGAGGAGCCAAAAACCTACAATAAAAATATATGGTTCAATATGTCTATGCATAAGGATTTACATATGTATCTATGTGCATACATATTTAGATGTATGCCTATGTCAATGTGTATGTAAATATATATCTATGTGCATACGAATGCAGATGTATGTATTTAAGGAAATAATAGGAGCGCATCTAGTGAAAACTCTATATCAATAGTGCCTTTGGTAAATTTCATTTCGACTAGGTTGCTCAAAGACATGTACAACTATGTCCTAGAATGGAAATAGACACAGTTATTTCCACATTAATCCTTCTAAGAAAAACACATGTGAATTCAACAGCAATAAACAACACAGATGAAAGATACTACAAAAAACTGAACACAAAGATTTTACATGGGGAAAATCCTTTCAGATAAAAAACCCCACTCTCCAAAGATCGAGCCATTGTATTATTTAGCAACAAAACAGTTACAATACAATTTCAGGATCTTATCCCTTTAGAGATTACATCTTGTTCATTCTGGATACAACTGGTAGCAAACTATCCCTGAGAGATCACCCAAAGCAATCATGATTACGAGAGATTCCAATAGCTCAACTCTGTCTCTCAATCCTTTGCATTGATCTCATGGCCTCGGCCTATCAGCCAACCACTCGGTCCTCTCTCAATCGTTCTCTCTCTGGCTCTCGACTCTTTAGCTCCTTGGCTTATCAACTTCTCAACCCATTACTACAGAACGTCCAATGCATACATATATGCATTCATTCTCAATAGGTTCTCTGTGAATCGGTTCAAGATCCCACAAAATTAATCACCCAACTCAACATCCTTATCATCGTAGATGTTTCTACTCCTGTGTAGATTTTTCCTTGCAGACTATTCAGCTCCATCGTAACTGTTGCAAAAAATGCAACCACCAACTGTTTGAATTTCGCTTCCACTGATTGGTCCACAAGCCAAGTGAAACGGTCAAGAAAACAATCCACTGAGTTCGCATGTCAGTGAGACACGAGAAGTGTCTCCCTGATGCTCAAGGGATTCACATACAATATTAGAATAGGTTCCAACAGTGGGTAAGAGGTTATATCAAATGCCACATCGATTTCAACTTTTCCATCGGCAAGACATTACCATTTGCCAAGAGTTCTCATCGAGTCTCCTGAAGTTTCACTGAAGCATCAAATAGTAGTTGGCAAGACTTTTGTCTCTTGCCGATTCCTCACTCCAAGCACAACCAAGTCTTACCAAGTTGACAAGAATTATGTCTTTCACCAGGACTTCATACCGAGGTCCTAAGTCACACTGAGCACTGCATTCACCAGTTGGAAAGACTTATGTATTTCGCCGAGACCACATACCGAGCGCTCATGTCTTGCTGAGTCAGCAAGACATTTGACTTTGCCAAGACCTTTCACCAAGCGCTGAGAGCTACACCGATGACTTGCATCCCTGTTGGCGAGACCAACACCTATCGCCAAGACTTCATGCCAAAGTCTCCAGATTACCCCGAGCCTACCTTTCGCCAAGAGTCATGCCGAACACATCCCACACTGTCAGTGAGACAAATTCCCATCGCCAAGACTTCATAGTGAAGCCTTCAAGTTGTATGATGACTCCAATCAGTGAGACATCTCCTGGTTGTCAAGACTACATGCTGATAGGAGCAAGTCATGCCAATTTCCACATCGACCAGATAGACCAAAGGTCATGTCGATATCAACATGACTTCCTATCATCGCCGAGAGAACAATCTGACACATATGAGTTTCCCTGATGACCACGAACAATATCGGCAAGACTTCACATATCGCCAAGACTTCATGTCGATACCCTTTGAGTTACTCTGATTGTATTCAGTCGGCCAGACATCTCCCAATCACCAAGAGATCTTCCTGAATGTTCAAGTCATCCCGATGACTACAATTGGTGAGACATCTCCCTATCACTAGGACCACATACTGATACACTTGAGTTACCCCAATGGATCCAGGAGAAAACATATCGGTGAGACAACCCTCCATTGCTAAGACTTCATATCGAAGCAAACAGGTTACACCGATGATCCAGTCACCATAGGTCACACTGACATATGCTAGGCACCCAATAACAAACCCTTTTATCGTCGAGACTTTCCCACTCGGCAAATGGTTACAACGAATGCACCAAGTCATAGCGATAGGTCCTTCAGCAAGACAAAAGCAAAGTCACTGTGACATGAGCAAAACACAAGATTACTGAACTGTCAGTCGGCTAGACACAAGGAATGTCATAGTGACCATGCTATGGTAGAGGTTTCAGCATGTGAGATTGAGGAAATATTCCAACAATCTCCCACTTGACGAAGATCACACAGGCACCTCCAAAGCAACCAAAAACTACGATCACACTAGCTCCACTAGTTCAAACCCTGCAATACTCAAGACACCCAATCAACATGATTCAATAGATAACAGTCCACCAAAAAATCTACAATCAAGATGAGGCATCCAATGGCAACTCACTGTCAACAAGGAAACCGATCACAGCCTTCCAGGAAACCACATAGACCTCAAACATGCTCTCATGCTCCATCAAGAATTTAGCTCCAACATCCAAGATGTCCACCATTCAGGCAACAATCCTATCATCTTCCAACATACCACCTATGGAAGAAGGATACAAAGCCAAGGTGTATAAGCACTATTCCAATGAACACAAGCAAAAGATCCCAGTGATATCACCTACAAGATACAACTACCACTTCACTGTGCTCAAATGCTATACAGAAGCAATATCAACTTCAAAGCTTCAAATAGAACACAACCATGAAGTAATCCTCCAGAAACAAGATAAATAACACCATTTAGAACAACAATCAGAATGACTGCTTCCATCTAGCTGATTAACCCACATGATTGAAAATAGCACCCACAGCTCGTGCTATACTATCCAATCTCACATACCTCGAAAGGTATCAACATTAGTAAACTTATGCCAAATCAGTAACAACAAATACAAGTTCTAGTGTCAACCAGTCAAAGAAGACAAGACACATACAAGAACTCCCACTGCCTGAGTAATTCAGATCTGAAAGATCAAAGGCATCAACAAGTCTACCAATAACAACACTTATAAATGTAACCATGTAGTACCAAGGAAATATCCACAATGATATGCACAACTTGCAACAAACTGATACAAGGAACATTTCTCTCACCACAAACCTTCACGGCCATAGAGAGAAATTATGCACATCATCTTCCTATAGAACGTCCTCCTACATACACTTCTAACAGCCAGCTATGTCAAGAATGATATTCTTCATATCCAAAAAGAAAGCCTTAACATCATCCATCCATTCAATCACTAAGTTCAAACTATCTTTAAAACCAACATGGATGTAAGCATCTCAAAGAAGATCAAACTAGTTCATTTCCCATTTCAGGAAATCAGCACATAGATCATCTCCTACCAATTCTCATTAGCAACAAGGAGATAAAAGAAACTATACAACTTCCACTATGAATCTTCCAGAATCATTAAACAGTAATTCAAGATCCATATCATGAAAGTAAACTTAATAAAACACATCTGAAAAATATAATGGGCCAAATACCTTTCAAATAAATTGCCGAGCAGACCAAGAGTGGGAACAAGAATACTCCTTCAATATATACAAGTCATCATGACTAATCCAAGAGCAATCTCCTCATAGGTCTCTTATTGAACTCATGTTCAACCAAGGTGTAGGTTTCTCAGACTTTCTACTGAAAAACTTTAACAAGAGTAACAAGCAACAACACTTCTCTCACAAGAGAAAAACAACCTCACCTTATTCTTCATGTATCCATGAGCACTAGCCACCGATCATCTCATGCTAAACTTCAACTACATTACTGCACTAACACGAAGTATCAAGCAAGTAATCAAAGCACTCAATACACAAAGAATTACCAAGCCACTGTCAAAGCTTCAATCATCTGAATTAGGAACTTATCATGACATCATGATCTACACATCCCCGTAGGAGATCCCATGCCTCAGGTGACTTTTCCATTGTCTCAAGTACAATGTACAATGCCAAAAATCTAGTGTACAAGCAAGAGTATACCATGACATACAACAAATAGACTTAAAACCAACATCACCTATCAAGCACCACCAACACCTTTTCCAAAGACTCCAAGCATCCTCCATGGTTCCAAGATGTTGCACATCTTCAAATAATGTCCATGCAAAAGTGCAAGAACCCTTTTACAACACTAAAGAAGACCATTCACCACCATGTGATGAATCCACAGTCATTGCTAGAGCTCCCACTGAAACGTGACACCCGAGCTCTCCAAGCATCATGACTACCTACTACAGGTTCCCATAACTGATTATACAAGTCCTCAAAAGTATCCATCCTCTCATCTGAAAACACCACACCAATGCACAAGTGACCACGGAGAAGGCCAACTAACAAGTTTGTACCAACAATGAATCAACCTCATGGATATAGACAGTCCACTTTCAAGTTGTCTCATAGCAAACATGTAGGTAAAGACAGCCCACAACATTGCACAACTCGTAGATCCATTCAACAGAAGCGTGCAAACCCATCATTGCATTGGAAACTGCAACACTAAGATATCAAAGAGAATAACCATGTAGACAACATGACTCAAACACCAGATCACACTAGATCTAACTTGCCAACATGTCCACTATGAGCACCATAATCAAGGAACCCACAAGCACCACCACAAGAATGTTGAGTGAGAAATCACCTACCAACACTCCCATGCAGAGAAGAAAACATACCTCCTCAATCCATGCACCAAGCATGCATGCAGACTTGCAACTATCTCATCCAACAACACCCCAAAAGGCCAATATCTAGACAATACCTTAACATCAACTCCACATGATCACAATTTTTGCTTAACCATGTAAAACCTACAAAACCACAGAGCCATGCAAGTATAAAACATCCTTAGAAAGGAAAAAATTAGTTCAGGAGAATCCAAGTCCCTTTTAGACCAACTCTAAAACCACCAACATGTAGATGCATCCGAGAAAGAGAGAAAGGCTATTTCAAAAGCTTGAAAATCATCTAATGATTAACTTCATAGCCTTCAAGCATTCGAGGTTAACAGGAAATAGTGCCTTCCAACACCAGGAACCACCACCTAGCATAAGCACTCTGAAAAATCCACCTGATACTTCAAGGTTAAACCTCTACCAGCCAGGAGACACAGATCACAACATGATCAACTCCATTTTCCATCTTGACCATCCTTCAAGCTGCATGCTATCTCAGAATACCACAAGGCTTCCACTCATCAAAGGATCAATCCATCAGTCCATTCCTCTAGATTTCTTCTAGCCCATCAAGCTAAGAAATCGTCACAGGAGAAATATCCAGAACCAACAACCAAAAGAAGGCTCTAATACCACTTGTAAGGAAATAATAGGACCGCATCTAGTGAAAACTCCATATCAGTAGTGCCTTTAGTAATTTTCACTTCGATTAGGTTGCCTCAAAGACATGTACAACTATGTCCTAAAGCAAAAATAGACACAGTTATTTCAACATTAATCCTTTTGAGAAAAACACAAGTGAATTCAACAACAATCAACAACACAAATGAAAGATACTACAAAAACCAGAACACAAAGATTTTACGTGGGGAGAATCCTTTCGGATAAAAAACCCCACTCTCCAAAGATCGAGCCATTGTATTATTTAGCAACAAAATTGTTACAATACAATTTCAGGCTCTTAGCCCTTCAGAGATTACATCTTGTTCATTCTAGATGCAACTGGTAGCAAACTATCCCACATACCGAGCGCTCATGTCTTGCCGAGTCGGCAAGACATTTGACTTCGCCAAGACCTTTCACTGGGCACCCAGAGCTACACTGATGACTTGCATCCTTGTCAGCGAGACCAACACCTGTCGCCAAGACTTCATGCCGAAGTCTCCAGATTACCCCGAGCCTACCTTTTGCCAAGAGTCACGCCGAATGCATCCCACACCGTCGGTGAGACAAATGCTCATCACCAAGACTTCATAGCGAAGCCTTCAAGTCATATCGATGACTCCAATTGGCGAGACATCTCCTGGTCGCCAAGACTACATGCCAATAGGAGTAAGTCATGTTGATTTCCACATTGGCCAGATAGACCAAAGGTCATGCCGATATCGGCAAGAATTCCTATCATCATCGAGACAATAATCTGACACATATGAGTTTCCCCGATGACCATGAGCAATATCAGAAAGAATTCACATATCACCAAGACTTCATGCCGATACCCATTGAGTTACTTCGAGTGTATTTAGTCAGCCAGACATCTCCCAATCGCTAAGAGATCTTCTCGAATGTTCAAGTCACCCCAATGACTACAATCAGTGAGAAATCTCCCTGTCGCTAGGACCACATACCGACACACTTGAGTTACCCAGATGGCTTAAGGAGAAAACATATTGGTGAGACAACCCTCCATCGCTAAGACTTCATATCGAAGCAAACGGGTTACACCGATGATCCAGTCACCATAGGTCACACCGACATACGCTAGGTACCTGATAACAAACCCTTCTGTCGTCGAGACTTTCCCACTCAGCAAAGGGTTACAGCAAATGCACCAAGTCATAGAGATAGGCTCCTTCGGCAAGACAGAAGCAAAGTCATAGCGACATGAGCAAAACACAAGATTACTGAACTGTCAGTCGGCTAGACACAAGGAATGTCACAGTGACCATGCTATGGTAGAGGTTTCAGACTGTGAGATTGAGGCAATATTCCAACAATGTATATGTCAATATGTATGTACATATATATAAATGTGTATGTACATGTATATATATGTATGTACATGTATATATATGTATGTACATTTATTTCAATGTGTATCTACATGTATATATATGTATCTATATATATCAATGTGTATCTACATATATATATCAAGGTGTATGTACATGTATACATATGTATCTACATATATATCAATGTGTATTTACATGTATGTATATGAACAATCAAATTGAACAATCAAATTGAAAACTATATATATATATCAATGTGTATCCACATATTTGTATATGTATCTACATATATATCAATGTGTATGTACATATATATCAATGTGTATCTACATGTATATATGTACCTACATATATGTCAATATGTATCTACATATATATACATACCTACATATATATATATTGGAATTTTTCTTTTTTCTTTCCCCTGTCTTGCAAATGATTTCTTATAACTATCTGGGGAATATCTCACATTTTTGGTGAAATTAGTTTTGAAATGAAAATGAAATGTAGTGTGTAATTCATCTCGATTTTTGTTGCTCCCTTGTTCTATAAAAGGGATTTCAAGGCTGATTACAAGAGAGGTTAGTGGGTAGTTTTTCTAGGAAGGGGTCACACAAAAAGAGAAAAGAATACTGAACTTTCTAGTAGTACGTTTTAGGGATGAAGTCATTCAATATGTACATGGTTCTCTGATAATGATAATGATGATATATATAGCTCAGTAGTATAAAGTCCCTACAGTTTGCTCTCCTATGTACATGTTATACAAACTATGAATAATATAATCAATGGTTATCTTACTTGTCTTTGTTGGTTTCCAATAGATGTACTACTCTATTCTTGCTCATAAATTCAATGAATGGATGTAAATGCTTGAGCATAACAGTAGGTTTGAAATAAGTCATGTATGAGGATGCTAGTAAGAAGTAATTGGATGAGATGTTGAGTGGGAATATTGTAATGCAGTGTTTTCAAAGATTTGGGTATTTATGATGTATGAAAATTGTTGTCAAATCATGTGGGTATTAGGATTGACTCTGTTCCAAGAATATGGCATTGGTTTAAGTAGGTTAATTATATTGCAATTGTGGTGACCAATTCAACAACTGATCACAAAATTAAAATCAATTTACTTATCAATCTTGTTGTGGGTGTGTGTGAAATTTAATGAATTTCATTTTCTCTTGTTTGAGTTGGGCACTTCCATGAAGGTCAGCCAAACCTTTAGGGTACTGGGTCTTTTAAATAATTTAATGAGAATCATATGTTTATTTTTTGTTTGATGCCTAGACACACCAAATATTTATAAACACATTGTATTGGTGTAATTAATATTTAATTACACATTTGCATAAGTTTACTTAGGCATATTTAATTCCTAAGTTTTAGGATCTTATCTTTATCTTATCGAGCTATCTTGTTGCTCAAGATAAGATTAGGTTTAGGCATCTTTGCTTTTATAAAGTAAATCATTATCATGTAATTATTAAATTCTCGAATAATATTATGTTGCACATCTTTTTACAATAGCTCTAATTTTTTTATTTTCTCTTCTGTGGAAGGTCTATTCTGGTTTGCAAATCTGATCTTGGTTTCTAACATGGTATCAGAGCCTTGATTTGCAGCCCCTTCTCAGATTTTTGAGAAAATCATTACAGGGTTCGTTCAGGATTCCTCGAGGGTATCATGCCTTGAGTTCATCTATGCAGTGTTTTGGATCAGATCAGGCCTCACCATTGGATTCAGAGTGCTGGAAAAAGTCAGGATTGGCTTTTATTTTGCAGATTTTGGCCATCATTTGCCAAATCTTTGAGGGTTTCAAGCTCAGAGTTTTTTTGCAAGATTTGGTGTTAGCCAAATTTTCAGAACAGTTTGAGCAGAAACGAAGGTCACCATTGCGTTTGCAGTGGCCAAAAACCCTAAAAATGCCCTTCATTTCATCAATTTCTGAGCAGTTGATCTGGAAGGAATTTTTTTTTTGCCAGGGAGGCTGTACGGCCTCCCTGGCTCGCTTCCCGAGGCTCATTTTTCAAAAAAAATTAAAAAACATTAATTTTTTAAAAATATTTTGGCACTGCCAATACAAAATAGTCCACCACTCTTGCTCCACTCGACGGCCACTAGGTGGCCACTCACCTGCCGCTCAGGCCAGCAGTGCCACCCATCGGCCGCCGGCTATGCTAGCCCCTAAGGGCTC
The DNA here is from genome assembly GCA_007258455.2 of Sequoia sempervirens. Taxonomy (NCBI): domain Eukaryota; kingdom Viridiplantae; phylum Streptophyta; class Pinopsida; order Cupressales; family Cupressaceae; genus Sequoia; species Sequoia sempervirens. The sequence goes on along the minus strand of VDFB02000003.1, from coordinate 288,410,258 downwards.
CTCCAGCAGTGGTCGTGGTCACATGGGGGACTGGGCACTATGCGCCCAGCCCCTTCTGCATACTCTGCGGGTGATATGAGTAACCAGGGGCTCCGCCCTAGCCCCCAACCGCTAGTCCCCAGCCGCCAGCCCCCTGGTCTTGCATGGGACCAGGGGCTAATTTTTTTTAGCCCCCTGGGCGCCCTGCAGCCGTTATTGGGCATTTTGGAGTACTTTTCATGAAATCGGGTGTATTTTTTGTGTACGATGTCTGTTTTTCACAAACGAGATACCGTTGGAAAGCTGATTTTGATGCCAATCTAGTGGTGCAATTTTTTTTACTAGTTTGTGTTCCAGATTTATTTTGCAGGCCTTTGAACTCAAATGTTTCTATTTTCACTCCGGAGGGTATATATTTTTACTCGGTGATCCGTTTTTCGTCATTCTTGCACCATTGGAAAGCTGGTTTAGTCCTCTACATAGATTTGAGGTCTATTTTATTTTTTATGTTTATGCATATTTATATTCTCTCCTTTTACAATCGTCGGGTTATTGTAATAAATGAACTATGATAAAGTTCCATTTGGGGGGGTTTTTTTGCATATCCATATTCATCTTGATTTGATGCTAGCTCGCATGGGTTATATCTGGTCTCCTAGTTTCTTTTGGCCACTTTTTTGCTATTCGTTGACACATGTCAGATTCATTGGTTCACACTTCTGTTAAGAGATTATGGTTATTGATCTGCATTGGTTCAAATCCTTCTCCGTTTGAGGGCCATGTTTTTATGGTTAATGTCCAGAGTCTATTTTTGGTACTCCTTCCCATGAAAGAGTTTTAGTCACAGTTTGGCATTGGCATTGAGATACATGGCTTCCAGATTCAGTCATCATTTCATTTACTATTGCTTCACAGATCCCAGGGTTGTTCCAGTTTGTGAGTTTTCCTGTGTTCCGTGGCATCAGGTCTGCTGTCACATTATCATGATTCTGGTTTTGGTTTCAGTTGTAGACAGAAGTATCTTTCCTTGGTTGTCAGATTGCGGTTCTAGTGTTACTCCACAGTGTTCTTCCAGTGCTTCTTGTAGCAGTCATCTCATTGTAGGGGGGTTTTGTCCCACTGGGTTTTCCTTCTCTACCTCATCATTGCATTTGTACATGAGTACCTGATTAGGCCTTGTTGCTAGGACTCATATTTGCATAATAATCTTCTTCTCCCTAAGTTTCACTTATGGGGGGGGTGTTGGTTGAATTAATATTTAATTACACATTTGCATAAGTTTACTTAGGCATATTTAATTCCTAAGTTTTAGGATCTTATCTTTATCTTTTTGAGCTATCATGTTGCTCAAGATAAGATTAGGTTTAGGCATCTTTTCTTTTATAAAGAAAATCATTATCATGTAATTATTAAATTCTCGAATAATATTATGTTGCACATCTTTTTGCAATAGCTCTACTTTTTTGATTTTCTCTTATGTGGAAGGTCTATTCTAGTTTGCAAATTTGATCTTGGTTTCTAACACATTGTTGGGATCACCCTCCCTAGTTTCACAGAGCCCAAAGTGTAGGGGAGAAAGGGTTACATATCAAATCTCCCATGTGTTGGCCACTAAATTTGAATATTCTTGAGCATAATGGTTGGATACCCTTTAGCGGCTTTCAAGGTTTTGTTGGAAAAAGAACCAAAAAAAATGGCAACTCTGTTGGGGAATGACCTAAGAAAATTCTGATGGGAGATCATCTTTCCTTAAAGAGTCAAATATTTGTTAGAATAATTATATTGCCCGGCCTAGCTTTGTATCAATGAGTCAATCCTCCGAGATGTTGAAGGAGTTAGTTGTGTCTCCTTTGAAGAATTGCTAATGATATCAAGATCTACTACAAGTCCATGAATAATCTTATAATTTCTCACTAGAAGTGGGTGACGACTCCGAAGATCTTCGTGCCAGTGTGAATTATTGGAGAGGTTCTAGTAAAATGGAATGAGAGGTTGTTGAAGAAAAAATAAGAAAAGTATAAAGGACTTATGTGTGATCCTGTTGATTGAGGAAGCTTAAAGTGAAATCAACTTGTGAAAGAAACTTCATATTGTTGAAGTTTGTTCCTCTACACAAGAGGTGGCAACTCTATGTAAAGAACCCGATGAAGATATGAAGAGAGTTGCAGATTTGTAAGATCTTTCCAGTCAAAAGTATGATTCAAAATAACTATAGTGTATCCAGGTATTTTCCTCTATTTTGGTTTTCAAGAAGAGATAAATCTATTTGAAAACCATATTGAAATGATTTGGTGAAAATTTTGTTTCCCTATTATGCGAATTAAGCACAAAGAGAGGTAACAGTAATCATTTTACATACTTCTAAGGTGAAATTTGTAATATCTAAGTAAGGTTGAAGAAGTATGCTTATCTTTGAAATCTACCTTTTAGAAAGTTTTAAAGCATGAGTGTGTTTGAAAATGAGGCAATAGACAATACACTATGAAGTTGATTTGTAAGACTTGAATAGGGATACAAGATAAATGTATCATTCCCCTGTATTACCTTGTGGAAGTTCAAGTAACAGTATGCAAGGCATGCAGTTCTTATCATCTCATCAAAGGAAATTATCTATAGAGAGATATAAGCCATTAAGTTTTAATGGTATTCAAAATTTTCCTAATAAGATTCCCAGTGATATTAGGAAACATTTTCCAAAATTTACAAAGAAAAATTCTGAGTCAACTTCCAAACATCTAAATGTATTCATGGATTTGATGGGTGATTTTGAGATAGATCATGAGGATGTTGTCATGAAGCTTTTTGCTCAGTCTTTAAAGGTAGATGCCAGAGACTGGTTCTCATATCTACCAGTGTGTTCTATAGATTCACGGGATAACTTCATGATAACATTTGTGGAACAATTTGGTGAAAGGATTATTCCTAATGTGATAAGAAAAAGGTTTATGGAAAATCAAAAAGATGATGAGTTGGTTCCTACCTTTAACCTTAGATTTATGAAAGGAGTAAAATATATTCATGAACGCTAAAGACCTAGTGATGCAGAATACTTGATTATGTATCTAGGTGCATTTGATAATGAGATGAGTTATTTGATAAGGGATAAGGAACCCAAGATATTACAGCAAGCATGCCACACTGCCATGGATATTGAAAACACTATGAAATACTCAATGATGAAGGGATATATGGCTACATGTGTTGTTTGGGCACACATCATATAAATGAAATAAATAAGGATGAAAATAATGATCAATGTGATGATGTTTTGATGTCTCATCTTGTTCAACCTCACAATTTTAATCATGGGTAGATTCAGGATGGGCTTCAACAAAGTTTAAGTAACGACGATCAAGTGTTGTTAGTTCAAAGACTATCCAACATGAAGAGACATGAGGGGAAATTCCCATGTGAGTTGTTAGCAAGGTTTTTGGATTCCTTGCTAGAAATTCCTAAAAGGTTATGACCTAAAGATTCAATATGCATTGACATATTCTGTGATATTTATGACTTAGGGCTCAGTGCCTTGCCCAAGGAATTGAAACCTCAAGATTTTGATTAGATAATTGATTGGATCAAAATTGCCAAGGAGGCTAAGTATGATTATATACAAAGAATGAGGTATCAAGTTCACAGTGGTGATTTCTTTGTTGAAGATCTAATGTCCATCCAAGCAATGGAAAAGGATGTTTTAGAAGATGATTTTTTGTGTAGCAGTGCAGATGATAACATTGTTATGCTTACAAGTGTTGTTGATATGCCTTTAAGGGTTGATGACCAAGGTAGTGAAAATGAAAATACTTATTGCTCTCATGAGGAATATGAATCTTTTTGTGAGGTTGAATTGAAGGAATCCTTCTTGTCTAAAGAATTCAGCTGTAATAGTACTCATGAGGTTGTGCCCTCACCAGTGGATGAATAGGTAGCATGTGATCGATTCTTGAAATGTAATTCAGATATTTCAAGATTGGAATGCCTTAGAAATATGGTAGATGATGATTTTCAAGACAGGAATATATGTATTTAGGGTCTTGAGCCTAATTTCATGATTAAAAATGATGGTTTTAATGATGTTAGACATTAGGGTCATGTTCTTGAATGCTTGTATGAAACAAAGATGGACATGATTCTCTTAACAAAAAAATTGTTGAGTAGGGAAATGGAAAAATCTGCTCAGTTGAACATAAGGAATGTTCAAATTGCAACCAGTCCTGCACACATGAGTCAGTATACCTATCAATGGATGGTGCATTTGAACACCCTACTACGAATTATATCAATCTTGAACTAGTTGATCTATCCTTTGAAGCATTATGTCTTATGTTTAGTAATAATTGGAAGGGAAGATTGGACTATGTTTATGAACCTAAAACAAAAATATTCTTTGATTCCTAGGATGGCATGGATAATGCTCTTTATGGAAATGATCTTGATCTAAGTGAAAGAAAAAGTGCTAGAGGATCTGATCAATCAATTTCTCAGGGAGGTGGAGCATGTGGCAGAATAACTAGTTTATACTACTCTAATGAATGAAAAAACCAATTTGAATAGAAGCTAGATAGAAAGGACCTTGAAATAATTGAAATAAGAGTGCAACACCACTCTGAGGGATAAGATGTGTGACCTTGAATACTAATCCTGAAGGAAGTATGTATGAGGTTTTTTGTTTGATGATCAAACTAAATTTGATATTAACCCTTATGGTGATAGTGATCAAATGGATTATGATTATTTCCAATTCCCTATGATGTTAGAGGAGCACTTGCTAGGATATGTTTTTGAATTGAACAAAATAGAATGCTACATTGATTATGCATTCCAGTTGGCAACCAATTTTGGTTTTTAGTTGGACAGGGTGAATGATGTCAATACTAAATGCATGCATATGTCCATAGTGGTTGATTGCAGAGACTGTAACATGATTAGTAGGTGGGTGATCCATAAAAATATTTGTAGCCTTGGTATGATACAAATAGTGGAAAATAAGGTTTTTGACAAGGGCAAGTATTAGCCCTAAGTTTGGTGGCCTAAGACCACCAAGGAAAGTTGAAGCCTGGGTGAATTGCAAGGTGCATATAGAAAACTTGCACCTCGGTGGAAGGCTTCAAACAAGATGGAGATTAAATCTATTGGTTTAGGTTTTGTGGCCTATGTAAATACTGTACATATGTTGGTTGTTTTGGTTTGGTCTTCTTGCCTAGTCTAGGCAAGTCCTAGTTTTATTTTTTGTGCCTGGTTTGCTTCAAACTAAAATTCTTGGATCTCACCATGCATGCAAAAGGAATGTGTCCCCAACAGGAGCCACTAATGGAACCCCTCAAAAAAATCTCTTGGTTCCATTTTAAAATTTTGCAATATTTGACTTAGATCCTCGTTTTAGGCTTAGGGTTACGTTCCTCATCATTATTTTAGGGTTTGTGTTGTCAAAACCCTTCCAAATTAACCTGAGTCTGAAAATTTCTTATTAATGTTCTATTTTTTTGTTGACCTTCTGATGCAGTTTCCCAATTGTCTAAGTTGAGACTCATGCCAATAGGTTCATTCTTTTACCGGCCTCGAGGTCCTAATGTTACCGGTCGGTGCCCATGGTCATCTTGAATTATTGTCATTATTTTTTGGGGTCAATATCCTTCAAGAATAATTCACCTAAGTCTATGATTGGGTTTTAATAGTTACCTTACAGTCTTAATCCATGTCTTCATGTCCTCGACCATTTTCTGCATGGTCATGGCCCTCTTTTAAAAACTAACATTTGTGGCATGTGTAGAATTAAGTTTTACACCAGCCATTTGATCGTTGCCATCCAATCACCATCATTCCCCATGCGCCCAAGCTTGTGCATTGGCGGGCCTGGTCACCTCGATAAATATAGTGGGTGGTATTAAAAGAATATTAGAAATTTTCATTGAGTAACGTGGCTACATATTGACCACTCCCCATGCACCTGTTTTGTTTTAATTTTCATTAAAATAATCAAGCGGGTTAACGGGTGGTTGCCATATGTCACGTTTGGTGGTGGGACCATTTCTTCCAAAGGATCAGCAGGTGATGCTTTAAGACAGATCAATGACTGATATCACAACGCATGTCTTCATCTAGGTCTTTCCCTGCACAACCATCTATTTTATGTATTACAGTGAAGCAATCACCTAGGCTAACAAGTGAGATGGCACATGTTTCTCCATGGAGGGACCCGCTAGGCTTTGGAGACGGTGAATGTTTTGTGAGAAAGGATATCAATGGTTGATGGCAGGTGACGTGGGTCAATCCAGACCACTCCATGCTATCCTATGAGGGGCCTAGTTATTTATTTGGGATCACACGGGCGAGCAGGAGACTACCACATGGAATATTTTAAGGGATCCAATGGGATTTAGAGGAGATAAAGCACTACTAAAATTTTTCTGAGACTGCACTAAGATTAAAACAACACCATATTAAAACTAGTTTCTTTTGGCACATGTTTGAGGTTTGGGAATGCTTTTGATTACAACCGTCAATTCTGTCAGATGCTAGTACACATGGGAAGGTGAAATTGAAGTAAGATAGAGTATGGGAAGATATTCTAAGATCAAATCAAGATCGCTCTCCACTGTCTTAGTGTGATGAATTGCAAGTAAATTAATTCCCATGGGTGAGTGGGTAAATATGACACAATAGGTTTATCAAATGCTAAGTATGTGATTAATGATGCAGATGGAGTCACTGTCCATCCACTTGGGCTCTTCTGATTAGAAAAGGGAATCAAGCGCACGCAATTAGCTTTGTCATAATTAATCATTTTGATTGATCATCCATTGATTTTTCTCAATGAGTGATCAATGACTAAGGTTCAAAAATCAAAGTAGCTGATTGTCAGCTCTTTCACACAATTTTCTTTGAATATTAATGGCTAGCATGCTTGCATTGCTCAATATATGAGCATCGATAGCCATATTTTCCACACAGTTTGCTAAAAATTGAGCTTAAGTCCATAAAGAGGTTGGTGAAGAGTTTATTTTGTAAAAGGTTGCAGGGGTATTATGATAAGCTTTTCCACAGGTTGGTAGGATTCATACATTGTTGGTGGTGTCTTTTTCCTGTGCGAAATTGGTCAATTTACCCTACTGAGAATGGATAAACTAAGTGTGTCTATCAGTCCAATTTGAAGGTCCAAGAGACTCAATCCCCTTGAGTCTCAAAGTGACAATTTCAAGACTGAACAGGATATCCTTGAAGTTCATGTAACTCTGAGGAAGAAAATAAAAGATGGTAAGAAGTCTGCACAAAAGATTGTCAAGTGTGCCTATCACCTGAGAAGCAAAATTGTTTCAAAGGAGTTGGTTAAGGGTAAAGGGAAGAAGTATGATAGGCCTGAGAGGAAGGCAATGAGGAAGAATAAATACCACCAAGCTTATCTAGGCAAGCATCATTCTCCCATTGAAGTCTTAGATGATCCGTTGGATACTAAGATTGAGACCGATTCAGGCTATTGCCATTATCTTATGGCCATGACTGATTTGGAAGATTCAGATGATGATATCAGTTTCCCCAATTTCAATATGGACACCAAGAAGGAATACTTACTCTACTGGTGACAAAGTAGGGTAGTACCTCGTTTTATTTCTAAGCTTGTGCTTGGTTTTTGGTCCTTTTTGCTAATTCGGTTCCTTTTGTCTAGTTTGTCTTTTTGGTGGTGATGGTGAATTTTCCAAGTTTGGTATGGATGTGCAAGTTTTTATGTTACAACAATGACACCTTTTGGAAGGCTAGTGGGTCTTCTCCAACTAATAGTTTTTTTGAATTTTTCTTTTTGCTTTCCCCTATCCTACAAATGATTGCTTATAACTATCCAAGGAATATCTCACATTTCTGGTGAAATTAGTTTTGAAATGAAAGTGAAATGTCATGTGTAATTCAGCTCGATGCTTATTGCTCCCTTGTTCTATCAAAGGGATTTCAAGGCTAATTACAAGAGAGGTCAGTGGGTAGTTTTTCTAGGAAGGGGTCACATAGAAACATAAAAGAATATTGATATTTTTTGTAGTATGTTTTAGGGATGAAGTCAGTCAATATGTACATGGTTCTTCGATAATGATAATGATAATATATATAACTAAGTAGTATAAAGTCTCTACAGTTTTCTCTCCTATGTATAGGTTATACAAACTATGAATAATATAATCAATGGTTATCTTATTTGTCTCTGTTGGTTTCCAATAGATATATTGCTCTATTCTTGCTCATAAATTCAATGAATGGATGTAAATGCTTGAGTATAATAGTAGGTTTGAAATAATTCATGTATGAGGATGCTAGAAGAAGTAAGTGGATGATATGTTGAGTGGGAATACTATAATGTAGTGTTTTCAAAGCTTTGGGTATTTATCATGTATAAAAATTGTTGTCAAATCATGTGGGTATTAGGAATAACTCCATTCCAAGAATATGGCACTAGTTTAAGTAGGTTAATTATACAACAATTATGGTGACCAATTCAACAACTGATCACAAAATTAAAATAAATTAACTTATAATCTTGTTGTGGGTGTGTGTGAAACTTAATGAATTACATTTTCTCTTGTTTGAGTTAGGCACTGCCATGAAGGTCAGCTAAACCTTTAAGTTACTAGGTCTTTTAAAAAAATTAAGGAGAATCATCTATTTACTTTGTGTTTGATGCCTAGACACACCAAGTATTCATAAACACATTGTTGGGATCACCCTCCCGAGTTTCACAGAGCCCAAAGTGCAGGGGAGAAAGGGTTACATATCAAATCTCCCATGTGTTGGCCACTAACTTTGAATATTCTTGAGCATAAGGGTTGGCTAGCCTTTAGAGGGTTTCAAGGTTCTGCTAGAAAAAGAACCAAAAAAATGAAAAGGTAAAAGAAAAGAAAAGGCTTTTGGGTCAACATGAAGGAGACATGAATGTCTAGATTCCTTGCATCATCCCCAAAAGGAAAACACAAGACAAAAAAGATCAAGATAAAAAGAAAAAGAGATGCACGATATAGAGAAGAATAAAGGTACAAATGGAGGAATGACACAAAGAGAGAGAGAGAGAGAGAACACCAAACAGAACATCATGAGGGATCACATTACGCACATGCAATCATACCAAAGAAAATAAAAAAAGAAAAAGAAATAATGCAAAAGACTAGTAAGGCAATTGTGATTCAACCTATGAGTAGGTCATCTGCCTCCCAATCTCAATTGCTTGCCCCCATTGAGTGTGAGACAAGAATGAGCCAAGGTAGGTGATGGGAAAGGTCATGTAATAGTGAGAATAGAATATTTTACAACTATTACATGAAAAAGGGTGAAACAATATCAAGCTAAGCAATCACATGATGGAAATCATTGCCATTAAAGTGAAAAATTTGCAATATTAATTGGAATGCAAGACACTCGTCGACACTATGTCCAAGAATTCGATGATATGCACAATGTGGGACATTTGCATCTTTAGGATACAGTATCAATCTATTCATGGATGGTATTGTTATTAGTTCTTTGTTCATAAGCAATTGTAGTTTCCTTTCACTTTCAGGTGGTGGATGAGGAGGCTTTAGTTTTTCTAACTTGTAAGGCCTCTTGTGTTTTCTATATTCACCCTTTTCTTTGGTTGAATGCAGAGCAGGGGGCCTAAGGGGATCCTCTCATCCTTTTCATTGCTATAATTGATTGGTTTCTCTTTAGGAAGAAGGACATTCAAATCAGGGGTGGGGGGGAATCCAAGATCACTATACCATCACCTTGAAGCCTTAGATATTCTCTAGGAGGCTTTCTTTAATGAGAGGGATCTTGATATCCTAGCCCCTTTGTGTTTTCACCTATTGGTTTTTGCTCTAGGAGTTTAATTTCATGTTCAATTGTGTCACATCCTTGTTTACTCAAGATTGTGAAGCATTTTCCATGTGTTTCTTCAAGATTGATGGGAGTGTCTGTTACTCTGTTATCATAAAATGGTTGAGTGTTTTCTTGTCTAGAGGAACTAGGTTCACCTATTGTAGGGAACTTAGGTCCAATTTTTGTTTCAGGATGTAAGTAATAGAACATCTCAAGAGGTGGTAATATACGAAGATCTTGTTGTTTCATGGATGGATAGAAGGATGCATTAGCTTTAAGGTTGTCAAGACAATCATTTAGGAACCTATTCATGTTGTCATCATCTTCTCTAATGATGTCAACATCACAAGGAGGACATGCATTAGGAGTTAAGTGAGCATGAGTGAGTTCAATGTCATTAGGATCATTTCCAAAAGAACAACCTGAAACATCCACTAAGGACTTTAATGACATCCAAATCTTGTTAACGCACATATCAATGATGCAAATTTCAGATTCTCAACTATGCAACAATGTTGTAAATGCAATATAAAATTAAGCTAGATGTAATGAATTGAATGAAACAAAAAGTTTGCAAACTGAATGTTGTACCCCAAATTAAAGTTTTTGCTACACTTAGGCATTTTGTAGAAATGGTTAAAAGTCTTGTCAAAACTATCAAAAAAGGTCAAAATTGGGGTTTGCATGTCTTGCATGAGGGTCAAAAACTTGAAATTTTCAAAATATGACGTTATGGGTCTGCTCAGAGCGACCAAGTCTACAAAACCCAGATCTCAATTTTTTGGCCCTAAATTTTAGGAAAATTTCTATTTTTAAAAACTTTTTAAAAATAGGACTCTTTCTAGGTTTTTTTGGGTTTCTTTCAAAATGGATGCTGGCAAAATTTTCTAAAAATAGAAAGTTTGGCTTCTAGGGTTCAAACTGATTTTGATTGGTCGAAAATACTTCCTCATCAAGCTGGTGCAGCCAGAATCATCAAAAGATCAGTTTTTCCCTAGTGGGTCTATTCTAATTTTTTAGAAGCTTTTTCAAGAGCTCCAAGGCCATTATTGGAGATCAGTCAACTACCAGGTTTCATATACAAACATTCAAGCACTGAACAAAAGATGAGAAATGATGAATGTACACATAGAATGAAGAATGGAGAAGGGGAGTTGTGAAAGTTGGAAAATGCAAAATTTTGGCTAACTCTAGAAGAGTTAGGCACTCCAGCTCAGCCTAGGTGCCTTGATGCTCATGCCTTAGAAAATTTTTCATCTCCAAAAGTCAAAGAAATGACAAGCATGTAGAATGAGGGGAAAGTTGAAAATTGCAAAATAAAAACTAACAGTGGTGACCATGGGTGCCCCAGAAGGAGATAGGTGCCTAGTTTTTCAAGGCCTCAAATGATGGAATTAGGGTGGCTCATCCCAGAAAATATTGCTCAAAATATTCTCAGCTCCATAGTGAGTCCATAAGTGCAGTCATCTGATCAACCAGTCATCCAGAATTGAAGATTGAACAGAGACGTCTCAACCAAGAAGCAAAATGCAAATCGTGAAATCATTAGAGAATATTCTAAGTCTAGGGATCTTGGGCACTCCAGAAGGAGATAGGAACCTAGGGTTTTGGAGGCCCAAATCCAACTATTAGGGTTTTCTAATATGCTCATTTCCTTCAATATTATTCCAGCTTCACAATGGATGTCTTCGTTAGATCATCAGAATTGTTAATCACCAACAAATCTAGATCAAACAGAAGGTATAACATGAAGATTCAAGTTTGAAGAATGAAAATCAAGAAAAAATGTCTAACTCTAGAGGAGTTGGGCAACCCAGGTAGTTCGGGGCACCTAAGCTTTTGAGGGCCTAAACGAGTGAATTAGGGTTTTATAGGTCTCCAACATGACTTCTTTAGATTTGAAGCAACTTTCCAACGAAACCATCAGCAAGTCCATCAGAGTTGATAATCACCAGATATCGAAGGAAGAACAGAGGGAGAAACCTGAGTAAAATGTGAAAATCCAAAAGCAGAGTGAAGAATCTCAAAAAATAAACTAACTCTAGAGGAGTTGGGTGCCTGAGGTAGCCAGGGGCGCCCAAGCTTTTGACCTCCAAGATTCAGTTTTTAGAAGAAATCATTTCTAGAAGGCCCTCCTCAAAATTCATCAAGCTATGTAGCAAATCTAATAGTTAGTCAATTAGGTTAGTCTAGCTCTTGGAATTGAGAATTCATTAGAAGATCAAGAAAACATGAGGAGATGAAAAATTGAAGAAAAATGACTAACACTGGTAATGATGGGCGCCCCAAGAGGAGATAGGCACCCATGATTTTGAAGATCAAGATGGAGATTTTATCAAAAGTATCCTTTAGGACAACTTTTTTAGATTCACTCTGACTCCGCGATGGATCATTCTGCCAGTTCAGAATATCAACTGAGCTCTTGGAAATCGAGATCAAACCAAGGGTAAAATCAAGCAAAAAATTGAAAATGGTGAAAAAATGGCTAAGTTTGGAGAGGAAAAGTGCTCTAGGCTAAGATAGGCGCCTAAGACTCAATTCCTTAGAATTTTTTTTTCAAAATTTTCATCATTCAACATTAGAAAATGTCCAAGTTTGATGCACCTACTCAGGATTGGCTTCGAGAAGTTTTAAAGCAAAAAGAAAGCAGATTTTCTCAAACCTCAACTTATTTAAGAGAGCTTTTTTCTTTCATTATTCATATTTGCAGGTTGGCGTCTAGAGAAAGAAGATTTTCCCTTCTCTCAACAAAGATTTGGAGACCCAAACGACATGCTTTTTCAATTTTCTTCATGGTTCCAAGATCAGTGAGCAAGGAGGAATTCTTTTTCAGGCTCCAAACTTCTAGGGCGTTACTTTTTCAAAACAACCACTTAGGTTTTTTTGTTTCTGATCACATGGGTCTCTCTACTTTTTCATCCTCTCAAACATTGAGAAACTTTTCCCTCTTCTAGAAACTAATTTTTGTCCGCTTTTCAAGATAGATTTATATTTTTTAGTTTCTAAGCATCTAGGTTTCTTCGAAACATGATTTTCCATAAAACCTAGGTCCCAACTTTTTTTGGAGAAATTTTTTTTTCAAGGAAAATCAACATTCTATTTTCAACAGAATTCTCAACTCAAAATCAGGAAACAAATCATCTTTTTGGTAGATGTGGATGATATTTAAAGCAGCAGTCTTCTAGAAGCTTTCTTCCTACTTTCTTTCTATTCTTGTCTCATTCTTATCCACTCTTTGAAGAAGAGAAAGAAAAAAAATTGTAATAGTTGGAATTTCCCTATTTTATATTTTCATAGGTGGTTAGATGTTTATCTTGTTTAGTTTTAGAAATAAAGCTTGCATGTTGGAAATTCTTAGTTGTAAAAGCAAGGAGATTTTAGGGTTCCCTACTCCTATTCTTGTATATAAATAAGGGCATCCTTGTCCATTTATTTTTGGGAACCATGCTTGTGATAGAAAAGTGCAAGCTTGTAATGTTTCAATTTGTTATTTAGTGTCAGTTCACTATGTGTAAGAGCAAGCTTGCATGCCTCTTTAGCTGCAAGTTATTGTTCAGTTCTTGTGTCTTGTGTCAATGTGTTCTAGGTGATTGCTAAACTGTAAGTGTATTTTGCTACAATCCAGTTGTCCCAGAAGTGTAATCTTTGTTCTTGAGATTTGAGAAATAAAGTCTTGTGCCTACTTTTCCCTGATATAGTGTCTCATATTTATGTTTTATGTGTTATACTTATATGATCTTTATTTCAGCTTGCATTGAAAGTAAGTAGATGTGCATTGGGAGAAAAGTTTATTTAAGCATTTATGTCAGAGAATCCTTCCTTGTCCATTTCTAACTCTCTTGATTTTCATTTACTTGAGAAGTTAGAGACATCATTAGAGTAGGCTTAGTTGTAGTTGAAATTCTAAAAGAGAAAATCTAAGCTACGACACTTGAGTTTTATAACCTTGTGATCTTAGCTGAACAAAAAGATAGGCAAATTAGTTTTAATTTACTTTCTTAAGCAACATCAGCAAAGAGGGAGCTTCCCCTCCTAATTCAAAGAGTATTTTATCTATGCATAGTTGTCTATTTCTAATATGCATTCCAGAGGTGTGAATTAAAATGCTAACAATTTTTTGGCGCCCACTGTGGGGCACGGGCATAAAAATTCAAAGAAAGCTTCCGCTTTATGTCACAAGAATGACTCTCTGGTGTCCTACTGCTCCAGTTCAACAACCTAATCTTACACCTCCAGTTATCTAGCCAAATTTCTAGATAATTGAAGGAGCAGAAGTGAAAATTATCAATAGCCTGAGGAGTTTCATATTTGAGAAGAAAAAACCCCTGCTCAGTGGAGAAACACTACTACTATTCTAGACAAAGAGGAAGAGAAAGTTGATATTGCAACTAAAAGGCCTATCTTGCCACCTCCTGCATGGGTTTCATCCATCCTAGCTTACAAATTTTATACAAGGAGGAGAACAAATACACTCTTTCAAGGAGATGTTGATTCAACAAATCATTTCCTCCCACAGACACGCCCTATAGAAGTTAGAGAGTCGTCCAACACAGTTCCTAAATTCAACACTATACCTGAGATCAAAGAAGAAGAACCCAAAGTCAAACAAGAAGAACCTCCAATTCAACCAGAAGTGATGGGTGATAACAACAACAATAATAATCACAATCAGAGAAGAGGACCACCTTCTTGCCTTGGGGTGATCAAATCAGACCTTTGTTCTTGGTAGTGAATCATGAATTGCCTAAGGGATCAAGAAAGCACTTTCCATGGTTCCAAGGTGATGGGACTCAACATCCTGATGATCATCTTTCAGCCTTTTCAATGGCTTGCATTGTTTTACATGTGGCTCATGAGGACATTGATGTACGTCTCTTTGTTGAGACTCTTGTGGGGGCTGTTACTGAATGGTTCAACCACCTAGAGTCAGTTTGCATAACCAACTAGGATACTATGACTAAAAAATTCTTGGAAAGATTCAATTATGTTGAAGATAGCCACCAGTTGTTCACCCAGCTTTCAAATTCAAAGAAGGAATATAACAAACTAATGAGGGAGTTCGTGACAAGGTTTAATTGCCTGGTCACTCAACTTTCGTATACACTTAATCCATCGCCTGAGATCGTATTGAACAATTTTTTCAACGCTCTTCCATCTGAGATAGCCTTTTTCCTCAAATTAGTTAATGAGAAAGAACTGGAGAATGCACAATAAGGTGCTATAGAAATTGAAGACAACATGATCACTTCTGGAAAGATCAAGGGAGATGCTATCAGGCCTTTGGTTCAAAATTCTGCAGATCCGCTACTCCAAAAAGTTGCCAATTAAATGACTATTCTCAAGAGGAAATTACCTACTCAGCCTACACCACTTGCCTTGCCTACACTGCAAGCATATGAAGCACAACAACCATATCAACCTCAATAGTTGTACCATCCAAGGAGAAATAACTTTCAACCTTACAACAACTATAGGCCATGATGGATAGCTACACCAAGGCAAGCAACTAATAATACACAAAATGTTGTGTTTTGTTCCTTTCATGATACCAATGAACATACCGGCTCCACATGCCCTAAAAATGTCAGAATGAATCAGATCATGGGCTTTGTTGATACTACACAAAGTCCAAGTTTTGTACCTACTCCAAGTTCAAATGTTGTCTTACCACAATCAGACAACTTCGATGGCAACTCCACAACAGGATACTTTGAAAGTGAACCCGATATTGAAGAAGAAGAAGATCCTCATCAATACTCTCTTGCAGTAAATCTTGAAAATTTCACAACACCTGTCTTTACAAGAGCTCAACATCTAAAAGCATAGAAAGAAGAAGAGGAAGAGAGAATAAAGGCACAAAAAGAAAAAGAAAAAGAAGTAGCTTCTACTTCTAATCCCAAGTCTTCTCAAGAGAACATTAAAATGATTGCTCAAGACTCATCTTTAGCAAATTTTGATATTGTAGATGCCTTGATGAAGAAAAAAAATACATATTTCTTAGTTAAAATCTCTCCAAGATCATCTAAAGCAAGTGGACCGTCTTCTTAAAATTTTGAAGAAGGGACCTATCAAGCAACCCACATTGCTTGAATCCTTCGTTCTAGTAGAAGACAAGCCAAAGCCCTTTTATATCTCTTTGTATATAGGGGTTATAAATTGAGAAATTGTATCATTGATTTTTTAGCCTCAAAAAAGTCATGCCTCTACAAGTGATGAATGCTCTAGGACTTTCGTGCACCAAGAAAAAAGACAAATGTTACTCACTGGAGTCCAAGTTAGTACTGTTGGTCGGACAATTGAAGGATGCTCAAGTGAGGTTGGTGGCCTGTTCGGAGAAAAATATTATGATGACCATCCTGGTAGCTAACATTCTAGCTAGCTATGGGGTTTTGGTAAGCAGAAGCTTCTACAAGGACCTCAGTGGAGAGATTCAAATGGATTGGTCTTCTGCAAATATTCCTCTAAAGAATGGTACTTTCAAGCTAGAACTAGAGCCCAAGTCTCGATTTGCTATAGTGAATTCCAAAGATCCTCAAGCTCAAGTTCTATATCAAGAAACAGGTCTTCGTACTTATGTTATGTTGTCAGAGATACCTGACGAAAGTTAAGAGGTTTCATATTTTGCGGAGAAATCAGAAAATGATCCTAAGCTATGGAATATGCAAT
>VDFB02000003.1:288346098-288393682 GCA_007258455.2 Sequoia sempervirens | reverse complement strand
CCCTTAACCCTAAAACCTAAGCCCTTAACCCTTAAACCCTATACCCTATACCCTTAACCCTCCCTCCCTCTATATCTCTCCCATTCCCTCCCTCTCTCTCTCTCAAGTCTCTCCCTCCTACCCCCTCTCCCTCTCTCAGGTCTCTCTCTCTCAATCACTCCCTCTATCTCTCTCCCCTCTACCCTTAAGTCACTACAATATTTGGGTCCAATTTTTGATGAACATTTATTGAATTTTTGACAGAAGCTTGTCAGAATACCAACGAAACATTGAACCAATTTTTGTTAGAACTTTTTTGTCGAAATTTCAACATACTCTGAAAAACATTGAAATATAGACCTAATTTTGTTGGTTGTCAAAGGCACAAGTGTTCGTCGAAATTGCAACAAGACGTCTATTCGTCGGAAACTTTCATTAGTATCTTTCGTCAAAATGTCAACATTTAGCCACTTCTATCTTTCATCAGAGGTAAAGCAATTGTGTTGGACTTTTTTGTATTTCGTCAATGATTTTCATCGAAATTTCAATGAAACTGTGCAATTTTTTATAATAAAAAAGTATCTACATCATAGATCATCATATTCATAACTTTATATCAATGATCACTATCATGGTGTTCAAAATTCCTTTGTTTAAGTAATTAAGATATTTACGAAGCATATGGTAGTGTCCTTCTTTAAAGCGTTGTCATAATCAAAATTGCCTAAGAAACAAAGCACACTAGTCCCATGTCATTCCTACTATTGTATTTGCAAAATGAGCCACCTAGTAGCAAGATATACACTAATACATGTAACTCATAGTAGCTACTTTTATGCTCTTTTCAGTGTCATATAATTATAGAACATATTAGTGGTTATAATTCATAAAGGCATTGCATAGTTACCCCACATTTTTCCTAATAAGAGAGCATGTTGGGACTATTACTTCCTACTTTCGAACAACAAAGCACATTAGAAAATGCTATATTTTATTTGTCTTCATGTCTATGTATGTTTCTTGTGTGTTTCATTTGTTTATGTTCCTTCTATGTATATGCCATCTATGTATTAAACTATATGTGAGTTGCTAATGCTTGTGTGTAGGCTATATTTTTTTAATGCATCTATATTGCAAGTTTTATGTTATTCAATATTGCTACTCATATAGTTTTTTATTACTTAATATGTTTGTTTCAAGCATCATTAAATTTTCAAGGATAATACTATTTTCAAGAAACTCTATTCTTTGAAGCTTTTCGTGTGATTATGAAGCAACCTTCAACATTTTGGGCTTCCTAAGCAAGCCACACTTTCCAAAATTGGTCCTCTTGACTTTGCTCCAAACAATTATTTTGCATTTGTGATATCTACGTGGTCTCATCTCCATTCCAACATTTGAGGTGACTATTTGAAACAAATTATTTACTTTTCATTCACCTTATTGCTATTGTATGCTTATGTAATGTGTAGCTTTTGTAGTTGGCACAAGGAAGGAGGAAACTCCATTTCTCTTTGTCATTCACATACGCACTAGTTAATCCTTGTAGATATCACATTTCATATTCATAACTTTATATCATATTCATAACTTCTGGGATGACAACATGGGATTAAGACTACAACTCATGAGCAAGACCACGTGTCACATAGACATTCACACATCAGGATATGCTAATGATGTCTACCCTTTTGACAGATGGTTTTCCCATCTATCATTATGACTATCCTGTCTATACATTTGTCTATTGTTACTTAATGATTATTCCTTAACAAACTTGTTTCCCTTTTGTCCATGGCACTCTACACAGTGATGGAATGAATTTGATAAGCAAAAGGTATAGCCCTTCATGACTGTCACATTGATAACTCTATACTCAATGTTGTCCCTTTAACTGTCTAGGTGAACTCCTTGGCCTTGGCTCTATCTTTATTATGTACATGGTGGGTTGTATTCAAGGTGACTATACTTATCATGGTTTGTCCATGAATTCTTCCCTTAGCATGCTCCTTTAGCTATCTATGTATCTAATAGGCTTGTCATAGAATTTTGTTGGTCATATTTTTTACTCATGGAATTGTCTGTGTCAACTATGTAAGGTAATTCATAAATATAAACCTCTCTTGGAAACCTTTAATTATCCTTTAACATTATCCTTGACAGCTACCATTTGAAGGTCTTCCATGTATTCATTAAAAATACTGCCCTCATAATGTCAAGAACCTATTGTCCTTTGTGTACTTTTTCCCTTGCAAGGTGTCTTGAATTACTCTTGCCATTTAACTTATGAAAGTTCATAAATAGCTTATGCTTGACCATCATAACAATGTTTGTATCAAGCTTCATTTACTCTTATTGCCCTTGATAGTCAAACACTCTCATTTTCAAGGTATGACTGTCATGCTTTATATACCTCTACCTCCTTCAAAATTGTGCATTTGTCTTTCAATGATCACAGTCATGGTGTTGTTCACAATTCCTTTGTTTAAGCACTTAAAATATTTACCAAGCATATGGTAGTGTCCTTCTTTAAAGCATTGTCCTCTGTCAACCACATAGGAACCTTACCTACTATCATAAATCACTGGTTTATGCATATGGTGGACTATACATATAAAGGTGACTTCCCCAAGCTCTTGTCAATTTAATATATTCCTCAGAACAACCTATTTGAACCTTCATAGTGATTGTCTTCTTTTCTTCTCAAGGATTCATAGCCACTATCATAGTTCGTTTGATATTCCTTAGCCTAAAAATTATGGGATTTGTTTCAATATGACTGAGAGTCACATTAAATGTTTTCCAAGTCTATGTATAATGGTATAGTTAAAATCATTTATAACAATCTTCTAAAAATTCCCCCAAACTACCCTCATAGCTTAGTTATACATTGATTGTTCCTTTGACTTTGTTCTTAAATAAGCTTTCTCCAAGACCCTACCTAACCATGAACCGTAATTGTCTCTCCTTAATACATGACTGTCCTTGGAATGTTTTATATTATATTTCTATTTGCCTCCTTTACTTGCATTCTAGATGCTCATAATGATTGTTTTCAACTATTTTATGCCTCCCTTATGTAAGACTATCCTCATGGCTTTTAAACTACACTTGATTTTCATACATCTAGCTATGATCTTCTTTTTATGATTGTGATCCTCTTGAATGATAGTGATCCTCTATGATCTGCATACCTATGACAATGATCTCTTTGAACTTGACTTCCCTTATGGTATATTTCAAGGTTGTAATCTTTGTTCCATGTGAACTTAGGACTACTCATTTGAAAGTACTGCCCACTCTTCCATGTACATTGTGGCTTCACTATCATTAGACTGCCTTTGATTGTCCTTCTTGCTTCATTACCTTCTACCTATGACCAAAATTATCGCATACTTCTTCCCCTCTTTAGACCGTTTGGAATGACTATCCTTTTGGGCATTCCAAAATTACTAGAATAGATAATTTAGTAGGTATAGAATCTAAAAGAAAACTCATCCATCCATCAAGGTGTAGAATTCAAGTAAAGGAAGTAATATCTATATGCATTTTCTACATCTTATACCTTCTAATTTATACAAAGGAATGCATCTGAGCCATAGGTGTATTCTCCTACATGAGAAATTGAAAATAAATCCTCTAGTCCTAGCAATATGAGACATGGAGAATAAGAAATGGAAAGACTTGTATTTTGTTACATTTGAATGCACTTTATGATAGCCATAAGGACTTATGACTATCCTTTATTTCAATATATTTAGGGAAGCACATGTTTCACTATCCATAATTTTATTCATACTTGACTGCCCTTTTAAAAATTTATCTACACTCCATGGTTTCTTTATAAAATGGTCTGCCTTTTTCCTCTACTAAAATCTGATTTGTTTGAGTCTCCTTCACCTTGAATCTACATCAGCTAGTTATGGTTGTGGCTTAACAAGGGTAGATTTTGGTAAGGAAGATAGTAAGTTGAATGAATGTAAGTAGATAAAATTTTGCATACCTGCAAATGGTACAAAATTTCATGGTTAAGTGGAAGCCTCCCATCAACAACAAGATCCAAATATCCATGTATCTATCTCAATCAAGCCTCTAAACCCTTTAGAGATGTCAATTTTTCCACTATCTTGTTATGCAAAAAAAGTCAAATGTTAGAGTTATGTCACCAATAAAAACAAAAGAAACAGAGCTTTGAAACCAAATCCACACACAACATAATGTGGTATTCATACAAAGCCATACAAAAAAACTAAACTCAGAACATTGGAATGGAAACAATTTGAAATTATGATGTAGAGCATGGATTCAGTTTACTCAACTGGAGGCACATTTCACAATAATGGGTTCTTCATGTAAAACATTTGTACGAGGTTAAAATAGTAAAGAGATTGATGAAAGATAGAGGAATTAAAAAGATACTTGGATGTAGTTGGATTGAGCTTCTCTTTATTTCGAAAATAGTTTAATATTCTCTACTTAACAGGGCCAACCACATGATGGTGGAAGCTCATTTGACCCCTCCCCCCCCCTCACATCACTCTCAATTCCCCATACCAAATCATATAACATTAATCATTCATTCATCCATTAATAACATAGAACATTCATTCATTAATATATAACATTCATTCATTCAATTTTTACATATCATCAAAAATATGATTGTCATAATATGATTACAATCACTTTTTTTTTGTTTCTTTTTTGAAGCTAATAAAAGCTGAAGTGAAGTATCGTTTTCTAATTCATTTGTTCCCCCTTCATTTGTTCTACCCTTTTCTCATGATCTTAATGTACACCTAGTTGTGTACTAATCATGACATGGAGGCCACTGCAAGGGGGGTCTACTGCAATAACAAAGAAATTTTAAATTGATATGTTTTGTTATTATTGTTACAAGTATTTTATTAATTAAAAGAACATTAGAGTGGTGCTCTTTACCTGATGGGGAAACATCATGTTCCTGATCTTGTCTTATAGCCTCATGTTCAACATGTTGAACACCCTCTAAATCTTGATCTGGAGTTGAAACACAAAAGGTTACATTAATTAATACACCCATTGCAATTAAATATGTTTAAAAGAAGATTAGAGTGGTCCTCTTTACCTGATGGGGCCACAACATGTTCTCAATCTTGTCTAGCCTGATCATTCTCAACATGTTGATCACGCTCTACATGCTCTAAAGTTGAAACACTGAAGGTTACATTAATTAATACACCAATTTCAATTAAATATGTTTAATTGTATTAATCCATACTGCATTTTGTATATCACATGAATACATCTAGTACCGGGATGCACACCATGACTTTCATCTGCAGGTTGTGCTCCACCCTCACCAGGCTACATTCCAATGTTATGTGCAGTGGAAATTAATATTGAATAGATTGCACAAGTATTCAATTTTAAATAAACTTTATTGATTTTATTTACCTATGTGTCGAATGCAATGGAAGATTGTGTTTGCCCAGTCAATACTCTTAGGTGTTCAGCCACAGCTTCATAGCCATGCTAGAAAGTAATCTTCATTTCCTCTTCTATGGACGCTCTGTTGAATTCAAAGCCCTGCATTTTTACATATGTCTAATTGCTAGGATACTTTTGGTATGTTTTAAGGTAGGACGAGTGGTTGCATCAATTTTCTAGTTCTCTATGCCATCACCATGAGACCACATTTCTTTGAGGCATTTTTTCAAATAGTTCACTGCCTTGTGTATGGCTTGTCATGGCATTCCATCACCATTGAGGCATTTTTTCAAATAGTTCATTGCCTTGTCTATGCTATTGCTTACTATTATGATTAGAAATATTTTTTCCAAGCATCCATAGCTTGTTGAAAAGCACCTGTTTTAGGCTTTTAGCCATAGCATTAAGGCAGTGAATTGTTTGATAAAATGGTTTGGTAGTCATGTATGAAAAATGTTGTAGCATAGCAAGGCAATGAATTGTTTGAAAAAATGCCTCAAATAAATGTAGTCTCATGAAGATGGAATGCCATGACAGTCCATAACCATAGGCATTCATCATGGCATTCCATCGCCATGAGACCACAATTCTTTGAGGCATTTTTCCAAATAGTTCACTACCTTGTCTATGCTATTGCTATTATGCTATTAGCCAATTATATGTTAAGGTGGTTAGAATTTTAAAATATCTCTACTTAGATGTGAACTTGTATCCCTCAATTCCTCAAATCTTTGGGTAATGTGTTGCAAATGGAAGAAACAAGGTCTACTCTTCCCCATCTTAACTCTAGGGTTTTTATATCTCTCAAATCTGATGAGTGTATTCTACATATTTTGTGCTTTCAATTGAGTGATAATCAAACTAAACATGATATTGAAGTTTTGAGAGGTTTGAATGCTTGCTTTCTATGTAACATGGATGGTCATCAAAGAAAGCATGGCCCAAAAATTCTTAAGAATATTAATAGACTTGTAGCTAATAGAATTTTATCCTTGATTGTGTAGGAAATAATAAAATAGACAATAGAAAAATGTACAAGAATGATTTTGATACTTTAGATGAGATTCTTGAAAAATTGGAGGACTCTCATTCTAGTGAGGCATATGTTGGTATCCTTGCATATATGCCTTTTTTCAACAATGAGCTTGCTCTTCTTGTTTTTTTTCAAGGATAATTCTAGGTAATAAAAATATGCCCAAGAGCTTGCCTTAGAAAGATTGAAAGAGTTTAAGTTGTTTGTTAAAATACTTTGGTAGTCATGTATGAAAAATGTCATAACATAGCAAGGCAATGAACTGTTTGAAAAAATGCCTCAAAGAAATGTAGTCTCATGAAGATGGAATGCCATGAAAATCCATAGCCATAGGCATTCGTCATGGCATTCCATCACCATGAGACCACAATTCTTTGAGGCATTTTTCCAAATAGTTCACTACCTTGTCTATGTTATTGCTATTATTCTTTGATATATTTTTTCCCATAGCTTGTTCAAAAGCACTTGTTTTAGGCTTTCAACCCATAGCAGCAAGGCAGTGAACTGTTTGATAAAATGCTTTGGTAGACATGTACAAAAAAATTTGTAGCATAGACAAGGCATTGAATTGTGATTCTCAGTTGCAAACAAAAAACATGCATTCCAACTTGTGATTATCACAAGAAACAACAGAGTCACCAATAATGGAGTTGCAAAGTGATTGAAAGCACTAAGTTATGGTTTTTCCCACCAACATTGAAGACAATTATACAAAATACAATCACAAAGAGTCATTGGTGTGATTCTTTGAACTTATATTTTTGTGTGTCATGTTTATTTCTAGATTTTTGTGTTTGGGGTTTCCCAATTTTTATGGGCATCTATGTCTCTTTCAACAGAATGATGCATAAATATTTATTCACTTTCTTCTTCAAAAATCATGGTATGCAATCAAGATTTTTAAAAGAAAGAGTTTTAGAATATGGGCAATTTTGTTTTTAGGTCCATCTTTGAACCCTTGATTCTACCATATGTAATGCTTTAGGAAATTATATGTTAAGGTGGTTAGAATTTTAAAATATCTCTACTTAGATTTGAACATTTATCCCTCAAGTCCTCGAATCTTTGGATAATGTGTTGCAAGTGGAAGAAACAAGGTCTACTCTTCCCCATCTTAACTCTAGGGTTTTTATATCTCTCAAATCTGATGAGTGTATTCTACATATTTTTTGCTTTCAATTGAGTGATAATCAAACTAAACATGATATTGAAGTTTTGAGAGGTTTGAATGCTTGTTTTCTATGTAAAATGGATGGTCATCAAAGAAGGCATGGCCCAAGAATTCTTAAGAATATTAATAGGCTTGTAGCTAATAGAATTTCATCCTTGATTGTGTAGGAAATAATAAAATAGACAATAGAAAAATTTACGAGAATGAATTTGATACTTTAGATGAGATTCTTGACAAATTGGAGGACTCTCATTCTAGTGAGGCATATGTTGGTATCCTTGCATATATGCCTTTTTTTCAACAATGAGCTTGCTCTTCTTGTTTTGTTTCAAGGATAATTCCAGGTAATAAAAATATGCTCAAGAGCTTGCCTTAGAAAGATTGAAAGAGTTTAAGTTGTTTGTTAAAATGATTTGGTATTCATGTATGAAAAATGTCGTAACATAGCAAGGTAATGAACTATTTGAAAAAATGCCTCAAAGAAATGTAGTCTCATGAAGATGGAATTCCATGACAATCCATATCCATAGGCATTCGTCATGACATTCCATCACCATGAGACCACAATTTTTTGAGGTATTTTTCCAAACAATTCACTGCCTTGTCTATGCTATTGCTATTATGCTTTGATAGATTTTTTTCCCATAGCTTGTTCAAAAGCACTTGTTTTAGGCTTTTAGCCAATAGCAGCAAGGTAGTGAACTATTTGATAAAATGCTTTGGTAGACATGTATGGAAGATGTCATAGCATAGACATGTATGTGTTCTCCTTGCAATAGGGTAGCTTGTGTGATTGTGAAAAAGGATGATGTCTAGTTTGGGACCCAAATGTCATAGCATAGACAAGGCGATGACCTGTGATTCTCACTTGCAAACAATAAACATGCATTTGAACTTGTGATTCTCACAAGCAAACAATAGAGTCACCAATAATGGAGTTGCAAAGTGATTGAAAGCACTAAGTTATGGTTTGTCCCACTGGCATTGAAGACAAATATACAAAATACAATCACAAAGAGTAATATTCACAAACCAAATCGAATCAAAAACCCTATAGCACTCTGATTCATAAATTTCAGATGAAATATATGGACCATTTTGGCGACGGACGAGATGCAGAGGCCTTCACGGCAAAACAAATCGCAAAAATTCCAATTTTTGCAGCTAAGGAAGCTCGATCTGTGGGCTTCCTACAACCTTTCCTTCATTGGCACACGACTCACTTCTCTTGACGAGCTATGTTTTTAGATTATGCCAATTAAAATAACAATTGTGGCACCATGTTAAATTTTACATAATAAATTATATATAATTAATAAAATTAATATATTATTTGCTAAATTTATAGTATTAATATAATATTATAATATATATAATATATATTAATATTAATATAATATTATAATTATTATAATATAATTAATATAATTATCTCTCTATATCTCCCACTATCTATGTCACTCCCTCTTCCCCCCTCTATCTATTGAGCTATCTCTCCCTCTCCCTTTCTCTCTCTTCCTCTTCAACCTATCTCTCCCTCTCCCCTCTTCTCTATCTCTCTCTCCTCTACCTATCAATATCCCTTTCTCTCCCTCCCCCTCTTACCTATCTCCCCCTCTCTATCTCTCACCATCTCTCCCTCCCTATATATCCCCCTATCCATCGACTCTCTATCTCCACCTCTCTTCCTTTCCCATATATCTTGTCCATCTCTCTTTCTCTTCCCATATATCTCCATCTCTCTTTCTCTTCGACCCATATATCTCTATCTATCTCTCTCTCTCACCATCCCCCTCTATAATCTCTCTATATCACCCCCTTTCTATGTCTCTCCCTCTCCCCTATCTTCTTCTCTCTCCCTTTCTACATATTGCTCTCCCTCTCCCCCTCTCCTTTCTCTCCCTTTTCTACCTATCTCCATCTCTTCTCTCTCTCCCTCTCTCCCCATCTTCTCTATCTCTCTAATGTCAAGCCTTCTAAAAATAGTGTTTTATGGTCTCGAATGATATGTAGAAAGGGACAGAGAAGAAGATAGGGGAGAGAGGGAGAGATAGCTCAATATATATAGAGGGAGAGGGAGAGACATAGAAAGGGGGTGATATAGAGAGATTATAGAGGGGGATGGTGAGAGAGAGAGATAGAGATATATGGGTCAAAGAGAAAGATGAAGATATATGGGAAGAGAAAAAGAGATGGAGATATATGGGAAGAGAAAGGAAGAGAGGTTGAGATAGAGAGTCGATGGATAGGGGGATATATAGGGAGGGAGATATGGTGAGAGATAGAGAGGGGGAGATTGTTGAGAAGATAGATGGAGATATATGGGAAGAGAAAGATAGAACTAAACTCATCCCCTTTGTATGTCTCTCCCTCTCCCTCTATATATATTGAGCTATCTCTCCCTCTCTCCCCTATCTTCTCCTCTCTCCCTTTCTACATATCACTTTCCCTCTCCCCCTCTCCTTTCTCTCACTTTTCTACCTATCTATCTCCATCTCTTCTCTCTCTTCCTCTTCAACCTATCTCTCCCTCTTTCCCCCTCTTCTCTATCTCTCTAATGTCAAGCCTTATGAAAATAGTGTTTTATGGTCTCTTTAAAATAATTAGACAATATTATAGAGATTGGGAAGGGGAGAAAACTAAACTCCTTCAAAATAGGGGTAGTTGTGAGTTTTTTCATTTTCTTTGTATACTATATACTTAGTTTCTCTAGGATAAATAAGTCACTATAGAAATGAAAGATGTTTGATTATCTATCTAATATTGTTTTGTGTTTTAGAAATGGAAGAGATCTACAACTCTATAAAAATTTCTATATGCTAATGGTCAAATTATTAGACTATTTAGATCATTTTCTTAGTTGTGTATCCTAAATAATATAGAGTAAGCTTTTTCATTGTAATTGACTACTACATAATAGTTTATGTGTTGAAAGAATTGTTTCCATTCTTTGTAGCTTTTACATTGGAATACAAATCATATTTAATTTCACGCCAATATACTTCTTTCATAAATCATATTTTTTTAATATCTTAAAATTAGATGTTAGTTAAATTGGAAAAGTTGTTTGAGTTAATTACTAAATTTGATCTAAAAATGTTCAACACTTTAGATATATTCAATTATATATAGTTAAATTGGAGGTGTCATTTAGACGAAGGTTTACAAGGGTCACAACCATCTCCTACTCATTTACCTTTGTCATCTTTTGAAGAGGATTCACCTTTCTCCTTCTCTTTCCTGTACATCTCCTCCACCATCATCTTCATGTCTAGGAATGCTTTGCAAAGTTGTTCTTCATTCTCAAAGATTTTAGGACTGGAAAATTTTCCTTCTTCTGGTTGTTCCATGGTTTTTCTTCGAGTAACTCACCTCAATCTGATCTTTGGGTTAAACTCTTCAAGTGCACCTTCTCCTCGCTTTAATTTCAAGCTGGTTAACATCCACCACTTGCAATTTTTCTTGTTAAACTACTCTGATACCAAACTTGGTCTATAATTAAAGGGTTACAAATAATTTTCACTGTACTCCTAATTAAAGATTTATCCCTGATCACAAACATAATTGCATGGTTATGTATTTTAACCTTTGAAATTACAGAAATTGAGTTCACTCAATCCTTTGCTTATCCTAATGACATAAACTAATTACTTAAATGATGTAATTAACATTTAAAGTAGGAATTAAAATTGGAAAGAATGAGAGAAAATAGACAGAAGAGAGAGAATAGAGAGACAACAAGGAACTCAAAAATGAAGTTCACCCATATGTTTGGGCTACGTCTTCGGGTCTGCTTCTTAATGAGGAACCGCTTTGTTAATGACACCAAGCTTATTTTCCTTATTACATCATACGAGCCTCAAAACCTGCATTACAAAGTCTCTCATAGTATCCTGCCAACACCTTCAAAAATTCCTTACCAATATGCTTAATTTCTCCACCATGAAATCCTTTCCCAAAAGAAAATTCCTTGTCTCACAAGAGAAAAATCTCCCCCTTAAATACACCAATTTTTCCTAATATGGTTCATAACCATATGATTTTACAATCTCCCATTTACAAGTAAAAATCTCTTAATTTTTAAAATAATCTTCCCAAAATAATCTAACCCTTTTAATTACAGGCCCTTATAACTCTGGGCTCTACAAAATAATCTTCAAAATCTTCTTAAATCCCTTTTATTAATCTTTACAGATTATTTTTAAGCCCCTTGATAATTTCTTTATTCAGGTTTTAAATTTAAATGAGTTTAGATTTAAAAATAGGGGATCAATTTTTAATTTTTAGGAGATTTAGCTTCAAAAATGCATGTCTCCCTTATATTTCATCGAGGAAAGCGATGGTTTATTGGTGTTCACGGGGGCTGTTTGAGATGAGGTTGGTGGGTCGAATCCATTGGCCTTTTATTTATTTTTAATTAGCTTTCAATACAAATCAAAAGTATCCGCTGCCACTTATATCGTTGAGAGAATCGAGCGGCCGAACGGTGGGAAGCTTCACTTGGAAAGTGGAGGTTAGGGGATCAAATCCCCTACCTAGATTTTTGGTAGACCACTGAAGCAAACCTTCCAGAGGATTTGGATGGGGGTGTCATGTGGCACCCAGCCATTGGGCCACCTAGCACCTTTTCATTCACTTATTTTGAGGACATGTGTCAACTTGACATTCGATGTCACCTGCCACGTCACCTTGTCATGTTTGCACCACTTGTCCTGCTACATCACTGTCACGTGTCAGAGTATGATTAGTCCATGTCATCATATGGTTTGATGATTGTTCTACCATATCACCATGTTGACATCATGTAGGTCAAATCTTTTACCGTAGAACTTTGACCAACCATATCTTCTCCATATGAGCTTCGTTTGATGCAAAACGAGTGGCATCAAAACCATGGCAATGAGCTCTTTGACATGATGCCATTTTTGATGAATTCCAAGATGATTAATTTTTTCACCTTTCTAACTGGCCCCTGTACTAGTTTGACCCAACTTTGACTGGGCATAACTCTCACATAAGATCTCCTTTTGACGCGATTCAAATTGCGTCAAGATCACGTCGACGAGCTTTATGTGATGATGCCAGTTTCATCTAATTCTGAGATTGTGAAATTTTTGGTCTTTTGGATCCTCCTTGATCAAATAATAATATTTTATCTTGTGAAAGTTTCCTTAATGCTAGATGTTTTTAATTGATAAAATAACTATATTTATAGGTATTTATCCAATTTCTCAAAAATTAGATTCCATAAGAAGACATTTGAAACTTGAATTTGAATCATTAAAATGCCGCCAAAACATATTTTAATTTCTAAGATGTTTAAATTAATGTAGGAATTTATTTAATATAGGTTCCCCTTTCAAAAAATAGAAATTATAAGGCTTAGGAATGCATAATTTAGGTAATTAGAAGCTTAATTAAGTCCAATTAAATAAGGGGACACAAACATTGTGTGAAAATGTAAATGAGTACATTTTTTCTACACTACATTTATCCCCCACTTTAGTGAGAGTATGAACTTACGCTTAGACTCACACTAAAGCAGACAAATATATGTCAAGAGGGGTCCAAGTGAACAAATTTCGATGGGATAAGATGACAAGCATCAAGGAGGTGGTCAAGCCCCCAGGATCAAGATCCCATGGTAAACCAACATAAGCACAAAGGAACAAACACATATGCATGATATGAAGTAGCAAGAAAAGATACATAATCCTACAATGTCAAAATAAATGCAAGAAAAGATGGAATAGAAAGTTGTATTATGTCACTTCCATCAAATGCATTCATAAGAATGTAAAATCACTTATGAAACACATGGCTCTATAGACAAGCAAGTTGTGTTATGTTAGGTGGCCATGAAAAAT
Source organism: Sequoia sempervirens (assembly GCA_007258455.2). Classification (NCBI taxonomy): domain Eukaryota; kingdom Viridiplantae; phylum Streptophyta; class Pinopsida; order Cupressales; family Cupressaceae; genus Sequoia; species Sequoia sempervirens. The sequence continues at coordinate 288,380,163 of VDFB02000003.1, read as the reverse complement.
ATTGCCACACAGTAGGTCTACAAGGTGTGAACTCACAAAACAAGTGGTGATGGGCAAGGCATGCCAACTCTATAGGATCCCATACATCAACCATACCAAAAGTTATACTTCTTGATAACTTTGATAAGGCACCACACTAAATGGTTAATGGTTTTCACAAGGCTAGCAAGTTGTATTATGCTAGACACTTATGACATAAAGGCACCACAAAGCAAGTTGTGTTATGCTTAGTGGCCAAAAGTTTTGGTTTAAGATAAACAAAGGGGTTTTGCTCAATTTATGAAAGGTCTCACTTAGGGAACATCACACTCAATGTCACCAAGAGAGGACTCTAGTCGAGGATAAAAGTTTTGCACCTTAGAGAATACAAGCCATAACATTACCACTAGGAGGAATGACATATGCTAAGAAAGGTCGCACTCTTGAAGGACATCAACCTAATGTTGGACCACCAAGAAGAAACATCACATGAAATAAGAAGACCACACTTTGAATAAAATGTTCATACTTCCTAAGAGATGTATACTATCATCACTAAGAAGGGAACATGTAAACAAAGAACGAGGGACAATATGCCCCCCACTTAAAATGTCAACATACTTGCTATGTTGGTGTTTTAGGTAGAAAGAGAGGGGGAGGGGATCCTTGAAGAGAATGCACACCTCCAAAAACTAGTTATCATTGCCCCCAATCATAGAGACAAAGACAACCCATTACACCTTGTCTTATTGTTATTGAGTTAGTTTTACCTTCACGAGTAAATAGAATGATGAATGCAAATTGTGACTTCAATACATTTGTTAGGTAAATGAAATGTATGAAAATTTAATAAGATGTTATTGATTTCAAAGGAAGCTTCACTTGGAAAGTGGAGGTTAGGGGATCAAATCCCCTACCTCGATTTTTGGTAGACCACTGAAACAAACCTTCCAAAGGATTCGGATGGGGGTGTCATGTGGCACCCAACCATTGGGCCGCCTAGCACCTTTTTATTCACTTATTTTAAGGACATGTGTCAACTTGACATTCGATGTCACCTGCCACGTCACCTTGTCATGTTTGCGCCACTTGTCTTGCTACATCACTGCCACGTGTCAGAGTATTATTGGTCCATGTCACCATATGGTTTGATGACTGTTCTACCATATCACCATGTTGACATCATGTTAGTCAACTCTTTTACCGTAGAACTTTGACCGACCATATCTTCTCCATACGAGCTTCATTTGATGCAAAACAAGTGGCGTCAAAACCATGGCAATGAGCTCTTCGACGTGATGCCATTTTTGATGAATTCCAAGATGATTAATTTTTTCACCTTTTTGACTGGCCCCTGTACCAGTTTGACCCAACTTTGATTGGGCATAACTCTCACGTAAGATCTCCTTTTGATGCGATTTAAATTGCGTCAAGATCACGTCGACGAGCTTTATGTGATGATGCCAGTTTCAATTGATTCTGAGATTGTGAAATTTTTGATCTTTTGGATCCTCCTTGATCAAATAATAATATTTTCTCTTGTGAAAGTTTCCTTAATGCTAGATGTTTTGAATTGATAAAATAACTATATTTATAGGTGTTTATCCAATTTCTCAAAAATTAGATTCCACAAGAAGATATTTGAAACTTGAATTTGAATCATTAAAATGCTACCAAAACATATTTTAATTTCTAAGATGTTTAAATTAATGTAGGAATTTATTTAATATAGGTTCCCCTTTCGAAAAATAGAAATTATAAGGCTTAGGAATGCATAATTTAGGTAATTAGAAGCTTAATTAAGTCCAATTAAATAAGGGGACACAAACATTATGTGAAAATGTAAATGAGTACATTTTTTCTACACTACATTTATCCCCCACTTTAGTGAGAGTATGAACTTACGCTTAGACTCACACTAAAGTAGACAAATATATGTCAAGAGGGGTCCAAGTGAACAAATTTCGATGGGATAAGATGACAAGGATCAAGGAGGTGGTCAAGCCCCCAGGATCAAGATCCCATGGTAAACTGACATAAGCACAAAGGAACAAACACATATGCATGATATGAAGCAACAAGAAAATATACATAATCCTACAATGTCAAAATAAATGCAAGAAAAGATGGAATAAAAAGTTGTATTATGCCACTTCCATCAAATACATTCGTAAGGATGTAAAATCACTTATGAAACACATGGCTCTATAGACAAGAAAGTTGTGTTATGTTAGGTGGCCATGAAAAATATGCCCACATACTAGGTCTACAAGGTGTGAACTCACAAAACAAGTGGTGATGGGCAAGGCATGCCAACTCTATAGGATCCCATACATCAACCATACCAAAAGTTATACTCCTTGATAACTTTGATAAGGCACCACACTAAATGGTTAATGGTTTTCACAAGGCTAGCAAGTTGTATTATGCTAGACACTTATGACATAAAGGCACCACAAAGCAAGATGTGTTATGCTTAGTGGCCAAATTTTTTTGTTTAAGATAAACAAAGGGGTTTTGCTCAGTTTATGAAAGGTCTCACTTAGGGAACATCACACTCAATGTCACCAAGAGAGGACTCTAGTCGAGGTTAAAAGTTTTGCACCTTAGAGAATGCAAGCCATAACATTACCACTAGGAGGAATGACATATGCTAAGAAAGGTCACACTCTTGAAGGACATCAACCTAATGTTGGACCACCAAGAAGAAACATCACATGAAATAAGAAGACCACACTTTGAATAAAATTTTCACACTTCCTAAGAGATGTATACTATCATCACTAAGAAGGGAACATGTAAACAAAGAACGAGGGACAATATGCCCCCCACTTAAAATTTCAACATACTTGCTATGTTGGTATTTTAGGTAGAAAGAGAGGAGGAGGGGATCCTTGAAGAGAATGCATACCTCCAAAAACTAGTTATCATTGCCCCCAATCATAGAGACAAAGACAACCCGTTACACCTTGTCTTATTGATATTGAGTTAGTTTTACCTTCACGAGTAAATAGAATGATGAATGCAAATTGTGACTTCAATACATTTGTTAGGTAAATGAAATATATGAAAATTTAATAAGATGTTATTGATTTCAAAGGAATGAATAGGTTTTGAATGCTTTGTTGATAGAAATGTATTATGATGCAAATGGATTTACTATGAACATCTAACTACCTTGGTGTGGTACTAAGCTAGTTGTAGGGACATGTTCAATCCTTTAGAAGGGAGGGGGAGTATCACTCAATAGAAAATGATTGGTCGAGTAACCCCTAATGAAACCTTATTGAGCTTTCACACACACTCACTTCCAAGAATAGTTGAGTTAAGTCATAGTCGTAAGATATTGGTAAGTCATCCTTTAGACATGTTGTGTTTACATTCTAGACAAGATCATGTTTTTTGTTAGAAATATTCATGGTTTGTGATAAATGCTTGAGAAAATACCTTTGATTCTTTGATCAAGTTATTGTGATTGAATCTTTGAGTCTTTCAGCTTTTTGAATAATTATTTTACATCGATTCATATGTATTTTAGTTGTAAACATGTATATGGGTATATATATATATATGTATGTAAGAAATAGTGTATGAATGTGATTAGTAAATGAATAATGGTCTATATTGATGGCAATAGATGTATCAAGTAATCATGTGAATGTAATTGTGTGTGTGTATATACATTATGTGATATATATGTATATATATATTAATATATGTAAATTTATGTGATAAATATATATGGTTTTATATATTATAAAGTACTTTACAAAGCGTGAGTTGTAAGATAGCAAAGGATTAGTAAATCCATTCACCACATTATAAGAGCATTAAAAATATAAGCGCATATAAATGAAGTTAGAGCTAGCACAAGGAGTAGGCATATAGGGACCCACGCTTTGCCAAAGAATACATTGTTTGATATGTATAAAGTGCATGGCTTTATCTATTGTGTAGCAATATAAACATATAATGGATAACACAATTAAAGAGGAGATGAGACAATGCTTGCATTGTGCATGAAGTAGATGTTGTGCTCAGCTAGGAAACAATAGTATGGTCCAACGCATAAGCCAACCATAGCATGTCTTTGAGCCACAAATATAAGAGTATAAAGCCATTGCTTGAGATGTTTATAAAGTACTTAGTTATCAACACCTTCCAACGTGTAAGGTAAACTTCCATAGATATAGTCAACTTGTCTAAAATACATGGAATGAACATTGATTGAGTCTGAGTAAAGCAACATTATCAATAAGGAAGTTAACTCATAAGCTATTGTTGATTGCTTTGTCTTGGACCAAGTCAACTTTGTGCAATGCAACCAGATAAAGTCTGACTTATTCCTCTATTTTAAACAACAAGCTTGTGAATAGGAAATGTGATGAATAGTTGGTGCCATATTATGAATTTTTTGTTTCTTTTAGAAGTATTTTTAACTTGTACTTAAGTCAATTATCAGATTGAAACATGTGCTTTATGAACCAGTCAAACTACTGTTGGAAAGCATTGGGTTGATTTGCTATCCTGTTTGAGTAACTATTGAGATAGAAATTCGCCACATTTTTATTATTAGGTTGAGTCAATGGTATTGGACTGAGAAGTGTCATATCATGAGCCTTGTTTGTGGGTTGTAGATGCTAGTTTTTAGGGATAAATATGAGGCATTCTCACCTCATTTGGAGACACTTCTATGCATCAGTATGCTGCTCCATTTAGTTGCATTTTCATTGAGAGATTCTTATTTTTCTAAGAGAAACTTTATGGTGAGGAAACTTTAGTAAGGGAAATTGAGAGGGATTTGTTGCTAAGTTAATTTTAAGAAGGGGGGAAAGCTTGAGATCTAGTGAATCAATTGGAATAAGCGATTAACAGGCATGAGATTCTATTATCCTCATGTTTTATCTTTTATCTAAAAGATTGATTTCCTTGTTTATTTAAATTGAGAATAAATTAGACTACTTGGAATAGAGTAATAATCTATTTTCTTGTTTGGAAAGGAAAAGAATCATGAAGGTTATGATTTCCTTATGACTGTTTTACATACTCCATAGTAAGGAGTGAATCTTTAACATTAGTATTATATACTAGATTTTGTGAAAGCTTGAATAGCTTAGGGGAGTGATTTAATACTCTTATATACCCTATATGGGAACTTAGACAATTTTTCTATACATAGATAGTTTACACTACATGTATAATGTGAAATGTATCAATGTAATGTAGTGACTTGACATTGTTAGCTTATAGTGCTAGGAAACCTTAGGAATGGTAAGGTTTAGCAATACATCAACAGTGATAGTATGAAAGATATGATAGGATGAAACATCATATTGCTAATCTATACTTGAATGATCACTTGATCATTAATTACTATTGAATGAAACCTTCGGTTGAGAGTAACCTATTTGGGTTGAGAAGTATATTTGATTAATGATTGAAACCATAGATTAAGAATTACCTACTAGGTTGGAATATTTACTTGATTACCCATTGGAACTAAGAGGTTGAGAATAACCTACTTGGTTGGGTTGTTTATTTGATCTTTGTTTGGAACACAAAGGTTTAGATTAACCTACATGATCAGACTGATTGATGATTGTTGACTTTATCCTAAGTTTAGGGTATACCAAGGTTGAGATTCACCTATGTGATTAAGTTGATCACTTGAGTTTATGAATTACTACTTTATTGGAGCCATAGACCTAGCATTACCTATTGAGTTTGAGTTGTTTCATACTCTTGATGTGAAGTCATATTAATGATATCCAATATACACAATCCATAATGTTTTTAGCTATGATTTCTAGATTTGATTGTGTGCAATTTTTTCCATCAATGTTTCGGATCACACTCTGTGATCCATCATCAGAATGAGAGAAAAGAGCATAAGGAGAACATTTAGGATCACACTCAATGATCCATCATCAAGATGAGAGCAAAGAGCATAAGGAGAAAAGGATGGACAGTTGCAGACCAAACTCAATCTTAAAAGGCTAGGGGAAGAGAGAGAAGGTTGCATGAGGGCCAAACAAGACAAGACATCAAGTTGAAAATGAAAAATTAGAAATAAATGGATGCCAAAATATAAAACAACCAAAATTAACCAAAAAGGAAAAGACCCAAGAATATAAAAAAATCAAATAAGAAAAACAAAGAGAAATGGTAATAAGATATTATAAATATATAAAAAAATAGAATAAGGAAAACAAATAAAAATAACAATAAGATGGAATAAGAAAAAAGATACAAGGAAACAACACTTAAAATAAGAAAAGAAGTAAACTAAAAATTTAAAAACCAAAAAATAAATCCCGAAGAGAAAGATAATTAAAAAATAAAAAGTAAAAGGTTGAAAAAATTCCACAAAAAATTTGAACCACCACAAAAATGACTAAGAAAGACCAAAAAAAAAACCAAGAATAGTTCAGATAAAAAACACAGATTAAAAGAGAAATAAAATGACTAAATAAATATGATTAAAAATTAAAAAAGAGAAAACCAAAAATTAATAAAACAAGAAAAAGTGAAAAAAGAAACAAGAAGGAAATAACACAAAATAAATAAATAAATAAACTAAGAAACACTTAAAAAAGGGGAATATAAATGACAAAGCAATATAAAAAATGAGAAAAAATATAACTAAGTAATAAAATCACAAAGAAAGATAAAATAATGATTAAAAAAGAAACAACAAATATATTAAAATAAGAAATTAAAAAAAAAAAACAAAATGAAATTAACAAATAAAAAATAGAATATATATATATAATACGATTAAAAAATAATGAAAAATAATTCTACATATAATACAATAAATAAGAATGAAAAATTCAATTAGCACTAGAAATAACACATATATATACAAAAAATAAATAAATAAAAGAAACTACCCAAAACATAAAAGATTAAAAAATAAATTTACAAATAAATATACAAATACCAAGAAACAATTAAAAAACATAAAGGAAAATATATGTTGAAAAAACATATAATGCAATAATTGTTAAAGAAAAATAACAACTAGAATATGATGAATTATATACAATTTGTTTTTTAAAAAAAAGAAACAATCTAAATAAAAAGAAAAAAGACAAACACTTAAAACTAAGAACACAAAGACAAGAGGAAAAAACGACCAAGAGAAAAGTAAGAACACAACAAGAAAAATGGACAAAAAGGATAAAAAGAATAAATAAAAGAACAAGGAGAAGAAGCACAATAAATATAAAATAAGAATCAACAACAATGAAAACACAAAAAAAAAATACAAAATACAAAATACAAAAACAACGAAAGAAGAGAGAGAAGAAAGCAAGAGAGATAAGCAAATGAGAACCACTTAAAGGGAGAAAAAGTTAAGAATAGAGGAATAAGAAAGCAAACTGAGAAAAAAGAAAGAACAATTAAGAAAAAGACCAACAAAAAATTAAAGCAAATAAACAACAAGCCTACAAAACGAGAATGCACAAAAAGGAATACAAGCAAGAAAAAAAGCAAAACAATAAGAATGAGGAAAGAAAGAGAGAGAAGGAGAAAGAAAGAGGAAAACAGAGGGAAGAGACCAAAAAGATTAAAAACTAAAAGCAAGAAAAACTACAAAAAGAGAGGGAACAAGGGAGGAAAGAGCAACCTAATGAGAGAAATTGAACAACACAAGAATACACCCATGGGCACCCAAGAACAAGTGAGGAGGACAAGACCATTAACCGAAAATAAGGAGAGGAGGGGTAGGGGGGAGGGGGAGTAGGGGAAGGCAATACAAAAGGGGAGAGGAGGTAGAAAGGAGATATTAAGAAGAAGGGAGATGGTGGGATCTTAGGTTGGATAACAAGGGGTGCCAGGATTGACTCAACCTCCATCCTTCATTGCGATTTAGGTTTGAGGGGTGATTGTGGATAGTGATGGCTTTTTTAAGTTTCCTTTTAAATAAATTATCCTCTTTAAACAAGATTTGAGTGTTTTCCAAACAAATATGGTGTTTGGTGGAGTGGTTGGATAAAACATATTTGAGAACCTATTCATGCCTAATGTCAGCACAATGCTCTTTAATTCTAGTGCTAAAAGAGTGGCTTGTTCCCCAATATAAGGAATGCCACATGAACAAACTACCTTGTAGACTCTGGAGTCGAGCAAGATGTCCTTAGAGTCTTTAAGGCAGGGGAAATTATTTCTCAAGGAGGTGAAGGGGTTGAACGCACAACAAAGGCCTTTTTTATGGAGGATCCTTGAGATTTTTTTATAAAGTCCATCAACATAAGGGAGGGAAGCAATAGGGATATTAGAGAAGCAAGAAGGTTTAGCAATGGAAAAAAGAATCGACTTGGAATGGTTGAAGGCTCTAGAAAATTTCTTACTAAAGTACCCATTTAATTTGAAAACATGGTGAAGATGATTTAACTCAAGGGGCAAGTGGTCCTCATCACAAATTTGACAGGCTCTCAAGGATAGGGTTTTGAGGACACCACTTTTTTGGCTAGGTTGGTGATGAGAGGAAGAAAGGAGGTAGAGGTCTCTATGTGTGGCCTTACGGAACACCCTACGACCAAGGGATCCATCAGGTTTCTTAATAAGCAGAATGTCAAGGAAAGGAAGTTGCTTTCAAAATTCGATTTCCTTGGTAAAGGAAATGCAAGGAAACAAACTATTGAGGTGGTTATGGAATTCTTCTAACTTATCCAAGCCATGCAACCAACAAATGTTGGTATCATCAACATAACGTTTCCACCATTTTGGCTTGAGAGGGAATGAGCAAAGAGCCATTTCTTTGAAATGTTCCATGAAAAGGTTAGAAATGATAGGAGAGAGGGATGAGCCCATAGCCAAACCATCTACTTGCTCATAGATGACTCCTTGGAAAGAGAAGAAAGCAGATCCTAGGAAAAGTTAAACCAAGGTAGAAGCCTCCTCATTGGATTTGTGCCTGATAATGGAAACATAATCGGGGATAGGAACCTCAGTGAAAAGAGAAACAACATCAAAACTCACTAGGATGTCATTACTCTCTAACCTTTTTTCCTTGATAAATTGGAAAAAATGTGAAGACTTTTTGATGAAGGATTCATAATTCCCCACAAGTGGGGAAAGGAGTTTGGAAAGAAAAGAGGCGAGATTGTAAGTAGGCGACCCCATAGTGTCGACAATGGGTCTCAAGGGAATGCCATCTTTGTGAATTTTGGGCACCCCATAGATACGGGGGCTTATTTCTTTGTGGGGAAGGAAACACTTTTTGGTGGCCTCGTCAAAAGAGGAGGAAGACACCAAAGACTTGACTTTTTTGAAAATTTTGGAGCAAGGATTGTGAGATAAGGTTTTATAGCTAAGAGGGATCGGAGAGGAGAGCAAGCATTTTAGAATTGTAGTCTTGCTTGTTCATGACTACTGTAACATTTCCTTTGTCTGCTTTGGAAATGATTAGATCATGGTTGCTTAGTAATTGATTAAAGGAAAGAAGCTTAGCTTTAGGGATGTTGCACTTTAGAGGTTTAGCATGCCAAAGGGAAATTACACAATCTTGTCTAACTTCCTTAGCAATCTTACATTTTTCCAATTCTTTAGCATTAGTAGGTTGAGGAATAGTTTCTTTTAGATGGCCTATAATACCCTTCCCATGAGATAATTCTATATTGATTTTCTCCATGAAGCATAGTTATATGGAGTTAGAAGTTCAATTTGAGACTTCCACATTGTAAGAACACATAAAAAGAAAAAGAAATAAATCCAACACTACATGATTACCCCCCCCAAATTACTCAATCAAGAAACCCCCCAACAATATATGATTGTGGTACATTATACTTAGTGTGATTACAGGTGACACTTGCCAAAAACAACAAAGTGGGATTGTTCTTAGTGCATATAGATGCCAAATTTGAAAACAAGCTCAAAAATTAAATGGTTTACATAGAATGGGATCAATTTGATCACCCCACTAGAAAGTACATGAAAAATTATGCACTTTCAAAATAAAATTCACTCAAAAATATTATAGTAGGAGTAAGAACAGAGCCCCTAAAGTTCCAAAAATGAGAATGACTTAACAACACCTATTAGAATTTACAAATTTTGGAAAACCTAGGCACCCACCTTCCACCCACCTTCTCTCTCTCTCTCTCTCTCTCTACCACCCTCCCTGCCTCTCCCACCCACCATCCCTCTCTACTTCTCTCTATCTAACCTATCCCTCTATACCTCTTTCTCTCTCCCTCTCTCCCTCCTTCCCTCTCTCGATCTCTCCACCTTCATCCATCTCTACTCTATCATATATTTGTATCACCTATCTCTCTCACATCTCCCTCTCTCTCTCTACCCTCTCTTTGCTCTCTCTCTCCCTTGCACCCAACATTGCTCTATACTTCTCTCTATCTAATCTATCCTTCTATACCTCTTTCTCTCTCCCTCCCTCCTTCCCTCTCTACTTCTCTCTGACTTCTCCCTCCCTCCCCACCTCTCCCTCTCTCTCCCTCTATCTCTCTCTATCCCACCTCTCTCTCCCTACCTATCCCTCCCTCCCTCCTCTCCTCTCCATATCACCTCTCTCTCACCTCTATCTCTCTCCCTCCCTACCTCTCCCTCCTCTTTGCTTCCCTCTCTACTTCTCTCTATCTACCTATTCCTCTATACCTCTTTCTCTCTCTCCCTCCCTCCTCTCTCTTAATCTCTCCACCTTCCTCCTCCCCTCTCTACTTCTCTCTATTACATCACTTTGTTACCTATCTCTACAATTTCTCCCTCGCTCCCTCCCTCCCTCTCTTTGTCCTTCCCTCTCTACTCTCTCTCTATCTCACCTCTCTCTCCCTACCTCTCCCTCCCTCCCCTCTCTCTCTCTCACTCACTCCCTCCTCTTTTTCTCTCACTCTCTCCCTTTCTCTCTCTCTCACTCTCTCTTTCTCTCTATATCTCTCTCCATGTCTACCTCTCCCTCCATCCTTCCCTCTCTCTCAATCTCCCCACTTTCCTCCCCTTTTTGCATCACATCTTGGTGCACATCAGAGAGAGGGAAAGAGACAAAAACAAAGAGAGAGGGGGAGGGAGGGAGATGTAGAGAGGTATATGTGAGATATATAGTGAAACATAGAAAAATAAGTTAGGCGTTCACTACATATGGAGTTTTATACTAAATTTGGAATGTTTCACCAAACTTACTATAAATAGAAAGGGAAAAATGAGTGTAATGAACCCACCTATTCTTCTATTTCATTCAGGAAATAAGATCCTTCAAGTCAAAATCCACTTTCAACCCTTAGGTGAGTGAATTATTTGAGGAATCTTGCAATTTCCATTTTATGCAAGGACAAGGGTATGGGTCAAAAAAAAATTTGGGGAGAAAGATTAAAAATAGAAAATCAACTCCAAATATTCATCTATAAAGTGGAATTAGAAGATTTAGCATAATATTGATGGAACCTACAAAGCTTTTGGACAATTTGGAATACAAAGCTTTTGGACAATTTGGAAGGGATAAATATTGCGTACCTTTCACAAAAAGGTGTTTTTAGAAGTTGAATGAGGACTCATTCACCCTATGGAGAATGGGTCTTGGCTAGGGCTCTCTGAAATCTATTTCTACGTTATGTTCTCCTGTGTTTGCACTCCTAGATTCCTGAATCTCGTAGTTGGAAAGTCATAAATAAATTTGTATGTCAATTTCTGTGAAATTGCAAAAATGGTGACAAAAAATGCAACTTTGACAACTTTGCATTTTTTATCGTCAAGAGATCTTCCACCTCAAACCTGCAAACACACATCAAGTAGGAATAATATTGTTTTGTTGGTGAATGGGGGTTTTCCTTAGTCAAACCCCGTTTTGGTAATTAAACCTTGAAATGAAATGAAATAGCATGAAATGGATGATGCATGAACAACTCAATGTCACAACTTGCATAATGGAGGTATGCATAAACCAAACCCTTAGATGAACCTTTGATAATGGAGGTATGCAACTTGCATGAAATGGCTTCAATGGATGTGGATCTTGACTTTGAAACTTTTCATGAAATGATACTTTGAGTGCTTGATTGAATCATGAAACCTACATCAACATATTAGCTCCAAAAACATGCATAACTCCACATAACTTTGACATAATGCTTGGATCTTGATTGTTGCAACAAATGATGAAGAAATATACTCTTGAATGCTCTTGAAAATTAATCTTGGCTTTTGTAATTGATCTCTCAATTGTTCTCTTGAAAACCTAATGTTAATGTGATAAAATAACCTTGTATTTATTGTAACTTATACTTAATTCAAATATCACAAGCCAACATTGAAATATACATTTGAAATATTAAAATACCACTAGAAGCATAATTTATATTAGGGTCCTAGGTCTAAGTGAGGACCCATTCGCCCAAGGGCGAATGGGTCTTATGTCACTTACGTAGGACACACATTTCTCAATGATAAGAGTTATGTTATGGCATTAATGAATGTTGGGGTTTCCTCTTCGAAAATTGCAATTAATTAAGCTCGGATTTAAGTAAGGGGCCAATTAAGGAAAATTAACCTCAATTAATTAATAAAGTCGTAGATGAGAGTGAAAGTATAAAGGTACACTTTACATCGCCATAAATAAGGCACAATTAATTCCATTTTATTTAATAGGGCCCTAAACTTAATGTGAATATGTAAAATATATATTACAACATTAAATTAAGGCATAATTAAGTTCATTTTAATATTTAATTCCCAAATTAAGTGTGAAAAGGGGATACTTTTTCCTATGTACTACATATAGAAGTAGAGAGAGGGAAAGAGTAGTGAGATAGAGAGAAGTAGAGAGGGAATGAGAGAACGAGAAAGAGAGATAGAGAGAGAAGAGAGTGGTACTTGGAGTGATGGAGGTAGAGGTAGGTAGAGAGAGGGAGAGACGATATATAGGTAGAGGTAGGTAGAGAGAGAGTGGTAGAAATTTAATGAGGGAGTGGTAGGTAGAGAGATGGAGAGGGGAGATAGAGAGTAGAGAGGAAAGGAGAGATGGAGGGAGAGGTAAGGATGGAGAGAGAGGTGTGAGAGAGCAATAGAGAGAGAGAGGATAGATGGAGGGAGAGGTAGGGATGGAGAGAGAGAGAGAGGTGAGAGAGCAACAAAGAGAGAGGTAGGTAGAGAGAGGAATGGGGAGATAAAGAGAAGTCGAGAGGGCAAGAGAGGTAGGGAGGGGGAGAGAGGTGAGATGGAGAGGAGAGAGGGAGGGATAGGTAGGGAAAGAGATGCGAGATAGAGAGAAAGAGACTAGAGAGAGAGATGATACAAGTTGTTATTCACTAAAATTTGACCTCTTGATAACTAAAATTGATTATTGAAATTTGACCTCTTGATAACTAAAATTTAACATGCTAATTACTAAAATTTGATTGAATAAAAAATATAAGATATTCCAAAAACTATAATTTCACGTATATATAGTTTATTTGGAAAAGAAAGACAAAGAAAAAAGAAAGAGTTCAAGAAAATGCATTCTATAAAGTCATCATTCATATTTGGCACTTGCCAAATGATGCACTTTCATTTGGCACTCGTCAGATGGCTTATATTGGAAAATACCAACTGTTTGGGTTGGATTTTCCTTAGGCATCCAATCCAAAGGGTTGGACGACCATTTCATGCCAAAAATGTGATTTTTTGAAAGGGTAACAAATTTTCACACATTTTTGGTCGTGCTCTCCATCAGGTTTGCACATATTTCAATGCAAATTTATAAAAATACCATGATGATGTTAAGCTCTCTCTTACCTATCTAACCATATAATTTTTTTATATTTTTTATTATGTTAATGCTTCCATTTTTAACTTTTTTTGTTAGTGTCCGTCTTTTTTCAAAAACCAAATTTTACTTGTTCATCAAATTTTGAAACAAATTAGATTTTTAGAAACTAGACTCCATTCTACACGTATTGAAAAAAAAATTGATTTTCGATTAGTTTTTTAAACTTTTAGGGTTGAGAACGCTCAATTTTTTAATTTTCAAAATGTGTCCACTTCAAAAATTAGTAAAATATTATATATTCATTACAAAATTAGCTAAAAAAACTGACTTAAACTTCATGGTGTTAGCTAATTTCTCGCTAAAGAAATTTTTTAAATTCTAAAAAAGAATTAACATTTTAGGGGAGCACAATAGACACTATGCTATGCCAATAGTGTCATGGTCTGATGGGGTGGGATGGTTAAGTTGTGTTGTTATTCTTACCATCAAGGTTCAAACCCTACTGGGGTGTAATTGTTGAGAATTTATAGTGGGGATGAGGTCCCCCATTTGTGACCTCATTGGTGTTTACCACTTTTAATAAAAAAACAACAAACACTATGCTATTTTTTTTGATAAAAAAATACCATTTTTGTGCTTCCCCTTTTTCAAACCCTTAATATTCACTATTTTTTTAAAAAAAAGTAGTTTAAAAAATATATTCGAAGCACTAAAACTCTTGTTGTTGTTGCATCTTCAAATTTTGAGCATAACTATCTTCATTTTCTCATCAAAAATAAGAATTTGCTAATTTCAGAAGAAAAAAAAAAAAAAAAAGTGGCATCTTAAGAGCCCTTTTTATGTCACAACTTTGTGCACTTACCCATGTAAATAATATTGATTTAAAATATTCACTCAGAGATCCACTTTATTCAACATATGTATCAAGTTGGAAGGTCTTGTGAAAAAATTAAATGGTGATAAATATAGCTCAAAATCATTTAAGAGATCAAAACAAGGGAAGTTATTACTACTCTTGTCAACTACTTATAAGTACATAACACAATGGACTTTTAATTGGTAACATTCTTAGCTATTTACTAACATGTGTTATACAATATCAATAATATAAGATAAGCTGACAAACTAATTCTCATTTTATCATTTGACCACATCAGATAATTACAAGCATTTCAACAAAATAAATCTTTAGTAAATTACACGTCCAAGGAGGATTCACTACAAAAAATCAATAGTAGCAAAGTTTTGGTAGGGAAGGGAAGAGGAGGAACAACGACCTCAATACTTCCAACATATTAATCAATTTTCTCATGGTAGGTCGGTGAGATGGGTTGTATTGAATACACCACAACTCCACTAGAATTAAAATTTCAGCTATGATTTTATCTTCTTCATGCCTTATATTTCATTCTCTCAGCCTTCCAAATTTACCACTTTCAACTTTCTTGAATACCCATTCTAGATAGTAGAATTTTATTGCTCTACTTTTTTGCATGTCAAATTATTTCTTCCCCCAACCATCTCCATCACTAGCATACCATAGTTATACACATATGATGTATTAGTGATTGGTCACAAATTTCTAGACCAAACGTTTAGGGTAGTGCAACCAAGAGTTCCCATGGCTCTAATAAAGGATATATGGCTACCTTCTCTATTTTCTAACTTGGCTAAACCAAAAATCTGCAACCTTGGGAAGATAACATTATGGGGATTTATATCAAAGTGTTAAATTCAGTCTTTGCATTCTTATATGTAGATATGTGATTCCCCTTGTTGTATTTATTGCAATGACATGCAGTTGCTTCCAGTGGAGTGTATTTTTGTCATCCCCATGGATATATTTCTCTAGTGAACCATTATTCATGTAATTGTAGGTCAAGGCTCTTTTTGAAGCCTAAAAATAATCCTAAAAGTTGAACTAGATGAATGTGGTGGATCCTCCGAAGAGTAGCCACTTCATTCTTGAATTTCTTTTCATTATGTTTTGACTTGTCTAGGATCTTCATGGCTAGTAGGTGTTGATTAGGTAGTTTAGCTTTGAAAACAATACCAAATCTTCACTAACCAAGATTTTCTACAATGTTGTTGGTGTATCATTTAATCGAAAAAAAGAATATCATGAAGGAATTCGCTCATGTGAAAATTTATCTATAGAATCTAGTCTAGAGTCAAGGAGATCCATATATGCTCTAATTTCTTGCTTCTCATCTTTTATCTCATTCCTCTTCTTAATCCACCCACAAACAATGAGTGTTGTTGCAATGGTAAAGATGATAAAGGGAGGTAAACATATCAATGGAATGAAGTCCACAAAATAAAAAATGAGTAAACAATAATTATACACAAAACTTTACTAATCATTAAAGATGATTGATTTATTTGTTATAATTATTTTAGTTATCCTTGATTTCTTCATACAAATCATTTGAAGGGTGGAGAAGTTCATACATCAGAGTCATTTGAACATCATTTGAAGGGTGCAAAATTAAACCCAACAACTATCCGATCCTCGCTCACTCCAGCCCAAAAAACCATTTAATTTTAAAATAAATCAATCGACAATTAAGCACCCTTAAAGTGCTACTTCTTATGAAAAACCTTTGAGCTACTTAACCATTAGAGCACCTGTATCTCTGAATGTTGTGCTCACAAATGCAAGCATCCAACTCAAGCTCACCGAATTCGCCATAACATCCCCAAAAATACTCCATTTCATTTCCAACCTCTATAGAAACTGTTACAGTTCAGCACTGGTGTTAAGGTTTTTGTCTGGAGGAATGATAATGGTGTATGAAGTACAAGATGCCACATTTGATGTAATATCACCACGAACAAAGAATCAAGTATTTTCTGATGGATTGTGGTCTATATGTTATCTAGAGGGTTTTTAGATTGTTGGGGTATATGTTCTCTTAGACTAATTTTCCGAGAAGACTTGTTTTATGATCATGTGAATGATTAAAGAGAACAATATTCAAACATGCACACACTTCTAAGATGATTATGTAAATTTTGACTCATTCATGTTTGAGATTCCGTAAAACAAGATACTAAATAAGTTAGGGTTGACCACATGACCCCTTATCACGTTTGACAAAAACGATAGCTTGAATCAAGGTAAATCTAGTCTTGAAATGTGTCTCATGACTCTCTACTAGCATTTATATAAATCACACACGCTTTTAGACTCAAACATGAATGCTTGAGCTTGCCACTAATATCTATTTTGAGAAGCCATATATGTCAAATTCAAGAGAATCTTAAGATGACTTAACAAGTGAATTAATCGTTGTGCAATATCACATTATTTTATAACAACTAACACGGAAAGAACAAAGAATTGTAAATAAAAAAAACAAACAAAAAACATGGTTTAGTTTTTTTCAAGTTAAGTGTACCAATGCAAAAGTTTTTATCACACTCCTTTCATAATTGTGAATGATTTTCTCTTGATGTTCAATGCTGATAAATGAATACAATTAAATGCTTCTAAATACAAGGAAATAGAAATAAATTGCACAAATGTGTGTTTAGTTGGCTCTAGATGGGAAAAGATTGAGTAAGGATTGACCAATATTTGAATTCATTTTATTTTTTAAATTATAATTAGATCCATGGATACAAAATCATTCCCCCACTTATGGAAACAACTTGAAATAAAAGATCTAAATAATAGTGTATAATGTGTAAGAAAATAAGTATAATAATAGACATAAGAAATAAGAAATGTATGAAAATATAAATAAAATAAAATATATATAAATAAGCATATAATACTTTATTAAAAAAAACTATACCATTTATCAATAATAAGTACATTAAACTATTCTCTCACTACAAATACAAATCGAAATAAAATTTTCAAACTTAAAAAGTTTAAGTTAAAATAACTTTATTATGCTATGAACGGTTTTACGAATTTCAAACTTTTGACTTGTGGATGGTTCCACAGCAAATTTTGGATGCTTCTCCTTGGAATTTGTTGACGTATTAGGAAGAAGCAAAGCTTTTTGTGACTCCAGCTTGTAAACAGTGTAAGTGTTTAATAAAACCCTTAATCTTTGATGAAAGACTTTGACGTCCAAGGAAACCTTAATAAGCTAGTAATAGATAAAACAAGTGACGCACGCGTCGAGTTTCTGTCAAAGAGCGTGATGCATGTTGATTTAGAGGAGAAAAAGGATAAATAAGTAGTGACCAAACTTAGAATTTCAACTGCTTTTAGTTTTGTTTAAGCTATTTTAATACCTATTGCTAAAATGTGAAAAAAATTTGCCATCCCCACTGCCCTACCAGAGAAACTCTGGAATTTATGGACTAATTCTAGAGTTTGTAGATGAAATTTGAATAGAGGAAACATGTATATATGTACCTAGCGTTTGATAGAGGAAACATGTATATTTCATTACCTTAATGACATATAGCTTTTATGGTCATATCCAATTTTTTTCCGGAAATGGCTCTAAGACATATAGAACTGGATTTTATATTTGTCACTAATCTGGTCCCTGATAAAAATAAAGCCTAATTCCTAGAAACTTACTAGGACTCATAGAACTTTTAAAAATTGAAATAGAGGAACTACAAAATTAAAAAAAAAAAATAAGGAAGTTGAAAGCAAAAACATAATGTCCTATAATGTTTAAAGATTTGCAATGCTAGACTTGGATAAACAAGTCACTTGGAACTGTATAAATGAATTGAGAAGTTGAAGAAGAACCTCACAATTAACACATTTGCACTCAGAGATAGAATCCACCCAAAGTTTTTAGATTACTGTGTCAATTATGCCATTAGAAATAATGCAAATTATGCAGTTGAAAACAAGTAGCTGGATAATACTTGCTCATTCCTAGATTATCAAAATGTACAATTTAATACATAATATCAAAAACAACACGTATAAAGTCATTGGCAGTTGAAAGTTGATGAAGCATTTTTCATGATGAGGCATCACATTCTGCATTGTATTAATTCAACATTTTGTATTGTATCTCCTTCATCTGTGCAAAAAAATTACATAATCAGATAAGCTTTTTAGAAAATAACTATCAAATTACATATTCAAATAACCATTTTTACAAATTACAATCCTTTTGGACCATTATCTATGAAAAGTTGGAAAATGAGGAAAATGTCAGATTTTTGTTGAAATTATGGTTCTTTATATACATACTAGCTGTAAGAAACCTAGGGGAAAAAGTGGGAGAACTGTTGAACTAGAACCCCAAACTCAAACTGGAAATATAGCTTCGTAATGAAAATCCACAATTTGGTTTATAAAAAAAATGCCTTCTATCCCAATCCGCCAAGAACAGTTACAAAGATAGTAAAGTAAACAAAACATGCAACTGATATCGCAGATACATTTAATACTAGTATATCTCAGAAACTACAGCCAATATAAGGAATAACAATCACAAATATCACTTCATTATAAATGGAATAGCAGCATAAGGAGAGAAACTGAGAAGTATCCTTGACTTTTTAAATAAAAAATTGACATTAGAAAAACAAATTTAGATCTAGACACCAAGCCATAACTGGGAAATGGAGTTTTAAGCTGTAACATATCAATGCTTGCTTGAAGTGAAGTAACCGTTGCTAACAAGAATTTGATAAATTGATAAATATAAATAATAAATCTATGTATAATAATTTTATAATTATAATACTTTTATATTTATATTGAGAAACTGTTAATGAGGAGACTTGATAGAAAAGATAGAGGCAAAAGTTAATAAAAAGAAAACAAATACCATAAAAGATAATGGAAGCCAAAACCAATGCTAGACTATGTAAAAATGCAATAATAAACATGACGATATGAAGGCGGCAAGTGCTTGATAATGAAGGAATAGATACAAAACATGCAGTTTACTCACTAATAGTTTAATGACCATTGGTTCACCACAAAACTAAGGATTTTAATTAAGCAAAATTACAAGTTTACTATTGACTTGTTGTATGATTACTTTTAGTTAGCAAGGGTTGTGTTACAGCTGCGGTCCCTGCCAAAGGTTGCAAGAATGGATCAGAATCTCGAAAACAAAAACCCTGTGAAATAGAAGAACACTGTTATAAATTATATTTGTAACTGCAAAATAGACATTGTGCTTTTATGATCTGGGAAGCTAGGCTAGCATTTGGGCTGCTCGAGACTTCACTCATTCTAAGGAAAGTTATTTATAGATAGTTGGACTTTTCAGGACATTCTGGTGGTTTCAGAAATGGCAACGAGACTGCCTAATCATTCCCTGCATAGAATAGTGCAGTAAAATATGTATGATAAACTATAACTATATCATACAGAAGAAAAGAGGCATATGGAACTAACTGTAACAAATTATGAATGTTTCAATCCAAACTCTTGTAGAATACCATAACATAGTTAGATTGATACCCAGTTTGAGAAAATAAAAACATTTACACTCTAAAGTCAAAGCCTAAGTGATATTTAACAATATTTTCTTTTACAAAGAGAAATTTTTTCTTCGTCCTTCTAGTGGAACAACTCTTAGTAACACTAGCCTTGTTGAGAAAAGCTAAGGAAAATCTGCATACTATCTGTTTAAACCCAACTGCATTTTATTCTGACCGATTCTCTCTAAGATATAGATATTCTCACATGATTTACGATATCCCCTTCATCAACTCTACCCAAAGTTCTATTTTGGGTGTATTCTCAACCTACCCACTTTACACAACTCTTCTCTCTCAGTTGACAACATTCGACTTTCAAGATACTAGCACATCATAGGCAACATCATATCCTTAAGAACATCATAGACAGTGGCTTCTTTCAAACCCAACTGTACTTTGTTTCTCCATATTGACATGTTTCTGATACAATTGGGGCTGCAAGATTGTCTGTAATTCGTAGTTTTCAGCTTTACTGCTTCGTATTTTGGCTTCTTGTGGGTGAGCATTTTCCTGTTAGAAATATTTTTAGCTCCGTCTATCCTAATACATTAGTACTTTTACACCAGTCTCATTCACCTCTTATTTGTGGACATAAAAACATAAAAATGAACTCTTTTTTCACTTTAACTAACCTTGTACAAGAGTTCCGTTGGTGCTGTTGTGAAAGGAAGAGTTCATTCAATTGTATTTGCTTACTATATTGTTTGTTTTACGTAGATATGTATACCCACTAGGACTGCAAAATGTGATCCAGGACATATTGCAATTGTTTTGTGTTAATAAGTATCACAAATAAAATAATTTACCATACTTCAATCATTTATCACCAATATCAAGTCATTCAAATCAAAGATAGGAAGATTTACATGTTATAAATTCCAGTATACAAACTACATGAAAATATAATCGATGTCCTGTAGCGGCCCCAACAAGTATTTGCAACATATACCCTAAAGATAAGAGCGCTCCAAATTGCAGCATGCCAATTAGTTACATTCCTTAAAGAAGTCACAGTACCTTCAGGAAGCTTACGTGTCAAGTAAATCACTACATTGGAGGCGATTCTATTGGAAGCCATTCTTTCAAAATAACTATGATCTGTCAATCAGAATTCTATAGAACAAATTTCATATAATTACAAACACTATGAAATTGCCTAGTTATAATCAGTTGTTTGTAGTTAATGTGATTAGCAACTAACTCCAGCTATCCAGTTAGTAGATTGTTTCCCCGTATTCTTAGATCACAGCCCTCTGTTTCTTATGGTCAGATAAAAGAGGGTTTCGTTAGTATTCTCACTCCAAAAGAAGAAAAAAACCAAACTAAATTAACTAACTTTGAAAAGGAAAAATGCATCACTAGAGTAAAATTGTGTGATTAGTTTACAGAAATTTCACTTTATAGACCATCACTAACTTAAAATTATTACCAATATCAAGCTTTTACAGACGTAAGCAAAGTGTGGAAGCACGGACAAGGCACGTGAACTGTGAACTGTTTGACAAAATGCCAAAAAGAAATATGCTCTATGGACTGCAATGGTTTCAGGATATGCACAAATTGAATTTGTGGGTAAAGACTTAGTAACTTTCAAGCAAACGCAATGGGCAGATGTAAAAAGAAATTCCACAAGCTTTGCTAGCAGCTTCCCTGCCTGTGCCAAAGAAAGCCTTGGAACAGGATATGGAGCAGCCTCCCTCCGCATTCAAAATGTGGGAGTGTAGGCAAGGCACGTAAATTGTTTGATAGAATCCTCAAATAAATGTGGTCTCATGGATTGCTATAATTGTGAATTTGCACAGAATGGATTGTTCAGAATGCTTTAGAAACTTTCAAGCAAATACAATTGGCAGGTGCAAAGCTAAACTGCGCAAGCTTTGCCAATAACCTCGAACCTGTTCCAATATGCCAACATTGGAACAGGATATATACATCCATCAAAGCATAGTGTATCATGAAATTCTGTTTGAGGTTATTGTTGCAAATGCACTGGTACAGATATATACAAAATGGGGAAGCCTAAACCTTGCACGCAAACTGTTTGACCGAATGCCTCAAAGAGATGTCATCTAAAGGAATGCAATGATTGCAGAATATGCACAAAGTGGGTTTTCTGAAAAGGCTTTAGAAACACTCAAGCAAATAATTAAATATGATTACGAACACTACGAAATTGAACCCAAAGAGCTAGGAAATAGAAATGGCATGAAAGAGTAAAGCATTCAATTTTTAGAAGTATTTGCCTTTCTACAATGAGGTGGAAAGAATTTAACTTCCATTAGCAGACAGCTTGTTACCTTTGTTTTGGAGGGTGTGAATTGAGATATTGGTGGGCATTGTAATTTGCACGGAATAGGAGAAACCCCTTTGTTTCAGAAATGCATGAACAATGAGCTGCTATCAGAAATGTCTCAAATGAACTAGCCAGCTGCACTCCAGTCGATTTATAGAGGAAATTTTTCATACAGTATCCCTTGCCACTAGAAGCTCATCAGAGTAGTCAGCATCAGTCGTTCTTGTTGCCATCATTCTGATCTGGAAAATTGTACTTCTCACCAATAGCTCTGAGTAACTGATACACCTCGTACATTGAAGGCCTTTCCTTAGGCCCAGACAACACACACGCACAGGCGACCCTCAAAAATTGCAGAAGCTCATCATCATGTCTTTCACCCACCAGAGATTTGTCAATAGCTTCCTTGGCATGGCCATTATTTGAGTGCTGAGTAATCCAATCTACCAGGTTACCCTTGAAGCTCTTGTCGCCAGTTTCAACATCTATAGGCTTTTGCCCTATGACTAATTTCAGAAGAACAACTCCGAAGCTGAACACGTCTCCATTCAAAGTAGCAACTAAAGTGCGTATGTATTCAGGAGCTACATACCCTAAATCACTAAAATCCCTATTGATAAAAGTGATGAGATGAGTATCTACTGGATTGTTAAGCCTTGCCAGTCCAAAATCCGTTATTCTCTGCTCATAGTCTTCGTCAAGAAGGATACTGCTTGAAGATTACAACCGTGATAAAGCCATGCCAAACCTCTAGCAGCACCAATTCCGATTTGAGCCTGCTAGTCCAGTCCAAGCTATGCTCATTGTGCAAGCACTCCCACAAATTTCCCTTCACCATGTGTTTGTACACCATCAGCTTCTCCTGCCCAGCAACGCAGTAGCCCAGAAGAGGAACCAGATTCCTATGACTCAAATGGGCCAAAGTAGCCTATTCATTTCCGACTTGAATTGCTTCTGTGGGCGGAGGGTTTCAGATTTCTCCAGCAGCTTCTCCTTCCAGTAGCTTCTATGTATTTAATGTATGAACTCTAATGTTCCATGCAAAAATTATTATGATCATTTTTTTTTTCAATTTTTTTTTTTAAAATGAATAATACAGCTACTCTGACCAATAGAAAAAGAAATAAATAATGATTTTTAAATATAAAAAATATGTTTTAAAATATAAACTATAGAAATAGAAAGTGATATATTTAAATAATATAATGTGATTGGCTAACAGCTAAAAATAAATAAAAATTAATGATTGCAATAGTAACCTCGCCTATCGGAGGAACTAATAAAATAAAGTAAAAATAAATAGGGGTGTAATTTGAATTTGTTGAATCTTATTTTAAATTGTGTATTTGATATTTTTAAAGAGTATGAATAGTTGTAAAATGTTTTCATTATTTCTTATAGTAAAGTCTTGTGTATTGTTTTATATTTATTAACAATGCAGTCATTTATGTGTGATGATATATCAAAAAATTTGAAAATTATTTGGAGGATAAAAATGTTCCAAAGTATTTGTTGCATTAAATAGGATATGTAAAGGATATTGATTTAAAATATGCTTTCAAATATCCATCTTATTAAAGCATATATATAGGTTTAAAAGGTCTTGTGATAATTTTACATGGTGATATACACAGCTCAAAATACTTTTAAAGATCAAAATAGAGGAAGCCATTAGTTTGCAAGTTGGTTGTTTATAAATACATATCAATTTTTTCTTTGGTAACATTCCAAACTACTTACTTGCATGTGCTATATAACAATACCATTCATATTATATAAGCTTTCAGCGTATTCTCCATTTATTATAAAGAATGTTTACAAAAAATGCCACATCATACAATTACAATCACTTCAATAGAAGAAATCTTGAGCAAATTACATTGGTGAGGAGGATTCACTACAAGAAATCGTTGGTAGTGAAATTTTGGTAGTGAAGGGAAGAGGAGGAATGTTGACCTCAATACTTCCTTCCAACATATTAATCACTTTGCTCATGGTAGGCCGGTGAGATGGGTTATACTCAATACACCACAACCCCACTAGACTTGACATTTTAACTATGCCTTAGTCTTTTTCATCTATTACATTTCTTTCTCTTAGCCTTTCAAACTCACCACTTTCAACTTTCTTGAATTCTCATTCTGGATATAGTAGAGTTTACTTTCTCTACTTTCTTACATGTCAAAACTCCTTCCCCCAACCATCTACATCACTAACATGCCATAACTATACAAATATGATATTGTATAGGAGTGAATTTGCACCCCTTGTGTAAATTCTCCTTTCGCATACCTCCACCTTAGAAAATCAAACCCAAATGTGAAATTCCACATCACTCACCTACCTTCCATCCACTTGGCATTTGTCTTGTGTGTCGGTGGGGGAATATTTGTCGGGGATGCAAGCGTGGCGCGCTACCATCCCTGACTGATTCTTGCCTCTAATGTCCATAGGGACATTACGCTCTCCATTTGGCATGAAGCGTAACGCCTCTGTGTTGACTAGCCAGCCCAAAAATGGCTCTTTCCCTCCTTATTCCACTTCAAATACCTATCTTTAAGTTCTTCACTTGATCTTCTTCACAATTTCTTGCCATTCACTTGATCTCTTGAGCACTCTCATACAATTCCATTAAGCATTACAACAAATTTTTATTCCATCAACTTCATTTTTGTACGTGTTGTGCTACCATAGAAGCTGCAATTTTGGAGTCTTGCGAGACCTCCCTTCATCATTGTTGCAGTTGTGTCAACTTTTCCAAGCTTGTTGTCTTGCATTCTCCCTTCATTGGCCTTGAGAGCCTTTGGGTGGAGGTGGTATTGCTTCACTTTCCTTTCTTGTTATGGTTTGATAGAGTAGCATTGTATCTTTTGTAGTGTTCGATATTCTTCTTTCCTTTATCACATTTTCTACTTCATGGTTTTCTTGGTTGTTCGTGGAGGTGGAAACACCAAAGCGAGGGTTTGATTGAGGAAAACCCCTATAAAACCCAATATTTTTCCCTCTCTTGGCTATGTGTAGGTGGATGTGTGTGTGGAGCTTGCTAGCGAACTGGAGCCTCAGTGAGTTGATCTTCATCACCCTTACTTTCATCTACCTTCTTTATCATTTACATAGCTATTTCTCATACTTTATTATTCCATTCATTTCATTAAACTTTGTCAGCTAAGAAATTAGTAGGTTTTCTCATTTCCCACACTACGCTTTTCACTTTTTGGCCATATGAACGCTGGCGCACCAAAGAGACGCCAGTGCATCGCACTATCATCCTTGACCTGCACTGTCATCCTCGAGTAGAGAGTTGTCTAATCCATTGAAAATTATCCTATTGGATGAATGGTGTCGCATTGATGTGGAATGGTGACCCTTTCCCAATCTAGTAGATAAATGAGCTTGTTCTGATTGATTCTATTGAAGAGAATCAATGAAACCGATGATAGATGTGTGATGCAACATGATTTAAAGCTAAATGAATATGATGCAAGCTATTTTAACATGATTTAGACTAAGATGATTGATATGGGTGAGTGCAAAGCTAATCTAAATGTATTTTAAGCTAAAGAGATTTAAACCCTAATTACTAAATAAGCTATATGGATGTATCTATGTTATCATGGAAGCCATTAATGGAAGCTAAGCTAATATGCAAGTAAATTAAGCTAAAATGTTGTTAAATATGAGTGCAAGTGTAAATAATTTTAGCAGCATAAATTTTTTATTAAAAGATGGATCCATTTGTCTCCAAATAGTGATTTATTTATAGGACAAATGAGAAATGAAGTGTTGGGATTAAAATGGTTAATCAATGGTCAAGGATGGAGGAAGAATGAAACATTGGATCATGGATTCTCATGGATGAGAATCAATGATCACATGGATCAAGGAAAGAATCAAGGGTTGATATTTTTCCAAACAAACACACTTTTAACTTGCACAAGAAGTCTTGTAAGTTAACTTGCACATGAAGTCTTGTAAGTTTGTTACAAGGAAGAATATTCCTTTTTTCAAATGAGTGAAGAAATAGAATATTTTTTAGGATATTCTCAGGGGTGAGAGAAATAGATATTTAGAAAATTAAAATAAAGTTTTAATGTGCAAAAGGGGAAGGAATATTCCATGGGAATATTTCCTTTTGGAGGAATGTGCAAAGGAGGAATATTCCCTTGCAAGTGGAGGGGAATTAGATTTAATTAGGTAATTTGATAATTAAATAAGGTTTTAATTATGCAAATTAGGGGAATTAGGGTATTCATTAAATGATTTATTTATTTAATGAAAAGGGGAAGGAATGTGATGTTTAATTAAATAAGTTAGGGTTATTTAATTAAATAAGAGGACTTAAGGATTTAAATTAAATAACTTGATGTATTTAATTTAATAAGACACAATATTAGCATGAAAGGGGTGAATTAACCCGATTAGATTAATTAAATTAATAGATTAAAATGACATAATTAATTAAATAGCTAGGCTAATTTAATCAATTAAACAAAAGAGGATGGGTTTAAGGAGGAAATGATGTTAATATACCTGATTCGAGTGCATGATATCATTTAGGACAATTTTTAAGTGTTTATATAAAGAATCTATGTTTTGAGAATTAGATAAACACCCATAAATACATAGTTATTTTATCAATTCAAATCTAAGTTGCACAATTTCATTTGAGAAAATATTATTGTCAAGAGCATTGAAGAACAAATTTATCAAGCATCTATATCAGCAATCAAGATCATATTATAATTTCAAAGTTTATGATTTTTTTTGGAGCTAACATTGCGCTGTAGGTTTCAAGCATTCAAACATCAAATCAAGTGTCAAATCAAGCATCCAATCAAGCCATTTCATGAAAGATCTTATCTTAGAGTGATGTGTTAGATTGCAATCCTCTAAGGGCAACCATAAAGGGTTTAGTGAATTGTTACATAGATTTTTTCATTCACCAATCCTTGTTATTTGCCATTATCTTTCATTATCAAGGTTTAATTACCAAACCTGAGTTTGACCAAGGCAAACCCCTATTCATCAAAAACAAAAAAAAATCCCCTCTCTTTCTGTGTATAGATTTGCAGGTGAAGAAGGATTGACGATTGTTCAAAAGTGCAATTTTGTAAAGTTGTCAAAGTTTTCAAGCCACATAAACTCACCTACAAAATTATTTTTGGTTTTCTGACTGTGGAATTGAGAGTGTAGATCTAAGACCAGAGGATTGTGAATCAAATTTTGGATCCTTGTATAGAGACCCATTCGCCCTAGGGCGAATCTATCCTAGCAAGACACTTAACAACCACTTTTGGTGACAGGTGTCCATCAATTTCCTCTTTTCAAATTTGCCTGAAAGTTGTATTCTTTGTTTGTGCTATCCTTTAAATATGCATTTCAAGTTTTATGTCATACAATTGAGTAAATTAACAATTTTGTTTTTATATCCCCAAAGTGCATTTCAATCATATTTGTCATTTTCTATCATAAAGGAAACAATAGATCCTCTAATAGGTTTGACTCACCTAAGGGTTGAAATTAATCCTACCTTTGGAAGATCTCTTTTCCCAATGAAATTAGAAAAAAATGATAGGTGCATCACCTTCCTTTGATTCCATATTTTTACCTTACACCTCCAAGCACACCATTTTTCTTCATTTCATATACAAACTGTGAACCAAGATCCCTCTAAAACCTGTAAAACACAAGAGATAAACACATTGTAAGATTGAAATGCAAGTTAGAATCTAAGTTCCTCAAGAAATCCATTTATCAATGCTCTAAATAGGAAAATGAAAGCAATACAATGAGAAATCAACAAAAGAGATTAAATCCTATGAAAGCAATGTAAATTCTTGATCTCTTGAGGGAATTGGTGCCAATTTGATGTGAAAATTGGCCCTTTCCCAACTCCAATGCTAGCTTTGATGATTTGATGAAGATTGTGATCCACTTTGATGAAGATTGATGAATGCTCCAAGATAAAAACTGCATAACCTAGCTATAAACTCAATGATATGGATGAATATTGCTAAATATTTGAGTATAGTAAGTTTACTCAAATTTTGGATGGATAAAATGAAGGATAAGCTCTTCATTTATAGAATGCTAAGATGTATGAATGTGTGAGGCCCACCTCTATGCTACATCCAGTAAGTGAACTATTTTAAGTTTAATTATTGATTATGCCGATGATACCATTGATGACAGGAGATTTAGACATTTGTGTCCATGTGATGGTTTGATTATGACTATGCTACATCTAGTACTTGGATTATGTTGAGTTTGGTTATTGTCTATCCCTATTGATATCATTGATGGCAGGATATTTGAACATTTAATTTAATATGATTATTTGATTTTGATTATGCGACATGCTAGCTAACTATGATGATTGATATAATTTTATGTTGGTTATTGAGTTTGTTCAATTTGAATCTGAAAACTTAATGATGAAGGAATGAAACAAGTGGTGTGAACCAATCATGTTGCAATTAGATGAGTATGAAAATTAATGTTAATGAAAATGAGATAAGATAGGTGGCTAATGATTTTGCAATTATGTTATAGGATCTTTATGCTATACAAATTATGAAACTTGTATGAATGCAATTTTGATTCAAATGATTTGATTATTATATGAATATGATTTACTTGGATGGATTAGCATGTGTATTGAGTGTGTAGGTACATTTTCCATGGCCAATGGAAATTGGAGGCAACTCTTGGGAACCCTATGTGAATTAACCAGTGAAACCGAGCTAAAGTCCATATGAAGGGATAGTTCCATCATGAAATTATTGATGTTATTTGTGAATTTTTTTAATTTGATTTTTATTGCCACGTCAGTCCATCCAGGAGGTGAGTTGTCTATCCAAGTGGACAAACTCGGATTTGAACTTTTAGGCACTTTTTGGGGATTGAAAAGTGATATTTTTTAAGTGTTTTTATGGGTTTAAGGTCCCTAGGGTAGGTACCTATGGGTTAGGTACCTTTTTAGCTCAAAATCATGGGTCAGTCTCAAGATAGGGCACTCTTTTTGAGGCCTTAAAGAGGTTTGACGAAAATAAGGTTTGGGAAGTGGGATGGGGACTAGTCCCTTTCCAATCCCACTTCTCCATGTTGTCTTGGAAGTCTCCCAAGTCCTCACACATGTGTGAGAACACATGGGTGAGTGTGCCTGGGAGGGTGAATGGAAGGTTGACAAATGTCACTCCCTATTCAAAGGAATTAAAACTTGAGTTTCTATAAAGCAAACTCAAAACAAGGGTTAGGGGATTCTTTTTGCATTCTTGATTTTGGTTGAATTTTGGGGGAGTGAGGAGTTTGAAGAAAAATCTTGGAAGAAGAGGAGTTGTGTGGATCCTCAACCCATCTTTCCTTGAGCTTGGTTTTAAGGTAGATTCACCACTTTTGTTTTCTACTTCTTCATGTTTGTATTTGAAAGATTATATGTGTAGGTGAAAAGATGTGCTTGAAATTTTATCTATTGTGTTTGATTTGTATGTTTATTTCAAATTGCTCTTGGAGCATATCTTCTTGTGTTTTTGATGTATTATGTGTTATGGGAAAAAGGGTTGTGTAGGGATAGGCTCACCCAAGTTGGGAAGAGCATCCCTTGTTGGGGATGGTATGGAGTAGGAACCTCCATGGGGAAGTTTAATCCTCCTTAAGAGGAGAGGCTCAAAAAGGGTATGAGTACCCATATGTAATTGTGAAATGGTAGAAATGGTTTTGGTGGTATGGGTTTTGGAGAAAGAGAAGATATTTAAGAAGGGTTGCATGTGAAATGATGGGAGTATGATATTGACTCATTCGTGTTGCTATTATTATAAATCCCCATATGGAGTGCATAGTCCACCCTCCATTCCCCACTTTGGATTCTTGATGGAATCCTAAAGTTATGTGAAAATCCCTTGGGTGGGTGTGAAAATAACTTGTGTGTATCATATGTAGTGTATTGGCTTGTTTTTGTTTGTACCCGGTTCCCATAGTTGCCTCCTAGCTCGGGGGGTGGTTGGTTTACCAACCCAAGGTTGGGAGGTGAGCACTACTAGGCCATGGAGCAAATTTTGTGTTATGTGTAGGTGCAAAACACTAGAAGAAACTTGTGGATCTTGGAGAAAATATGTTCCTCACATGTTGTGCTAGTATATTGAGAAGATTAGTACATTGTAAAAGTTCATTGTGGATATTAGTTGAGGAAAATTCCCCTTTTACGGGCTTGTAACCATCGCATGTGATGTTTGAAGAAATAACCTATTGATGTGTGTATGTAGGAATGATATTATTAATTCACTTATAAGTTCTTTCTCCTCCTTTTATTTTAGAAAATGCAAAAGCTGAAAAATGTTTTAATCTGAGCATAAATCTGCATGTATTTCAAAAAAAAAAAGAGGAAAAGAGGGAATAATAGATAATTATTATATGTTGTTGTCTATATTTGGTAATCTCCTTAAGAAACTCTATGTATTGATGTTTGAAAGAAAAAAATTTGGTTGTTCATACAATCTTATGTATTTATGCTTGAAAGAGGAATTCATTTCTATTACCAAATATATATATAAAAGCGAAAGAGGATATGGTGTGCCTGTTAATGTTGGAGCGGATATAAATAATATATGTTTATATTAATCTGATACAAAACTCTGCATATCTAGGATTAAAAGGGAAATGCTTGATAGCTCATAGAAATCTAAAGAAACGTCAGTTACGAACTTGTGCATAATGGTGTTGAAAGAGATATATCATTCGGTGAATAAAACCCTACTTGCATTTGGGATAAGGGAAAGTATTCTAGATGGTTAATAAACTCTATGCATGTTGCAGTCAAACTTTATACCTATTCAATATACTTTAAAAAAATAAAAATAAAAATAAAACCTCTAAGCATTTCCAACTTAATCTTAAAAATTTTGTATTATAAAATCTGCCATCATTTTGTTCTATGTAAACTAACTGTAAGTCATAAAGATGAGCAGCAAGACGTTTTCAACTATGAAATTTGTAAAGAGCTTTGAGTTTTATGAATATAAAATGGAGGTAGGAATTCATATGGTAAATATTCTAGTAGCTCAGTTCAGCGAGCTATATAACTGGGGAAAAATATAATGATAACGAGAGAGGTAGTGTAATAGAAAAAAAATTACGAAAGAGGAAACATAAAATTAATAGAAAGGCAAGAATTCCTTCTAGTTCAGCGCCTAAGTAGGAATAGTGACCTGTGTTGGAATTTATGCCTACAAGTAGCATTTTGCTCCCAGAACCATCTCAAAACTAAACAAAAGAATGAAGTTTCTCCTTGTGTTGATGGTTCGTATCATGACCAAACACGACCTCTCATAGGCAGCGAGCTAGCAGCAAGAATTTAGTTTTTCTTCCAGCTGCCCTCAATCCTTATCATTTCCCCCCAAAGAAATATATGAGGCACGACACAAATATGCTAGGCAACTCCAATGATTTTGTGTCTGAAAGCATAAATGGAGATTGTTAGGTAAATATGGTTGAGTAACTAATGGATTTTAGCTTTTGGGAAGGAGAGGACATGAGGATGTTTTGACTGGGAATTCTGCTCCCCATCTTTGTGCTAGGGCATCCGTGCCTTATGAATTGGAGTGCTGAGTTTAGCATGTATTATTGGCTGGATAGGTTGGCCTATCAAGTGTGGTCAACTACCAGGATTACTTCACCACCATTGGAAGAGTGCTCAGTAAGGTAGAAGTGCCAGTGATACCTCACATATAATTTGTGTCATGTTAGGGAAGTGTTGGCAATCCTTTTCTTTCCAATGTTCAAAATTTCTGTAAACGTATGCCTGCCATGCATTGGTATTCGTCATCTATCAGAAATTAGTTGCATGGCTTATTGCGTCTCAATGGAATATTGCAGTTAATGCCCATCCTTTTCTCATATCTCTGCCAAGATCTCATGCTCCAAGAAATCTGTGTATCAATTGGTTATTTATTGCACTTCACGGCTTCATACATAGTGAAATCTTGTATCAAATATAAAAAGGGAGATTGGTTCCTAAGTCTCATATTAGATAATTGACTTGCCACTGCAAGCTTTCCTATTTTGGTTAAGTGTACATCACTTGGGTTTCGAGACTATTACCCACTCCCAAAATTATATCCTCTAATCTTAGTGAGATTCAATCTTTGCTTGACTACTGCCTCTATCTGTTGTGTAAGTTGCACGCCTCTTCTCCCCATTAGTATTATTCCTCTTTTGGTAATTCTTAGCTCTCAAAAGACTGTGTATTCTTAGCATTAGCCATCCTCTATTTTTAAGCTACTATTAGCTATTCACGAGAATGTGCTAGAAATATATTCAGGTTTATTGTGTTTATTTTGTGTTTGATGTTAAGACTGTGTGGAATAGACAATAGTCATTAATTTGATAAATAATCTATTAATTCTTCAATTGTCTGTTGGATCTGTATGAATATAAAATATGTTAATATATTGTAAAGATGGCCATCAATATTAATGCACTTGCCGAGTACTAATATCAATAGTAGTATTATGGAAAATTATGGTTCACGTAGTTACATCATAATGTTACTTTGATATGGTGCGAATTGCCTAAAATCCAAGGAGAATAATTAGTTTAATGTTTTCGTTTAGTTTCTTTTTACTTATTACCTCCATTCTTAAGACATCATAGATAAAATGGATCCTTATAAGTTAAGGACATAAGAAACATTAAATAAATTTTAAAGAAGAAAAAGGTTTATGAAGTAGGCTACGTGGATTTTAAGTAAGTAAAAGAAAAAGTAAGTGATTTAGAAATTAGGTATTTTAAAGATAAAGTTATAGATAAAGAGATTTAGAATTGGTTTAGAAAATTAGTTAGTTTAAATTATTTTTGTTTATTAAATTTGAAGTTAGAATTTTTCTTGAAAGTTGGTTGAATGTGTTTTTATAAAAGTAAAATAAAATAAATAAATATGAAAATTGTTTATATATATATATGATAAAGATATTTAGTATAGGTAATAAATTTAAATAATTAAAGATGTCATAAAATAGGAATAAACTAATATGGTTAATCATTTAATAAGATATTGAATTAGAAATAAATTGAATCATGCAAATTACTTTATGTTTTTAGAAGACATCAATATTTATAGTGGAATCCTTCTATGAATCAATTCTAGTTTATTATGATTAAAGTTTTGGGAAACTTGTTTACTTGGTAAACATGTATCCTAAAGTATGTCAATGTATTAAGTGTGGAAAGATTAAATCTAGATAGTCTGGAATTCATTTAAAAATAGACCATATGCTTGGGCATGGTAAGGTTGATGGACCACATTCTAGGAAAAGAGCTATACTTTCTAACTGATAATCAAATTCCCATGATGAGAAGGCTCAAACAAAGGGCCTATGGTTGGCATTGGCAGATGAAGTTTGGCTAGATGAAAATCAAACTAATATTTATTCTCACCTAAATCAAACTAGGATGATTAGTAAACCTATTACCAACAAGAGGGTGTTTATGATGGACTCCACACACTTGCATGCCCTACCTCATTCCTCGCTCTCAAGTGATGTGCCATTGATGTTGCTATATTAACTTCGTCTCTCAGTGCATATATAGAAAACTATCTTATCTAGCTTGGTTAACATTTTTGGTAGAGTTGGGAGAAAAAAGAAAATATAGTGGTGTTTTTCCC
>VDFB02000003.1:288324683-288345998 GCA_007258455.2 Sequoia sempervirens | reverse complement strand
GTATCATGAGTGGACACAACCTCTCACAGGTAGTGAGCTAGCAGCAAGAATCTAGTTTTTTTTTTTTCCAGCCACCCTCAATCCTTACCATTTCCCCACAAAGAAATATATGAGGCATGACACAAATATGCTAGGCAACTCCAATGATTTTGTGTCTGAAAGCATATAAGGAGATGTTTAGGTAAATATGGTTGAGTAACTAATGGATTTGAGCTCGTGGGAAGGAGAGGACATGAGGATGTTTTGACTAGGACTTTTGCTCCCCATCTTTGTGATGGGGCATCCGTGCCTTATGAATTGGAGTGCTGAGTTTAGCATGTATCATTGGTTGGATAGGCTGGCCTATCAAATGTGGTCAACTACCAGGATTACTTCACCACCATTGGAAGAGTGCTCAGTAAGGTAGAAGTGCCAGTGATACCTCACATATAATCTGTGTCATGTTAGGGAAGTGTTGGCACTCCTTTTCTTTCCGATGTTCATAATTTCTTTAAAAGTATGCCTGCCATGCATTGGTATTCATCATCTGTCAGAAATTAGTTGCATGGCTTATTGCGTCTCAATGTAATATTGCAGTTAATGCCCATCCTTTTCGCATATCTCTGCCAAGATCTCATGCTCCAAGAAATATGTGTATCAATTGGTTATTTATTACACTTCACAGCTTCATACACAGTGAAATCTTGTATCGAATATAAAAAGGGAGATTGGTTCCTAAGTCTCATATTAGATAATTGACTTGTCACTGCAAGCTTTCCTATTTTGGTTAAGTGTACATCACTTGGGTTTCGAGACTATTACCCACTCCCAAAATTATATCCTCCAATCTTAGTGAGATTCAATCTTTGCTTGATTACTACCTCTATCTGTTGTGTAAGTTGCACGCCTCTTCTCCCCATTAGTATTATTCCTCTTCTAGTAATTCTCAGCTCTCGAAAGACTGTGTAGTCTTAGCATCAGTCATCTTCTAATTTTAAGCTACTATTAGCTGTTCACGAGAATGTGCTGGAAATATATTCAGGTTTATTGTGTTTATTTTGTGTTTGATGTTAAGACTGTGTGGAATAGACAGCAGTCATTAATCGGATAGAATAATCTATTAATTCTTCAATTGTTTGTTGGATTTGTATGAACATAAAATATGTTAATATATTGTAAAGATGCCCATCAATATTAATGCACTTGCGGAGTACTAATATCAACAGTAGTATTGTGGAAAATTATGGTTCACGTAGTTACATCATAATGTTACTTTGATATCATGTGCACATATGGTGGGGATTGCCTAAAATCCAAGGAGAATAATTAGTTTAATGTTTGCGTTTATTTTCTTTTTACTTATTACCTCCATTCTTAAGACATCATAGATAAAATGGATCCTTATAAGTTAAGGACATAAGAAACATTAAATAAATTTTAAAGAAGAAAAAGGTTTATGAAGTAGGCTATGTGGATTTTAAGTAAAAGAAAAAGTAAGTGATTTAGAAATTAGGTATTTTAAAGATAAAGTTAAAGATAAAGAGATTTAGAATAGGTTTAGAAAATTAGTTAGTTTAAATTATTTTCGTTTATTAAACCTGAAGTTAGAATTTTTCTTGAAAGTTAGTTGAATGTTTTTTTTTAATTTTAAAAAAAGAAAAATAAAATAAATAAATATGAAAATTGTTTATATATATATATATATATGATAAAGATATTTAGTATAGGTATTAAATTTAAATAATTAAAGATGTCATAAAATAGGAATAAATTAATATGGTTAATTATTCAATAAGATACTGAATTAGAAATAAATTGAATCATGCAAATTACTTTATGTTTTTTAGAAGACATCAATATTTATAGTGGAGTCCTTCTATGAATCAATTCTAGTTTATTATGATTAAATTTTTAGGAAACTTATTTACTTGGTAAACATGTATCGTAAAGTAAGTCAATCTAGTAAGTGTGGAAAGATTAAATCTAGATAGACTGGAATCCATTTAATCATAGACCATATGCTTGGGCATGGTAAGGTTGATGGACCACATTCTAGGAAAAGAGCTAGACTTTCTAACGGATAATCAAATTCCCATGATGAGAAGGCTCAAACAAAGGGCCTATGGTTGGCATTGATAGATGAAGTTTGGCTAGATGAAAATCAAACTAATATTTATTCTCACCTAAATCAAACTAGGATGATTAGTAAGCCTATTACCAACAAGAGGGTGTTTATGATGGACTCCACACACTTGCATGCCCTACCTCGTTCCCCGCTCTCAAGCGATGTGCCATTGATGTTGCTATATTAACTTTGTCTCTTGGTGCATATATAGAAAACTATCTTATCTAGCTTGGTTAACATTTTTGGTAGAGTTAGTAGAAAAAAAATATATAGTGGTGTTTTTCCCATGTGTAAATTATGGGCATTACAGAATGCCAAAAATGAAGCAATGTGGGACTAACATTCAACCAATGGCAAGGTGCCACTTGTCAACATTTGATAGGATGAAGGTTGAGCACATTTTGATCCATGTGCAAGTTTGAAATTTGAATTTGATGAGATGACATGTTTAGGGGGGATGAAAGATGAGTTAAATGCCAAGTGGGAGGCATGTAAGAGACAATGTAAGAGCTTTAAATGCTTTGTTGGATGGACAAGTCTATTTGGGGGGAGATTTCAAACTTGGAGGAATATTCCCTTTTTGATGTCATTTTTAAAGTAAATAGAGAATTATTAAATCAAATAAATGATTTAATTGTGCAAGTTGCAAAATCTAGAGGATTGGAGTGATTAGGATTAACATTGATCATGATTTGATTAATTTAAATGATGTTAGTTGATTTGACCATTTTGACTTAGATTTTAGGATGTAAATAACTCAAAATGAGAAAAGAATGATTTAGACCTAGTTAAATAAATATTTTTGATTTATTTAACCAAAGGGGGTGATGTTATATTAAATTAGATAAATGTTTGATTTATTTAATTTAATTAGATGAACTTTAGAGATTTAATCAAATAATATGGATTATTTAATTAAATCAAAGATAGGAAGATGAAGTGACCTAGCTAATTACACAGAGACAATGATTTAATTAAATCAAGGGATTTATTTAATTAAAAAGGGAATTATGATGAATTTAATCAAATAAGGTTATTCTATTAAATGGTTAGATAGAGGGATAATTCAGGATGAGGCAATGTTAGTAGATCAAGATCGAGTGTGCGATATCAATTTGTATATGTTCTATGTCTACACAAACTTCTCATAAAGTGGAGTAAAGGAGAAAATCCTAGTGGGAAATAAAAACCCTTCTCCAAAAGAGAAATGATGCAATGAAATAAAATGTATAAGTGAATAAGATAGAAGTGCTCACAATGATCCCCCAAGGACTAATTCGATCACGTAAGTACAAGAAATGTTTCCTCCATATTAGGAGAGAAAAAGAGAGAATATGGAGCCACCCCATAAGATCATAGAAAATGCAGTGTTGAGTGATGCTCAAAGAAGAATGCAAAACGTGATCCCTATATGTCGAACAACATTTCTTCCTCGTAGAAGAAGACAAACTACAGATAAGTGCATGAAATCTTCCTATGTGAGAAGAATATAATTCTCTAAATGATGCACAATATCCAAAGACAATGGTGAAATCTCTAAAATTTGATCAAATGCTCCATGTGAAGGCTAATGTATAACATGAACCAAATATGTAGATGGGTTGACAACAATGTTGATGAAGCTTTCATCAAAGGTGCTTTCCAACTTTCTAAAATCAGTTTCACTAAACAAGTCTTATATGTCTTGCAAGTAATCATCCCAATCAACTATAGTGGAAACATGATGCCACAGTTCAACACTAGTGTTGAGGTTTTTGTCCATAGGATTAATAATGGTTTATGAGGTGCAAGATGTCATAGTTGATGTAATATCACCATGAAAAAAGAAGAAATTGTATTATAATAGATAGCAATCCAAGCACTAAATTGCTTGGGATTCATATTCAACTTTTCCTCAACATGTGAGAATTGTTCTCGCTGATTATTTAACATAAATACTAAAAATTCCATCTAATAGTATCTCATTTATGCCATTTATATGATAAAAACATGAGCAATTAAAAAAGAGCCCAACTATAAGAAATATGAACACTAAATTTGTCTACTAATGCACTAAAATTTGGATTGCTTCGAGATTGGAAATGATAAGTCTATATATATATTTGTCTTGTATCTAGAATAATATGTGTACATTATGGAGGGTTAAATTTATGGGTTTGGTTTATTTTCATTAGCGTAAATTTGATCTTGGTCTTGGATTTGATTTGGAATAATGTGTGCTTCAAGTTCCTGGTTTACCTAATTCATTGTGTTCTACTTGATATCTAGGTTGGTTGTATTTAAAAATACCTTTAAAGGGATTTTACATTGTTGGGGTATATGGTCTTGATCAACCCCCAAAAAGACTTGCATTATGATCACGCGAATGATTAAGAGGAACAATATTCAAATGTACACACACTTTCTAGGATGTTTATGTAAATTTTTATTCATTCATATCTGTGATTTCATGAAACAAGACATTAAATAAGCTAGGGTTGGCCACATTACCCCTTAGCAAGTTTGACAAAAATTGATAGCTTGGATCAAGCTAAATGTAGTCTTGAAATTTGTCTCATAAATCTCAACTTGCATTTAGATAAATCACACATTGTTTTAGACTAAAACATGAATGCTTTCAAGCTTGGAACTAATATCTAATTTGAGAGGCAATATATTTCCAAATTCAAGAGAATCTTAGGATGACTTACCAAGTTAATTAATTGTTGTGCAATTCTTAGGATGACTTACCAAGGGAATTAATTGTTGTGCAATACCACATTCTTTTATATCAATTAATATGGAAAAGAACAAAAGAATTGTAAATAATAAAGAAAAAAACAAAACAGTATGGTTTGGTTTTGCCAAGGCCTTTGGGGTGTTACACAAGTGCACTAATGTAAAAGTTCCTATCATGCTCCTTTCATTATTGTGAATGATTTTCTCTTGATGTTCAATGATGATAAATGAATGCAATTGAATGCTTTTAAATACAAGGATATAGAAATAAATTGCACAAATGTGTGTTTAGTTGGCTCTAGATGGAAAAAGACTAAGGATTGGCTAATATTTGATTTCAGTTTTTTTGAAAATTAGAGTTAGATCCATGAGTACAAAATCAATCATGCACTTGTGGAATCAATTTGAAATAAAAAAATCACTAAATAATAGTGTATAATACTTGTATAAGAATATATGTAACAATAGACATAATAAATAAAAGATGTATGGAAATATGTACAAATATAAATAAAATAAAAAATATAAAAATACATATAAAGAAATAAATATAAATAATGTAAAAGAAACACAACCTAACTTCATAATATATATATATATATATACTATTTATCAATAATAATTACATTAAACTATTCTCTCGATACAAATCGAAATAAAAATTTCAAACTTAAAGAACTTAAAATATATGTATTATGCTAAGAACGGACTTGTGGATGGTTCACCTTGGAAGTTATAATAAGGGAGAGGAGCCGATCGTGGGATAGGGTCCCATTGCTGGGATAGGTATGGATAGCCTGGGGCCCACCGGTGGGTAATATTTATACCAATAAAAATTTCAAATTTCCTTGTAAATATGATATGATAGATTCATATTAAATTCACAATATGTCCTATCATAGGTTGACTTTTTTGTTGCCACCTTCTCAATAGTGGATGAATGCAAGTGGGCATTTATTTGCCTATTTCACAATATCAAGTGAATGCATAATGATAATCTTATTTCCACAATATAAATAATATTTTCCACCTTCCCAATAAAAGGTTGTTGTGAAGGGATATTTTATTAACCAAAATATAAGTCTTCTTGCATTAAAAGTGAGTTGACATGTACATAAGACATTGCCAAGTGATTTAATTCCAAATATATTTGAACAAAATACATTTCAACATGTCCCATTTCTCATATTCTTTTTGCTATCAACTGGTTCCCAAATGTCCATAATAACCAATCTTTTTTTGAATTTTCCTGCAAAATTGAAAAACACGAACTCTCAGGCTCACTATGCATTGCAAAATTTCATTATAACACTTAATTATCACTCTATTATTTACAAATCCATCTAAAAAACAATAATCATAATTTTTTTTTAAAACTAGTTACAATTCAAAAACAAACTTAATATCACTTCAAATCACCAACCAAAAATCCTACGTACCCATTAAACTATCACTTCTACCATTAATCCATTGAATGCAGATCAAATTCCCTCCCATAATTCATATTAATCCACTTGCTACCAATTCAAATTCAACAAACCTATTTATGCAAGCAATCCTCATTTGTGTGATGCAAGTTACACATTACAATTTATTCAAATTTCTCACTTTCTGCTGCATGCTCCTGAGCGACGATGACCTCCTCCAGATCGATGTGGTCTCCTCCTACTTTTACGGTAAGTCATTTCCTGCCTTCACAAAAATATAAACCGCATTTCCATTTTCTACTATCACCAATTGCCTTCTCCATTTACATTTAAATGAATTGACACCTTGGTAATTTCCATAACCATCCTTTATGCTGTCATCAGCAAGTCTCCCTTTAAGCTCTGTTATGGTAGAAATATTTCCAACCCTCTCAAATACAACATTACCATACATATATATGCTGCAAAAAATGATACATATCCACGTATGTTTCCCACAACCCTATCCATTTTCATAAACTTACACATTTATCTATATCTACAATATATATACCCCTGTTCATTTTAATGAAACTTATACATTTCTCTCCCCCTATATATATATTATATTTGCAGAGATAGATAGATACCTAATTTGAATGTAAATGAACAAGGTACAAATTGAATGTACATACCTATATTTGTTGATGAACTGTTCAGTAATATATTAATTTCAAATTAGGTATCTATCTATATCTGCAAATATATATATATATATATATATATATATATATATAGGGAGAGAGATATGTGTAAGTTTCATTAAAATGAACAGGGTCATATATATTGCAGATATAGATAAACGTGTAAGTTTCATGAAAATGGATAGGGATATGGGAAACATATATATATATATTTGCAGAGAGAGATAGATACCTAATTTGAATGTAAATTAACAAGGTATATATATTTCTATTTTGCAATTTGAAATTAATATATTACTGAACAGTTGATCAACAAATATAGGTATCTACATTCAATTTATACCTTGTTCATTTACATTGAAATTAGGTATCTATCTATCTCTGCATATATATATATATTGCATACTCAAATTTATATATTACTGTATAGTTCATATACCAAATATAGGTATCTACATTCAATTTATACCTTGTTCATTCACATTCAAATTAAGTATCTATCTATCTCTGCAAAGTGACTGTATGTATGTCCTCATTTACATTGAACCTAATTAGATGTATGCTTTGTTTGTTGTTCAATTAAAGTGACTGTAAATATCGGCCTCTATCCCTTATAGTCAACTGTCATAATGGCTAACTCCTACTTATGTTACATATAATAATTAAAATCCATGACACACAAAATTACACACATTTATATGTTGTGTTTGTTATATCTAACTATGTTGTTTGAGAAATGGTATTAACATAAGTAGGACTCATCCATCATCAAAGTTAGTTGTAAGGGAGAGGGGTCGATATTTACATCACATCAAAACACTCTTGCCCTATAGTGTATACAGTTAGAATTGCTATAAAATCCATGGAAAACACCATGACTTATAAACTATTGGAAAATGCCAAGAATCTAAATTTCATGGCAAATGCCATGAACTTTATACCACTTCACTACATTCTCTGTAGGGAAAAAAAGATCCTTCGTTACTTTGTTTGTTCTTCAATTAAATTGACAGTGTATAAGCAGGCTTTCACATACCATACCCACCATATGTCATATGTCCAAATGTATACCCACGATCAGCTCCTATGCCCACACATAGCTCCTCTCCCTTTTGTTTATGTGTTTGTTCTTCAATTTAACTGACTATAATTGACAACCCCTCTCCCTTACAACCAACTATGATAGCATATGACTCCTACTTGTGTTATAACCATGGAATGAAAGAGCATAAATAACTTGAAACATCAATAAGATATATATACATACATATATAGATAGATACATATACATATATATATATATATATACATATATATACACACACACAAACACATATATATTTTGTAGAGATAGATATATACATACATATATAAAAGTTTCATAATGCCAGCTCGACTGTCAAGGGACCTGGCATAAAAAAATTACCCGACTGGGACGCTGATGATGTGGACCCCTTGCTCAAAGTTACCCTACCCACCATCGGTTACATTCAACTTAATTAGATGTATGCTTTGTTTGTTCTTCAATTAAAGTGACAGTATGCGAAGAATATCTCAAACAACATTATGAAACATTAACACAACTTGAAACAGTAGTATGATAGAAATATTTGAAACCCTTTATTGTCTCATAAAGCTGTTTGAAGATATAAATATTTGTATCATGCTATTGTTGCAAGTTCATATATATGTGTATCATAATGC
This sequence comes from Sequoia sempervirens, assembly GCA_007258455.2. Classification (NCBI taxonomy): domain Eukaryota; kingdom Viridiplantae; phylum Streptophyta; class Pinopsida; order Cupressales; family Cupressaceae; genus Sequoia; species Sequoia sempervirens. The sequence goes on along the minus strand of VDFB02000003.1, from coordinate 288,337,362 downwards.
TGTGTCTATTGTATGATACTATTGTTTCAAGTTTATATATAATGTTATCATAATGTTGTATGATGAAGGGTTTAATGGTATCACCAAAATGTTTATAAGAGGTAGAGTTCTACATATGATAGTATAGCATGCATTGCTTGATTCATTGTAGACATACCCTTTGTCATTTCAAATCAACTCAATTATATGCATGGTTAGCTTGTTCTTCAATTATAGTCAATAGTAAATGTATGAATTCGTTGTTTCAGTCGGTATCATTATTTTCAATATTAAGTGTATGTTGTTTACCAATCACTGTGTTGGTTAAATACAGAGGAAGATAAATACACATACAAATAGCAAGCGATCTTCAAGGAGGAAGCCTCCATAAAATCAGAGCCAGACAACTATGCCCACACACAAGAGAGGTGTGCATCTGCCAGATAGTGATGAGGAGGATGTTGTCATTCATGTTCACCAAAGAACTGAAGAACCAAGTAGTGAGGAGGTAGAAATTGTTCTGGAACAACCAACTGAATCTGTAGTGCAAGCTAACCCAGTTGTATCAACCAAAAAGGTTGCATCGAGGCATGAATGGACCCAGGCTAACATGGACCATGCCCTTGAAGATGTCGAAGACTATGGCTGGTCAACTAGAGGTGCAGCAAAAAAGTGGGGTATTCCTACCTCAACATTGTCCAATTGGCTAGATGGTGTGACCACTACAAAAAGGAAAGGGCCCCCAACAGTCCTAATTGAGGAGGAAGAGTCATTGATCATTGAATGGTGCAAGGAGATGGTTGTTGTTGGCCAAGGTTTGGAGATCGTCAATCTGAAAACGGAAGTGGCCCAAATATGTGAAACAAGGAATAATCCCTTCAAGAATGGGCTTCCTGGCAAGTCATGGTGGATAGGATTCAAAAGAAGGCATCCTAATCTTTGCTTGAGAACAACCCAAGGTCAAGATAGAGACCGTGCTATAAATCTGAGGCAACTAGTTGTAAGTGCTTTCTATGACACTTTGGAGAAGGCATATGCAGGAGGGAACTATGGACCGCAAAGGATTTGGAACTGTGATGAGACAGGGCTGCAACCTGGCAGGAATGGTAACATGAAGGTGCTTGCCATGAAAGGTGTAAGAAGTGTTGCTTACATTATCCCAAGGAGCTGGGAGTGGATCACTATTCTAGCATGTGTAAATGCTGCAAATCAAAAACTTCTAGGTTTTTATTTGTTCAAGAGCAAAAAAAATGTGCAAAACTACATAGCCAACTGTGAGCTAGGAGCATTGATGGATGTTCAACCTCGCACATGGATGATGAAAGAGATTTTTATCAAATGGCTCAAGTTCTTTGCTATGCAAGTACCTGGGGGTTGCTCACCCACCCATAGACACCTCTTGATATTTGATGGGCATGGCAACCATGTAGCCTTCTCTACCATTACCAAAGCAAGGGAGCTTGGTATTGACTTACTCACCCTACCCGCCCACACATCACACAAGTTGTAGCCTCTTGATGTGAGTGTTTTCTCATCTTTCAAGTGTAAATTCAAAAAGGAAAGAAAAAATTGGACCATTAGACATCCAAATATGGAGATAAGAAGGGCAGAATTGGCTTCACTTGGTAGCCTAGCTTTTCAAAATTCATTGACTTTTTCAAACATTACAGCTGGCTCCAAGAGGACAGGTATTTGGCCATTTGATCGAAATGCTTTGGATAATGACATGAGGGTTAGCGAGACATTCCACTTTGCTGCCCCCGAGGAAGTAATAGCTGTTGCAAACATTCTAAGCCTTTCCAACAATGGTTTGGCAGTCAATGAGGGTGAGTCTAATATTGAAACTGCAGAAGTTGGAGATCAGCAAAATGTGATGAATGGTTAGTATGTTCTACATTTGTTGTATGAAGTTATATTTCAATATGTTGTTACACTATGTACCATGGTTTGATATGTTGCTCATTTTGAATCAGCTCAATTAGATGTATGGTTAGTTTGTTCTTCAATTAAAATCGATCTTACATGTATGCATTTGTTGTTACACTATGCACCATTTTTAGATATGCATATATATGCAAATCTACATATGCATATCCACATATGCAATTGTTGTATGAAGTTAAATTTTAGTATGCTATTTGAGAAATGGTATTAACATAAGTAGGAGTCAGCATATGGTTAGTATGTTCTGCATTTGTTGTATGATGTTATATTTCAGTATGTTGTTACACTATGTACCATTGTTTGATGTGTTGCTCATTTCCAATCACCTCAATTAGATGTATGGTTAGTTTGTTCTTCAATTACAATCGATCTTACATGTATGCATTTGTTGTTACACTATGTTCTACATTTTTTGTATGAAGTTATATACACATATATGCAATATGCATATGTATTGCATATATGCAATATGCATATGCATTGCATATATGCAATATGCATATGCATTGCATATATGCAAATGTTGTATGAAGTTAAATTTCAGTATGATGTTTGAGAAATGGTATTAACATAAGTAGGAGTCGACATATGCAATATTCAATATGCATATGCATATGCATATGTTGTATGAAGATAAAATTCAGTATGTTGTTTGAGAAATGGTATTATCATAAGTAAGAGTCAGCATATGCATATGTATGTGGATACTGTCAGTAATTTCCTTCTCTATTTGCATTTAAATTACATGGATTGAATTCGTTTGTTCTTCAAATACTCTCAAACTTACATGTATAAATTTGTTGTTTTAGATCCCAATGAACCACTTGAACCAGCAGTATTGGGAGACCACAATACTATTGGATACATATCTCTTTCCCTACCAACTCCACCTGAGCAGCCCTCTTGGCTCTTAGATGGTGCTGCCAATCTTGCTATGGATATGCATGTGCATGAAGAATGGAGTCTTTCAATTCCATCTCCACTGCACTGCATGGGTCCGAGTACGTTAGTACATTTCTATGATGATTGTGGAGATAGTGATGGTGAGTAGTTAGGAGATAGAACGGGTGCTACAAATAGTGAGATGCCAGAAACAAATAATGTCATTTTATTGAGCCTTTGGGAGGCCAACAAACTTCACGCATCTCACAATTCTTGAAGCTATCAATTCATGTGGTGAAAGACAAGTCTAATAAGGTAGCTGACTGTGGGATCAAATTGCAAAGAGGATCCCAACTCCTAACTGCTGATGACTTCATGGCAATGCTAAGTGAACAAGATGAAAAGAAGGAACTAGAAGAACTAAAATTGAGGAAGAAGCAACAGCTTGTAGAGCGCAAGATAGAAAGGATTGCAGAATTGGAGGTGAAAAGTCTTATGAGAACTAAAAAGGAAAAGCAACGAGTAGCAGTAGAGGATGAAAAGGAGCTGCAATAGAAGGAGAAGGACAAAAAAATGGAGGACCAACAAAGAGAAAAGGAAGCCGAAAAAAGGGAAAAAGAGTTGGAGAAGGCACAAGAAAATGATGCAAAGGAGAGGCGGCTCAACAGCCTTCTAAATCCCTTTCCTGACCACCATAGGATCTTGATAGATTTAATATCTATTCAATGCCCCCAATATTGTCCATCACCTACCCAAGCTACCAGCCAAACATTTCAGAGTTGGAGTCCTTCTCACTTGCTCTCCTATACACACTCACCTAGCCCCACAAGAAGCCAACCATATGAGAGTTGGAGTCCTTGTTTACAGGAGTATCAAACCTCACCCACCCCAAGCATAATCCAACCAACTCAATCATGGAGTCCTTCTCCATCACAGGCCACATCCAACTCACAAGACAACTTGCCATCAAATTTTAGTTTTCCTACATTTTTTGATTGATTTGAATGTTTGGTTGCTAGTTTTTTGTTGTGAACTTCTTGCTGGATTCGAATGATGTTTGAATTTTTTTTTTTTTGAATGTTTCTAACTTGAAACATCAGTATGGATACCGTAGAGACAACATATTCCATCATGTTATTGTTTATCTCTGCAATATGAAACATATGTATCTATCTATCTCTACGAGAGGAAACTTATGTATCTATCTATCGTAATCTATACATATATGTATCATAACAGTGTATCAATCTGTTGTTTTAAGTTAATTTGAAAATTCAGTATGTTGTATCATTATATGCAACATACATATGTATGGTAATGTTGTATTCGAAAGGGTTGGAAATATTTCAACCATAACAAAGCTTAAAGGGAGAGTGGCCAATGACAACATAAAGGATGGTTATGGAAATTAACAAGGTGTCCACTCATTTAAATGTAAATGGACAAGGCAATTGTTGATAGTATGCACATACATATGCATATGCGGACTCCTACTTATGTTAATACCATTTCTCAAACAACATACTGAAATTCATAGTGTAACAACAAATTCATACATGTAAGATTGAGTGTAATTGATGAACAAACTAATCATGCATTTAATTTAAATGTAAATGGAGAAGGAAATTGCTAATAGTATGCACATACATATACACATGCACATACATATGCACATGCATATGCAAATGCAAATGCACATGCACATGCATATGCAAATGCATATGCAAATGCAAATGCACATGCACATGCATATACATATGCTAACTCTTGCTTATGTTAATACCATTTCTCAAACAACATACTGAAATTTAACTTCATACAACAATTGCATATATGCAATATGCATATGCATATCTAACAATGGTACATAGTGTAACAACAAATGCATACATGTAAGATCAATTGTAATTGAAGAACAAACTAACCATGCATCTAATTGAGCTGATTCAAAATGAACAACACATCAAACAATTGTACATAGTGTAGCAACAAATTCATACATGTAAGATTGAGTGTAATTGAAGAAAAAACTAACCATGCATCTAATTAAGGTGATTGGAAATGAACAACATATCAAACAATTGTACATAGTGTAACAACAAATTCATACATGTAAGATTGAGTGTAATTGATGAACAAAATAACCATGCATCTAATTGAGGTGATTAGAAATGAGCAACATATCAAACAATGGTACATAGTGTAAAAACATATTGAAATATAACTTCATACAACAAATGCAGAACATACTAACCATATGCTGACTCCTACTTATGTTAATACCATTTCTCAAACAACATACTAAAATTTAACTTCATACAACAATTGCATATGCATATGCACCATATCTAACAATGGTACATAGTGTAACAACATACTGAAATATAACTTCATACAACAAATGCAGAACATACTAACCATATGCTGACTCCTACTTATGTTAATACCATTTCTCAAACAACATACTAAAATTTAACTTCATACAACAATTGCATATATGCATATGCATATTTGCATATATGCAATATGCATATACATATGCAACATATCTAACAATGGTACATAGTGTAACAACATACTGAAATATAACTTCATACAACAAATGCAGAACACACTAACCATATGTTGACTCCTACTTAAGTTAACACCATTTCTCAAACAACATACTAAAATTTAACTTCATACAACAATTGCATATATGCAATATGCATATGCATATGCAACATATCTAACAATGGTACATAGTGTAACAACAAATGCATACATGTAAGATTGATTGTAATTGAAGAACAAACTAACCATGCATCTAGTTGAGCTGATTCGAAATGAACAACATATCAAACAATTGTACATAGTGTAACAACAAATCCATACACATAAGATTGAGTGTAATTGATGAACAATCTAACCATGCATCTAATTGAGTTGATTGGAAATGAACAACATATCAAAAAATGGTATAAAGTGTAACATAAAATGCATACATGTAAGATCAAATGTAATTGAAGAACAAACTAACCATGCATGTAGTTGAGTTGATTTGAAATGAACAAAATATCAAAAAATTGTACATAGTGTAACAACAAATTCATACATGTAAGATTGAGTGTAATTGATGAACAAACTAACCATGCATCTAACTGACCTGATATTAACATAAGAGTCAACCATCATCACAAATAGCTGTAAGGGAGAGGGGCCGATATTTACAATCACTTTAATTGAAGAACAAACAAAGCATACATATGATCACTTGAATAGACATGTAATTGTAGACCTGCAACTTGCATATATATAATGGCAGTATTAGAACACTATCATACACTCCATAGTTTCGGGTGGCATGCACCTATGTTTTGGCCAAAGTATGTATGTATGTGTGTATAGTATACTATACACACATACATGTATGTATGTATGTGTGTATAGTATATTATACACACATACATGTATGGATGTGTGTATACATACTATACACACATACATGTATGCATGTGTGTATACATACTATACACACATACATGTATGCATGTGTGTATACATACTATACACACATACATGTACGCATGTGTGTATACATACTATACACACATGCATGCATGTATTTGTGTATACTTACTATACACACATGCATGCATGTATGTGTGTATACATACTATACACACATGCATACAAGTATGTGTGTATAAGTATATACACACATACATGTATGCATGTGTGTATAGTATGTATACACACATGCACACATGTATGTGTGTATAGTAAGTATACACACATCCATACATGTATGTGTGTATACATACTATACACACATACATCTAGGTATGTGTGCATAAGTATGTATGTCTATGTCTCAAATACATACATAAATACATACATAAATAATTATGTAGTATGCATGTATGTATGTGTGTATACATGCATACATAATATTTGATTGTTTAGTCTAATATAAAGATGTTGAATATTATATCAATTTAAAAAGAAATGTTTTGTAAATTAAAAATTAAAATGATTACTAAATTGACTAGGAAAATCGTATAAATGATTAGTCAATTAAAAAAATAAAATGATTACGAAATTGACTAGAAAAATCCTATAAATGGATATGATTGTATTCCCTAAAATAGTCATATTTCAAGCAGAGATGAAGGACAAGGAAGAGTGGATGATTGGGGTCGGGAATTTTTGAGCGAGGGGTTCATGACAATGGTCAAAAGAGTCGGCTAAAACATAGGTGCATAATACCCTTCACAGTCGAGCTGTAGAAACACACAAATGGTATGTATATGTATACACACAGTTGGCAAAAAATATACACATACTCCCACTATACATATGCAAATTACAAAGGTATAAAATGAAAACAAAGCTCTATATGAATGGTAGACTGTGTGTATATGTGTATACACACACATTTATATGCATATATTCCAATTACAGAGGTATAAAATGAAAACAAACACATATTTTATGGCGGTGTGTGTGTATATGTGTGTGTAGACATATAAATATGGATATATATATAGACATATACACACAGTCGGTCGTATATACGCATAAATGTAACTGTATACATGCATATACACACAGTGGGACATTTATATGCATATATATAACTGTATTCTCACATATAGACATAGTCCACCATTATATAGTTCTATTATTGCTGGAAAATTACATTTGTGGGTCGTTGCTATGTGTATATGTGTGTATACATAGATATATATGCATATATATACATTTATATGCATATATATCTATGTATACACACATTTACAAACAGTTGACCATATATATGCATATATATATGTATAGTCACATATACACACAGCCGGCCATAATATACACAGTAGCGACCATGAATAAGTTGCAACAAAGCTTCATTACACGATGAAAGCATTACAACTTTTTCTTGCTATTTTAACAAAAGAAAATTGCAAGAAAAACTTAGAAAAATATTGCAATGCATAGTTACTGCCTGAGTGAGGTTGGAAGACAACCTCACCTGCGTAGCAAGAAGTTATATAGTTTCCTTTTACTGAATATGGTGTTGATAAACACAGAAAGCACGAAAAATGTATCACCACCACTCGGCCATGGCCTCACCACCATCGGCGTTCGTCCTAACTAGAGTTGGTTCTGAATGGAACCATTGAAAATGAATGATGTCTCATGAATGGGTGTTTCGTGAACAGAATGCAAGTCCAAGCAAATGGTGTGCATGCCGAGGTGGTAGGCGTTAAGAACGATGGTGGGGAATTTGTAGTAGTTAATGCACATTAACTAGGACTGCTAGTTGCAAGTACTGGCATGGCACCAAACAACCATTGGTCATACAGATGTTTGTGATAGGTATACACCTAATTTTTACACTTTTTTGGTAGTTTTTGGAAATTGCCCCCAAAACCTTGGAAAGCGTGCTCAAAATCTCCCCAAATTTTTATTTCAAACTGCCAGCTTGACAGTGAAGGCACGTGGGAAAAAAAATTAGTCGACTCGGACGCTGATGTCGTGGACCCTTCACTCAAGGTTACCCTACCCACCATCGGGCCCTCTCCCTTAATGATGAATTTGGTGCGTTCCCTTGTTTTCCATTCCATTGTCAAAATTGGATGGTTCCACAAACTTATAATTAAATCTGGCCTTCCAATTTTGGATGTGTCTCCTCGGAATTTGCTGACGTATTAGGAAGAAGACAACTTTTTGTGACTCCAGCTGGGAAACACTGTAAGCATTTAATTAAACCCTTAATCTTTGATGAGAGATTTGATGTCCAAGGAAATTTTAATAAGCTGGTAATAGATAAATAAAAATTAATAGAGGTGTAATTTGAATTTGTTGAATCTTATTTTAAATTGTGAATATGGTATTTCTAAAAAGTATGAATAGTTTAAGCTTGTAAAAATGTTTTCATTATTTTTTTAAGTAAAGTATTTTGTATTGTTTTATATTTATTCATAATGTAATCTTTTATGTGATGATATATCAAAAAATTTGAAAGTTGTTTGGCGGAAAAAAGTGTTTGAAAGTATGAGTTGCATTAGATAGGATATGTAAATGATATTGATTTAAAATATGCTTCCAAAGATTCACCTTATTAATCATATGAATAGGTTTGAAAGGTCTTGTACATGGTGATATACACAACTCAAAATACTTTTAAAGATCAAAATAGGGGAAGCCACTACTTTGCAAGTTGGATGTTTACAAATACACATTAAATTTTTCATTGGTAACATTCCAAACTACTTACTAACATGTGCTATACAACAATACCATTCATATTAAATAAGCTTACAACCTATTCTCCTTTTATCATTTTATTATAAAAAATGTTTACATAAAATACTACACCATGCAAGTACAAGTAGTTCAATAGAAGAAATCTTGAGCAAATTGCATTGTTGAGGAGGATTCACTACAATAAATTGTTGGTAGTAAAATTTTAGTAGGGAAGGGAAGAGGAGGAATGTTGACCTCAATACTTCCTTCTAACATCTTAATCACTTTGCTCATAGTAGGTTAGTGAGATGGGTTATACTCAATACACCACGACCCTACTAGAATTAACATTTTGGCTATACTTCTATCTTCTTTATCTCTTATATTTCTTTCTCTTAGTCTTTCAAACTCACCACTTTCAACTTTATTGAATGCCCATTCTAAATAGTAGAGTTTACTTTCTCTACTTGCTTGTCCATGTAAAAATTATTTCTTCCCCCAACCATCTCCATCACTAACATGCCATAACTAAACATATACATGATCTATCAATGACCAATCCCAAATTTCTAGACTAAATCTCTAGGGCAGTGTAGCCAATCTAGTTCCCATGGCTCTAGAGTCAAGGAAATATGGTTTACTTCTCTATCTGCTAATTTGGCTATACACCAAAACTTGAAACCTTGGCATAGAAATTGACATCCAAGAGAATATCAAATGACTTTATGTCAAAATGTAATTTTTTTTGTGCATTCTTCATGTAAATATGAGATTCCCCTTGCTATACCCATTGCAATGACATGTAGTTGCTTCTGATCTAGTTTACGTTTTCATCCCCATGTGGATATATTTCTCTATTGAACCATTAACCATGTATTCATAGACTATGGCTCTATTTGAACCTTGAAAACAATAACCCAAAAATTGAACAAGATGAGTGTGGTGGATCGACCCAATAGTAGCCACTTCATTCATGAATTTCTTTAAACTATGTTTTGATGTGTCTAGGATCTTAACAACTACCAGGTGCCCATTAGGCAACTTACATTTGAAAACTATATCAAACCCTCCTTGGCCAACATTTTTTTACAAAGTTGGTGGTGTATTGTTTCATTTGAGCATAAGAATGTCTCAAAGGAATTCCTTCATGTAAAAATTTCTCTAGTGAAGTTGGTCTATAGTCGAGGGGATCCATATAAGCTCTAATGTCTCACTCCTATTTTAATTCCCTCTTCTTTTTAATCTATTGGTAAAAAGTGAATATGAGAACCATTACAATTATAGGGATACCAAAGGTAGCTCCACATATCTAAAATAAATCAACAAAATAGAAATTTAGTAAACAATCGTTGTACATAGAAATTCAATAACCATCAAATTTCATTGATTTTCCTCCTATAAATTTAATAGATATCTTTGAATTTTTCTTGATAGGATTTCCTTGATGTACAACAAGAAGAGTAAGTAAAATGAAACATTTTAGATATAATCAAAATAATTTTTTTGAAAAAGATTTGAATTTTTGAGTTGAAGATTTCTAGTTGTTATCATATTGATAGGTGTGGTTTTCATGGATAGCTTAGATATGGGTGATGAGATCTTGATTTGGATTAGGGGCATGGCATGGAGAGGAGAGAAAAATTTGATCTTAACTTGGGGAGGAATCATGTGATGGAGTGGATAGAATAATTTTCTCTTGATTATGAGGTGGAAGGGGATCATTACATGGATTGGAAGGGGTGTCTTGATCATGAGATCATAAGATGGAAGGGGATAATCTTGGATGTCCCAAACAAAAATAAAATCATGATCAAAGATTAGATTATCATATGTACCATAACCAAAAATATGATTATATCATGGACATCACAAATTTTGGATAGGGTCAATGGTGCTGTTTGATCTAAGGTATTGTGGTCATGGAAATTATCTTGGGGTGATCCCACAATAGTGGTTTACAATTTTTGGTCAAACTGGACACTGAAATAATTTTTTTAACTAAATCTTCACGTTCGGGCACCTATAGTAGCTAAACCGTGAGGAATTTGAAGATGATGCAAACTAGTGATTTGCCACATTTTTTATGTAGATTCTAAATATATTTTTTTCAAAATTTTTGGAATTAGATTGCACTTGTTTTCAATCTCCTTCAAAAACTAGTTTTTTTCCTAGAAAACAACATTTTTAAGGAGTGACGTTCACCGTATAAAGCATAACCTTTTTTCCATGAAGGATAAAATTCTAATTCTTTCAAATTTAGATTTTTAACTCTGATATCTAGTGCTTCCAATTGGTTAGATAGTGTTTTAGTAAATATTTTTTCCTTAATCAATTTTTAAAGTCAAACCAGTTAATTCAGACATAAGCGGACCGTATAATGCATAACTTTTTTTGTATGTATCAAAATTCTTTTTTTTTGTTGGATCAAGGACTTCAATATCTGATGCACTCATATTTTTCATTTTTTTTTTTGATAATCACATTTTCCACATACTGCATTAGAGAGCTTGATTTTCTGAAAAACCTATGTTTAATAAAACTAAAAAAAAAAAATACACAAAAACCAAAACATATTAAAATTATAGTCATTGATAGCTCATTCCGAGGACTACCTGATCTCTGTTGGCTTGTGAAGTCTCCATTTTCATCCTCAACTTGAGCTTTGAAGGGAAAAAATTATGATTTTTTTTTGTGCCGAAGAGTAGGAAGGTGGGAAAAGGGGGGTTCGCTCGAACTAGGGGGTTTGAGAAAACCCCCTTTCAAAAGGGGTTTTCCATGTCTTTTTTGGTGGGAATGGTGGGGAATTTCATTAAATGAGTTTTCTCAAACCTAGGTTCTAGCGAACCCTCTTTTGATTTGTTCAAACCAAATAGTTCACTCGAACCCCAAAATCAATTTTTTTTGCCATGTGGTCATTTTTTAAAAAAATTCCTTCCTCACTCCAATTGTAAACCACTTTTGTGGGTTTATCCCTTGATTTGGGTTAGGGTGCATATGATCATTATTTGGACCAAGTTCTTGACATGTTTTAATTTTCTTGGATGGTGTAATAGAGGAGGAATGTTGGAAAGATTCTTCAACTTGGGTGGATGGAGGTGGATGCATGACATAATAAGATTGTATTTTATTTGTGCTTGGGAGGTTAGGATCCTTTACTAATAGTCCTTGAAGGGAATCATGAAAACGATGGGATGGAGTAAATTTGTAGGATTGAGGTGATGTGGATTTTAAGGATGTGGGTGGGAGTTGAGGGGAACTTTGGATCCATTGGTTTAGTTTCCCTTGTTAAAGGAAAGTTGAGGAGGAGCAATAGGAGATGGATTAAAATTTTGTGGAGGTGTGTATGATGGAAGTTTAGAACTAATGCTAAGGAGGTATCTAAGCATGGACTATTTATCATTGTTGAAGTAGTAGGTGAGGAAAAAATTGGTGAAGGCTTGGTGATTGGAAAAGGGGTGGGTAAATCTTGGATAAAGGAAGAGGTGGTGGATGGGGAGAGCTTATTTTGGTACACAAGACTCTTATTATCATAATAGGGATCATATTTAGGTTGGTCAACAAGGCTAGATCCTCATTATCATCAATATAATTTGGGATGACCTTGATTGTGATTTTTTCTCTTGTTGGGGTAAGATATGATTTCATGATG
>VDFB02000003.1:288093726-288324583 GCA_007258455.2 Sequoia sempervirens | reverse complement strand
ACCCTCCATTGTTACTATTCATTCATAGCTTAGGATTTAGAACTTCTCTTACCCTTACCCTTTTGTTATTTCTTTTAGCTCCTTGTTAGAGTAGGATTTTAAGCACCATCAAAATGTCAAACTTGGTGATTGAGGTGAGTTTCGGCTTGTTTTGAGTGAGTAGCCACTATTCATTCACTTCCAACACTTTGAAACTCCATTTACAGACCCAAGTTCCCATGCTTTGTAAATCATAAAGGCTACCCTATGATTACCAATAAACCACATAAACCAACCGAGATATTCCAATCATTGTCATGACCTAACACCCGAGAGACCTTGGGGTAGTGATCTAGAACTCGTTTGCAGATTCCTACCTTTCAAGAGAGGTAGTTCACTTGTGCATTGCCTATGTTGAGAAGGTACAAAAACACCCATCAACACAACCAAGATCAACCTAAGATAGAACCTTCATCTACATCTTACAAACGACCAAAAAATAATGGAAACAACCCCAATGCACCTCATAAAATCAAACAAGGATACAAATTCAAAGAGAAAGTGGTCAAACAACCTCTTGTGGTTCCTTATATTCCTCCCCTTAGGGAAGAAAATAAACCCATGGTTGATCAACCCGCTCCTACACAAACACAACTTGAAAACAAAACTAAAAGAAACAAAGGTGCTAGAGAGTGTAGGCGTAGATGTTGTGCCCTTGCTCACAAGTTACATGAAGAATTAAGCAAAGAAAATTGAGATCCAAACCTGACCAAAGCAATGCATGATGAATCTATGTAAGATTTGGCTATGGAGATAGCCACCCAAGATCTAAAGGCCTATGGAAAGAACAAAATACTCAAAAGATCCACATGACAAGAATAAATTGTATTCATATCAATGAATGCAAAAGGATTCATTGTACAATGTAGTAGAGACCCCTTGGTTATATAGCAAAGGTGAGATACAAGATTTCATGAGATTATGACAAGTGTCTTAATCTTAAGACATGAGACAACTTATCACAACTACCTAGGTCACATGTTTTGGTTGTCAAATGATAAGATAACACCTAATGACAACACCTTCTAGAAAGAATCTTACAACCTAAGTGAACTTAAGATGTGAATATGTCGACTAATTACCTACTAAGTGAAATAACTAGGTACAAGACATTTATTCATACCAACACCCCCAATTAAGTGCAACTTAGGGAGAAGATTATTATACAAGTGACTCCAAGATGCAAATATGGGTCACAACTACTAGGCCATGTTAGGTACCCATGTACAAACATAATGCAATCCCTCATAAAGGAGGAAAAGGAGAAAATCCAGTGGGACAAAAACCCTCCCCAAAAGAGAAAGAAAACAAGAAACTACTCTCAAAAATATGAGTTGGACAAAGCCTTGAGCAAGGAAAAAGTCCTCCCCAAAAGAGAATGTAGAAAGTCAATGCAACCCCCCCTCAAGGGTGAGTCTCTGCTCAAATGTCACAATGTCACAAGTCCCCAATATTAGCTAAAGAAGGATACAATGTAGAAAAATGTGCATAGTGGACCAAGGATGATGAAGATTCCTCCAAATGTTGTTCAAAAAGAATGCCAAATTGTGAAAAGAATAGATAGAAAGAATCAAGTACCACTGTAGAAGATGCCACATAATTGGTGACTAAGTTGAAACTATCAACTCAAGAGTAAGAACTGGAGATGAATCCACACTACAATAGGAATAAGGTTAGAACCAAGGAGACAACTAAAGGAGTATCAACTGGACACTCTCTTGATAGATTGGTATATCCCTATCACTTGGAGACAAGTACCAAGTCTCTAGATGTGAAACCAAACTTCTGAAGGCAGGTAGATTTCTTGCAAATTAGGAGTGTCTATATGGTATCTAGTCCATCACACCAAAATTCATGGGTAACGAGCCGCCGCATTTGCTAAGTATATAGGAACTAATACTAGATACATAGATCAATCCAAAGAAGCATATAATATAACATAGTACACCAATAGCAAGAATGTGATACTTTATTTTAGTGTGTTTACAACATTGCATAGAGGAGAACTACAACAACCATGATACAAAACTGGAAATGCTGATGAAGAATCCAACAAAAAGAACCCAAAGAAAATGACCATGAAAATATGTCCTCCAGTTGGATGTCCATAGGAGCAATTGGCTCTTGTTGGTTGTCGGTTGGAATAACAAATGGTGCATGACAAGGCTCGATCAAGAGGCAAAATATTTTTCTCGGGTTTAATTATCATGCTTTGATCCCATGTACTATTTGGCAATGGATATAGCCACCTCTGATCTAAAGGCCTATGGAAAGCATAAAATACTTAGAAGATCAACATGACAAGAATAAACTATATTCCTATCAATGCATGCAAAAGGAATTAGTGCAAAATGTAGTAGAGACCCCTTGGTTATATAGCCAAGGTGAGATATAAGATGTCATTAGATTATGACAAGTGTCTTAATCTTATGACAAGAGACAACTTATCAAAACTACCTAGGTCACATGTGTTGGTTGTCAAAGGATAAGATAACAACTAATGACAAGTAACACCTTCTAGAAATAATCTGACAACCTAAGTAAACTTAACATGTGAATGTATAAGAGTAAATTTTCACCCCATGTGTAAAACCCTTTTTTCCTTTACACACCTTACAAAACCAAGTTCAAAGGCTTAATACCACCTAAGCCCACTACTAGCATCCCACTTGGCTCCTATTTTGAGTGTCAATGGAGGTGTTTCTGTTGGGGATGCCCGCACCATGCGTAGACATCCGCACAACGCACTTACGTCCCTAGTAGATTCTTGCAATTAAACCTGCAGAGCCATTACTCTTCTCATTGGAGGTGAGTTGTAATTCCCCCTTTGGCCAAACGAGCTAAATATGGCCATTTTTCTCCATCCCTTCTTCAAATCCACTCCTTGAACAAGCATTTCATCTTCTTCCAAGCATTGAGCTCACTCTTTACCACTTCAAACATTCAATCCAACACTTCTAGCAGCATTCTAAGCATTCCATTGCAACAAAGCAACACTCCACCACTTTAGTAGAGCAAGTTTGGGACCACACCATTGCAAGAGAGGCTTGAGTACTCTCATTTCTCCCCCAAGTAGCCTTGAGTTCTCTTGGTGGAGGTGGAAAGCTTCCCTCTCCTCTCCTCTATCACTTGGTTGAGTAGCATAACACTGTTTTGTAGTGCTTATTTTCTCTTTACTATATTATTTCTTTATCTCATTTCCTTGGATGTCCATGGAGGTGGAAATACCTAAATGGGGTTCTGACTGAGGTAGGCCCCTATATAGCCACCTAAAATTTTACCTCTTCTTGTGTGTAAGTGTGCGTGCTTCTCAAAGAACTAGCTGGTGAACGAGTTCCTCAATGAGATTCTCCTTATTTTTGTCACTCTTGCATATTTGCTTTATAATATTAGAGAGTATTTAATTTATCTAGTTGTGTCATTCTGGTCATTTAGTTAGTTAGCTAGACCATTAGCTAGGTTTGCTGGCTTGACCTCATTGTTATTGTTGTCTGGCCATATGGCTGACAATGTTGTTTTGAGATGCCAGTGCACTGCAGTGAAGTCCAGAGATCATGCTTTTTTCCTTAGATAGAAAGCTTTCCAAGATGTAGTGTTATACTTAAAAATTGGCTCACCTATCATTTTCCTATATTTTGGGTTTCTAGAGTAACTGAGAAGCCCCGCGGTCCTTGTTACTCTCACCTCACATTTCCTAAATATTACACGTATCTAAGGTAAGTTAGGGAAGCCTCTCGCATCTTGACCATCTGTGACCTAGGGTCTTGCACGTGGTGGTCCCCCTCTTACATTTTTGGTGAACCCGACATGAACCAGTTTGGTTCCATCCTTGCGATACTGACAGTTCCTTTCCTCGTACTCTAGGAGTGTTGTAGGTGTGAGTTGGAAGGTTCCAAAGGTATTGCATGAAGAAACCTTAATTGGGTCACCGTCTCATCTATTAACCTTTAGGGACTCTATGAAAGCATTGTTCAGTGCGTGTAACGGCTTCCTTCTCACACCAACCCATCCCCTTCGTGTAGCTCGTGGATAGTGGTACTGGTATAACTTTCACTTCACAAGACATGTCAATGGGCTTTAACAAGGAACTGTCTCCTCTTTACATTCCTACATAGATCAATGAAAACATCGTAGTTGGTGTTCTTGTTGACCCGACATCACAAGTGAACATAATAACAAAGGATATTATACTAGTAAATTTCTTACACAAGGATGGGCATGATGCTCCTGTGAGTACCATCCACACACATGACGGGCTTTCCATACCCCTTCTAGGTAGTATTTACCTGTCAGTCTTAGTCAGACCTAATTCTATGAAACTCCTATTTGACATCATCCCTAGGTATAAACTCTTTAGGGTGAAATTGGGTATCCCTTGGTTGGTGGTGATGAACGCGGTACCCTTCGTCATGCATAAATGTCTAATATTTATCCACATGGGGCTTTGTGCATATAATCCATGACACTAGTTATAGACAGTCAATTGCACGTGGTAGCTACTCCTTGGATCACTCTTGGCATGCACCCATTGGTCCTCTTTCACCTAGGATGGACCTTCTACATTGAACATATCAAAACTATAAGAAAGGGCCTTTAAGGCTGAAGGTGAGGTATCCTGCCTCACCCTATGCTATTTCTCATAGGGCTTGTTTAAAGGTTGAGATTGATGGCACTAAGGCTCGAAGGAAGCAAGAAGAGAAGAGGTCTTGTGATCCTCCTTCTTCCTCTTCCACTACCCAGTCTAATGCTTCTTCTTGCTCAACTATGGTACCATCAGGTTCTACTCCTTGTTTGTAGGAGAACCCTTCAGTGTCCACTTGGTGGAAGCTTCAGTATCCCACACTCGAGCTTTATGTTCTGCAAATAGAGCCTAGACCTATTCAATATGATAGGAAGGTCTCTCGAGGAGAGTCCTCTTTGTCTTGACCTTTGCGGCCTCCTATCGCTCCTACTCTTAAGGAACTGAGGAAAAAGAGGCCCATTACTAAGGCTCTCGAATTGACTCCCCCTGTCGCTCCTTAGCCTGTTCCCCCTACTCTCGTGCAAGAACCTGTCCCTCTGATGAAAAATGGTCATGGTGGACATTCCCATGTTTGAGTAGGAACCCTCTGCTCCCTCGCAGCCTTTGGCCCCTAACTCCAAGAGCCATAGAAACTACCTTACACATGAATACAAGTGTCGACAAAAGGCTCTCTTGGCCAAGTAGGCTACCTCACAAAGAAAGGAGGAAGAAATGACTACCCCTACTTCAAGTCCTCCTACAGTGTCTTCTTCTTCCCCTCCTTCTTCCTCTCTTTAGTCTAGTCTCGTACTGCTCCTAGCTTCCATTGCAAGTCCAAATGTACCTAACCCTAAATGGGTACATGTGTTCATCACTCCTTCGATGGAGCCACCTTTTTTGATGTCTGTTCTAGATATCCATCCTTTCTCAAAGCTCATGGAGATGATTAATACCTCAATCGTGTCCACTACAGTTCTTTCCTCCTCTTCTTCTACACCCCTAGCTTTGTTTGTGGGGATTTCATCTCCTCCAATGAAGAAAGAGGCTAGGGGTGGTCCTTCTAGAAATGAAGGGCATAAGAGGATCCCACCTTCTTCACAAGGTGGTCTCATGTTGACTTGTTCTATCCTAGTGACAAAACCAGTCTCAGCTTCCCCTGAGTTCGTCACCACTCCCAAGTCACTCGGTGAGCTTAGCGGTGAACCTCAGGTGTAGCCCATCCCATTCGTTGAAGTAGGACATAACACTCCTATGGGGTGCATGTTTAACTCCATGGATGAGGTTCCAACTCCATGGATGAGGTTCCAACCCTGTCGGTGATTTTTGTGAAATTGTTGGCTTTGACTCCACAAGAGCTCGATGTAGAGGACATTGAGGCACCATCTTCATTTGTCCCTTGTCGTGGGAGGGTTGGACGTCCCTCCTCTTAATATCCTTCCTTTTCAAGCTCATCCTCCTTCCCCTTATGAGGATTTATATTCGGAAGTAGACGACCTCTTGGCTAATCAATGTTAGGAGGAGGACCTTTTTCTTGATCTTGTGTATGTGTGTGTGTGTGTTTCGTAATGTGTTCCATCATACTCATACTATCTATGCCTAGATGACCCTCATCACACCTATTGGTGCTTGGATACAGGTGTGGTGTTTGTGTCATAAACCTTCTTCTATTTGTATCATCATTCTTCCATGTTTGTGCTTGACTTTTGATAAATTGGGAATGATGCAAAGTGTTGGGGGAATTTAGGCTTCCCTTCCATGTTGAACCAATTTATTATTTATTTATTTTTATTTTACTTCTTTTTTTGTGCATTCTTCCTAATCTGGTTGGGGATTGATGATCTTTTGCCTTGCATTGCGGTTAACTATTATTAAATGAGCTCGAACAGATCTGACCCCGCTAAACCAAATCCCCCTATGCCCTTTGTTCGTATTCTTTTCTCTTTTTCTTTCTCTTTATCTTTCTCTCTTCTTTGCTTGAGTTGTCCCTTTCATGTGTGACAATGCCTTCTCTTTAACACTTTGATTTTTAGAAAATGCATTCATTGCTAAATGGATCTTTTCTCAAAAATCCATGCAAACCTTCTTTTGAAATCACATTCTCAACATAAAACCCTAACAAAACATGTTTCCTTCATCAAGGGTTCATAAAGAAAGGACTTGAGAACCTTCTTCTAGAGTGGGAACAACTTTGATCTTCCCCTCACGTGGTGGCATATTCTTCCTTTCAAATTCCTTGATGCGGTGAGCATCTTTCAAAAGGATTCCTTGATGGAGGATTGATTCGAGGAAGAAGAATATTTACTTTTAGACTGTGCATCCCTTGAGTGGACCCTCTCTTCACGACCGGTCCCCAAGGGACCCCTTTGAAAAATTTTCAAAACTGTTAACAATCTACGCAACTATCCACTTACTCACCTACATGGCTGCTTCCTGACTCTATGGAGTTCACTTTCTCAGGTTTCCTCCATGTGAGAGATCTTGGGGGTGGCTCCCCTACACGACTGGGGGTGGCTCCCCTACACAACTGAAGGCCTGTGGGGCGCTTCTTTTAGTATTATTCATGCTTGGGTTCATGGAGAATACCTTCCCTATAGGATTGAGAACCTATAGGGCACTTCTTTTAGTATTCTTCATGCTTGAGTTTGTGGAGAATACCTCCCCTACAGGACTGAGGTCCTGTGGGGAACTTCTTTCAGTATTCTTCATGCTTGGGTTCATTGAGAATACCTTCCCTATAGGGTGCTTCTTTCGATATTCTTCATGCTTGATTTCATGGAGAATACCTCCCCTATAGGACTGAGGGCTTGTAGGGCACTTCTTTAGGTATTCTTCATGCTTGGGTTTGTGGAGAATACCTTCCCTATAGGATTGAGAAACTATAGGGTGCTTCTTTCAGTATTCTTCATGCTTGAGTTCATGGAGAATACCTTCCCTGTAGGACTAAGAGCCTGTAGGGCACTTATTTGGGTGTTCTTCATGCTCAAGTTCATGGATAATACCTTCCATATAGGATTGAGATCCTATAGGGTGCTTCTTTTGGTACTCTTCTTGCTTGAGTTCATGAAGAATACCTTCCCTATAGGGTTGAGAGCTATAGGGTGCTTCTTTTGGTACTTTTCATGCTTGAGTTCATGAAGAATACCTTCCCTACAAGAATGAGAGCCTATAGGGTGCTTCCTTTGGGTCTCCTCCATGCTATATTTTTTGGGGGACACCTTCCTTATAGGACCAAGAACCTATAAGGCACTTTTCTTCTTCAACTTCATAGTTTTGAGTACCTATAAAGCCCCTTGCTTGCCCTAACCTTTAGGTACACTAGACTGAGTACTACTTCCTTGATGGTTTAGGTATACATTTATAACCTTACAATCTTCTTGATATGCTTTACTGAGCACTCATCAGTATTTGTGCTCACTAAAGTGGGGGAAAAATGTATGAGAGTGAATTTGCACCTCATGTGCAAATCCCCTTTTTTCCTTTACCCACCTTAGAAAATCAAGTTCAGATGCTTAATTCCACCTAAGCCCACTGCTTCCATTCCACTTAGTGCTTATTTTAAGCATCGGTGGAGGAATTTCTATTGGGAACACCCACATAGCGTGCAAACATCCATGTGGCAAGCTTACGTCCCTAGCAAATTCTTGTGGCTAAACCTGCAGAGGCATTACTCTTCTCATTGGAGGTGAAGTTATAATGCCCCCTTCAGCTGACTGACCTGAATATGGCCATTTTTCTCCACCCCTTCTTCAAATCCACTCCCTAAACAAGCATTTCATCTTCTTCCAAGCACTGAGCTCACTCTTGACCACTTCAAACATTCAATCCAACACTTCTAGCAGCATTCCAAGCATTCCATTGCAACAAAGCAACACTCCACCACTTTGGTAGAGAAAGTTTGGGATGATGCCATTGCAGTAGAGGCATGAGTACTCTCATTTCTCCCCCAAGCATCCTTGAGTGCTCTTGGTGGAACTGGTAAGCTTCCCTATCCTCTCCTATGTCACTTGGTTGAGTAGCATAACACTATTTTCTAATGCTTATTTGCTCTTTACTATACTATTTCTTTATCTCATTTTCTTGGCTTTCCATGGAGGTGGAAACACCTAAATGGGGGTTTGACTGAGGCAAGTCCCTATATAGCCACCCAACATTTTCCCTCTTCATGTGTGTAGGTGTGCATGCTTCTCAGAGAACCAGTTGGCGAACAAGTTCCTTAGTGAAATTCTCCTTATTTTTCTCACTCTTGCATATTTTTTTTATAATAATAGAGAGTATTTAATTTATCTAGTTGTGTCATTTTGGCCCTTTAGTTATTCAGCTGGGCCATTAGCTTGTTTTGTTGGCTTGACCTCATCTTTATTGTTGTCTGGTCGTATGGACGACAACACACTTTTGAGATGCTAGCGCGCCACGCTGATGTCCAGAGATCATGCTTCTATCCTCCAATAGAGAGCTTTCCAAGACGTAGTGTTATACCTAGAAACCAGCTCGCCTAGCCTTTTCTTGTATTTTGGGTTTGCAAAGTAATTGAGAGGCCCCACGGTCCTCGTTACTCTCACCTCACATTTCCTAAACATTACACTTAGTTGAGGTAAGTTAGGGCAGCCTCTCGCATCTTGACTCTCCATGACCTGGGGTCTTACACACAGTGGTCCCCCTCTCTTATAGTAAATATGTCCACTAATTACCTAGTAAGTGAAATAACTAGGTACAAGAAATTTATTCACACCAACACTCTACCCCTGCCCTGAAACAAAATAATCCAATTCAACAACCACAACAAGAGTTGAACTCTTCTATGGACATTATCCTTCGACCACCTATTGTGATTAATTTGGATGACAATGACAAGGTTGCTAAAATTGACAAATAGGTGCATAATGAATTGAATACATTTTTTTCCTCTTCCATGAGCTTAGATGACAAATATCCTACAAAGAGTGTTGAACCTAGTACTTCCCCTAGTTTGGCACTTTCTCTTGTCCCTTTGGCTAGTTGTTCGCCCTTGATATAAAACAAACATGATTGGGAGGTGGATGACCTGCTCATAGGTTGACTCATATGTTCCTTCCTAGTCTCTTACATTATTTCTTTTTCATTTTCTTTTGTGTGATTGCATGTGTGTGATGTGATCCCCCCATGATGTTTTTTTTTATGTTCTCTCTCTCTCTTTGTGACATTCCTCTATTTGTACTTCCATTCTTCTCTATGTCATACATCTCGCTTTTTAACTTTTTCATTTGTCTTGTGTTTTCCTTTTGGGGATGATGCAAGACATCGAGACATTCATGTCTCTTCTATGTTGACCCAAAAGGGTTTCTTTTTCCTTTTCCTTTTCTTTTTCTCTTTTTTCTTGTGTTTTCCTTTTGGGGATGATGCAAGGCGTCAAGACATTCATGTCTCTTCCATGTTGAACCAAAAGGTTTTTCTTTTTTTTCTCTCTTTTTATGTCATTCTTCTCATTCTATGTGTATTTGGGGGATGATGATAGTTCCAAGCTCTCTAAAAACATTGCTGCAAAGTTTTATACTAACCCCAAATCCATAGATCCCTTATGTGTTTGGTGTTTTCATTTTGGGGGAAACCCCCCCTCTTTTCTTTTTCTTTTTCTCTTACATGACATAGCTTTACTTGGAAACATATGACTTGGCATAGGGCTTTCCAAGTTGGCTCTCATGTCTTCCTTTTTTGCATTTTTCATTTGCTACTTTAAAGTAATTGCTCAAAGTCTGGTGTTTAGAAATTTCTTTAAAGTGGGGGCATACATTGGCATTATTCTTTTGTAATTTTATTTATTTTTATTCATGGTGTAGTTTTCTTACTTCATATGATGCATTTGTCTCTTTTTGCATGACATTGGGTGTGATTTCCTTCAAGAGCATTATCTATCTTAGCATATTACATTTGTCTTAGTGGCTTGATGCAACACACTGCATCCCCTAAGTTGTGATTTTTTTATTTTTTTATTGGTCCTCATTTGGAGACATTAGGCACAATGTTCCCTAAGTTAAAGACTTCGCATGAACTAAGCAAGACCCCTTTGAACATTTCCTATTTTGCATTTGTTGTTATATGGCCACCTTGCATAACACAACTTGCATGCCTATAGAGCCATCTTGTTTGTTCATGAGCTCCAAGCATACAAATTTTTGCTTGTCTCATGAAGCTCGAAAATCATTTTTTTGTGTGACACCTTATTAAAGTTATCAGGGGGTATAACTATGGTAAAGTTTGAGCGGGAAGCCTGACCAAGGCATGAATTTCCCCATAGCCACTCATGTGTGTGTGGGAGCGCATACCAGCCATGAGTGTATATTTCTCACCTTTTTGGACTTCTCACCCAACAGATAGCCAGGAGTTCTATTGCCATAAAGTGAGTATGCATTTTTCAAAAAAACAACCTAGATCTAATCCACATCATGATGGATAAATGGTGGATGCTTGATCTGGTTCTCTTTTATCTTTTATCTTTTTCTCTCTTTCATCTTTGATAGTGCATGCTTGTGCTTTTTTGTTTCTCTTTATATCATTCTCATGTGTGTTCTTTTGTGCCTATGTTGGTTTTCCATGGGATCTTGATCCTGGGGCCTTGATCACCCCTTTTGATCATTATCTCATCTTATTGGCATTGGTCCATTTGAACCCCTCTTGATGCATGATTTTCTACTTTAGTGTGAGTTTGAGGAAAGTTCATCCTCTCACTAAAGTGGGGGCTAGATGGAGTCACTGAAAAAGTAACCCCTTCTACTTTTTCTAGCTTGGTTGGGCCCTCCTTGTGATTTTGGCTTAATGTTGCCTTGATTTAGTGTTGTAATGTGGATGAGACATTGACATTAAGTCTTGGGCCCTTGTGAACTAATAGATTTTAATAGCACCTTTCTAAAGTGTTGTGAAGTGTTATAATACACTTTCACACTTTTATAGGGTTTTATCAAATAACTAAGCTTAATAAACCTATTTTTAATCAAAATCAACCTTAAACTTTCCTTATTTGGAGTGTTTTAAAGTGTTGTAACACACTTTCACACTTTTCTAGGGTGTTCATTAATAATTAGACTTTCTTATGCTTTAATTGGCCCTATTTTGCATCCACAAGCCTCATTTATTGCATCTTTTTGGGGATAATTCTGACACCAATCATTAACCAATCATAATTCAGGTGTTTATGGCTTGTGTGGATTAGATTTGGTGATCTGGGACTCATTCACCACCTTGGGAAAATGGGTTCCACCTAGATTTTTGGGTCCCAAACCAGTTTTCACACATTTCTAAGCACTTTTGGTTTTTGGTCCCATACATTATGCCTGATGGGAATCATTCACCACTTTAGGTGAATGAGTCTCATGTGGCCCAAAATCAAATTTAATTCAAATTTTTTGCAACATATTATTCTTCTAGATCTGATGTCAACTTGTAGTGTTGTAATTTTAGGAATTCTTGCATAATTGAGTATAAATACGAGGTTCTTTCACTCATATTCTAACCTAGCATTCAAGAGAGTTCAAAAGAGCATTTGAGAATTCACAAGAGCATTTAAGGGAAAATTATCAAGAATTTTAGAGTTGCATTCAAGTGTTAAACATCATGTCAAATATTTCACCTATCATGTTTGTTATTTTGCTAACAATTGTGAAGTAGGGTTTATGATTCAAGCAAATATTTTAAGCATGATCAACTTCATTCAAGGAAGAGTCAAGAACCACATCCATTGCAGCCATTTCAAACACATTTGCAATACCTTATTGCTAGGGTTTGGTTTAGGTTGCATATTTCATAAGGAGCAAGATTGGAGAAAAGTTGTCAAGTGATCAAAGTTGTCAAAGTTGGTATCAAGACTTGTTGAACCATGGAGATCATCCACATGTTGCAAATTGGAGATTCATATCCATAAATTAGTCAAGAAGGACAAAACAGATAGAGAAGAGTAGAGTTAGCTTTAAAAGTTGTAGAAAACCCCAACTAGACTGATTCATTACTTCTGGAAAATGAGTCCCAGTTCTAGTACATTTTCAAGATTTTGCAGATTTGGATACCCTTATGGAAAATTTCTATTCCTGAACATTTTCCCAGAAACTAGACTAATTATCCCAGCTTGGCGAATGAGTCTCAGTCAATAGTAAAAGTAGATTTTTTAGTGTTAAGGATCTCCATTCAACCTTCTTTAGATTCCAGGTGCATACTTTTTGTTTTGCAATTTTCTGTGGTGTTTTGTTCACTTTTCTAGGTCATTTAGTGAAAGATTGCATTCAATTAATTTTTTTCATTTCATCTTGCATTTCATTATCTTTTCTAACCCCTCATTAGATCATATTTCATTCCTAGGATAGTCCTATTTCAAGATCTCTTTCTCCTTTTCATTGAGATCTCTAGGGTTATCCTTGAGTGGAATAGATTTGAAAGTGGGTGTGATAGCACTTGATCAACCTATCCCCCATTTTCAAAGGTTCCAAAGATGTAAATCATAAATATAACATGAAGTGGCCATGTAAAATGTAGACCTTGATCTTGAATTAGTTGTAGAAGAATGCTTAATCTTGGATCTTGGATGCTACATCAAAACACTAGTGCAACAACATGCTTGTTGCTTGATGACCTTGACATGATAATAGATCTTGAATTGTTGCAACAAATGATGAATAAATCTACCCTTGAATTCCTTAGAAATTCTCTTGTAAACTCTCTTGATGCTGTTGTGAAGTCTTGGAATGCTTGACTCTTGATTGCTTAGTTGATACCATGAATGCTTAGATCAAATAATGATTTGAAACCTTGTTTATATAGGAACTTTATCTAATTTATCATTTATTAGATCCCAAATCCTGACATTCATGAAATTTGAATTCAAAACCCTGATTTCCCACTCAAAACCCTAAAAAGGGGCCAAATGGGACTCATACACCACTTGTGGAATATAGGACCCATTTGGATGGGACTCATATTCCCAAGGTGGTGTATGGGTCCCACCAAGCCTTTTTAGGTAGAGGAAATGTCAAGGAGTTAAGATATTGTACTGTTGAAAAATGTCAACATTTTCACACTTGTTGTGGCCCTCCTTGTGAATCTGAGCTTAATGTTGGCTTCATATAGTGTTGTAATGTGGTTGGAATGTTCACATTAGGTCTTAGGCCCTTGTGAACTAATGATATTTAATGGTACCTTGCTAAAGTGTTGTGAAGTGTTGTAACACACTTTCACACTTCTCTAAGGTCTTATTAATTAATTACACCTAATTAACCTTTTTTTAATCAAAATAAATCCTAATCTTGCCTTATTTTTAAGTTTTGAAAAATATTGTAACACACTTTCACACTTTTCTAGGCTTGTCATTAATAATTGGGCTTTCTTATTCTTTAATATGCCCTATTTTCCATACACAAGCCTCATTTAATAAATCTTTTTGAGGATAATCCTACACCAATCATTAGCCAATCATAATTTAGGTGTTTTAGGTTTGAATGAGCTAGATTTAGTGATCTTGGACTCATTTTCCACCTTGGTTGAATGGGTCCCACCTAGATCTTTTGGTCCCGAACCTGGTTTTACACATTTCTAAGAATTTTTAAAATTAGTCCCAAAAATTAAGCATGGTGGGACTCATTCCCTACCTTGGGTGAATGAGTCCCATGTGGCCTAAAATCAAAATTAATTCAAATTTCTAGTAGGATTTTATTCTCTTAGATCTAATGTCGGCTTCTAGTGTTGTAATTTCAAGAATTTTTGCATAATCGTGTATAAATACAAGGTTTTTTCATTCATTTTACATCTAGCAAGTTGAATGAGCATTCTTACAGCAAGTTTGAGTTCACAAGCATTTACAAGAGCATTCAAGTTTCTTCAAAAGTAGATTATCAAGCATTTTAGAGTAGCATTCAAGCATCAATAATCATGTCAAATATTTCATGCATCATGTTTGTTATTGTGATAATAATTGTGATGTAGGATTTATGACTCAAGCAAGTGTTTCATTCAAGATCAACATCATTCAAGCAAGATTCAAAGTCTACATCCATTGCAACCATTCCAAGCATATTTGCAGTACTTTATTGCAAGGTTTTGGTGAGTTGCAATATTGCCATTTTTTCATTCATCATTCTCCCTTCTTATTTGATTTCATTTCAAGGATTTATTTCCAAAATGGGGTTTGACCAAGGAAAAACCCCATCCACTAACCCCGCAACATTTTTACCTCTCCTTTGTGTGTGATTTGTAGGTCTAGGTTGCAGATTTCCTAAGGAGCAAGATTGGAGAAATTTTTTTAAGAACTCAAAGTTATCAAAGTTGTCATCAAACCTTGGAGAAGCTTGGAGAAGACCTACAGGTTGCAAATTAGAGATTTGGATTTGGAAATCGCTCAAAAAGAACAGAGCAGACAGAGAAGAGTAGGATCAACCTTTGAATTTTTAGAAAATCCCAACTAGAATGATTCACCATTGTTGGTGAATGAGTCCCAATTCCAACCAAATTTTAGGATTTTGCAAATTTGGATACCCATTTGGCAGATTATTGTTCCTACACAATTTTCTAGAAACTGTATTGATTCACCCAGCTTGGAAAATGAGTCCTATTCAACATTAAAAGTATATTTTCTAGTGTTCTAGACCTCTATCCAGTCATCTCCAGATTCCCAGGTGCACACCTTCGTTTTTGTAGTTTTTTGTTTCATTTCATGCACTTTTCTAGGTCATTTCATAGGTCATTGCATTGAATTAGGGTTTAGTATTGCATCTTGCATTTCATTATCTTTTCCAATTCTAAACCTGGTGGTGAACCCCTTATTAGATCATATCCAACCCTTAGAAAAACCCTCTTGCAAGATATCTTTCTCCTTTGCATTGAAATCTCAAGGGTTTGTTCTTAAGTGAAAGTTAGTGAAAATTTCCATTTTAGGTCCTAAACCCTCAGAGGGAAGCAAAACAATTTTCTTCCTTTCACATATTAAGTGTATTTGTTGATTATGTTGGTATCTTGGTTGAAATAAGCCTCAAGATGCATAATAAAGGGTCTTACAGGCCTATTAATGATGATATGAAGGTTATAAATGTAGGAGGGCCCAAAACTTAATGTGAAGGTGTAAATAAATACACTTTACAACACCAAATTAAGGAAAAAATAGATCTATTTAGCTTAAAAGGTCTCTAAACCTAATATGAATGTGTAAAACACATTACAACACTAGATCAAGGCAACATTAGGTTCATTTTAATGTTAATCATTCCCAAATCTAGTGTTGGCCTCCTACAATGATTTAACAACTAGGCCTTTACAGACATGATTTAGAGATTGGACATCTAACTTGAATAGCTATTTCAATCATCATGAAGGTTCATTTAACTTGTCAACCCAAGGACGTGAACTTGAAATGGGTTAGCATAGTATGTGCACTAGGAACTCAAAGTAGCCATTTTCATTCTACAGCTAAGAAAGACATAATGCTAAAAGTAAATTCCTTGGAAAGGAATAATATAAATGTTGAACATCAACCAACAACCATACTAATCTTGAAATGCATGATATAAATAAAAATCTAAACAACAAACATAAAACTACTTTGTCTACTTTGGCTAGAGGAATAGTCACATAATGGAATTCTAGTGGCTACAGGATCAGTTAATGTCAGATTCTTAAATAATTAATAAACAAAAAGTAATAGCTAGGCTAAACTAAGGTAAAGGATGGATTTCTAACCAAGTGGTCCCCCTTGGATGAGTATCCTCTACTACTAATGAAAACTTAAATGCTTGAACTTAGAACTTCATTTTATTCATTAGAAAACATGAGTAAAATAGAGTAGTGTAATTGTATCACTAAAAGCTAAGAATGTAAGTACAATATTAGATCACACAACCTTGTGAGAAGGAGTATCTAATCCTTATTTATACTACCAACAAAGCAAGGCAGTCAACTCCATGAACTAGAAGGATGCTAATTTAGGGAAAGCAGAGAAAATGGAGAGGCAGTTATGCACGCATGGAATATGGTCAGACGTGTTTGCAGATTTAGCATAGTAATAACGCCAATATTTCTCAACAACATTAAAGTCCACTACAAGGCGGTTACATTCGATTTATGTGGAGAATCACCTACCATCGACCTCCTTTGACCTTTGAATGATTCCCTTGCTGGACGTTATGGTGGATACCCAACTGGTGGTGTCTTTCTTAATTAAGTATCTTCAAATTATATCTGCATGGCAATGCTAGGATGCACAATAATTGCATATCTCTAACTACCTTAGAGAACATTCCTTAACCAAATGCATAATTAATATAGATAGTCCATATAACATTCCAATTTCATTAAAGATTTGTAGAAGTAAGATTAAGCCCAATGTCTATAGTTTTGAGGAAATATCATAAAAATATCAACACTTAACATCAAGGTCCATGATAAATTCAACAAATAAATCATAAATTCTACCCAAAACTAGACCATAAGCTAGGCTCATCACTCCCCCCAACCTAAGTTTTTGCTAGTCCTCTAGCAAGGGAAGGGTTGTTCTTTTTCTTGGTCAATGCTCTAAAATTTGAAACTAACAACTGCCCTACATCAGTGTTTGTTGTGTGAATCAAGGTCCCAGTAGAATCCTCCCAATTTGTCCAATTTGCTCCATCTTTGTCTCTCTACAACAATATCATAGTTGTAAAACCTGAAGTTTGGCATGGGCCACATCAAGAGCGGTGGCTGAAAAGTCAGGGGAAGCCAAAATCGCCCCTCTATTCTTCCAACCTGCATATATATGTCAATTCTTTTGAGTGTTGCAACATAGTTCTGGATGGAATGAGGCTCAACCTATTTTAGCTCATTATTAGGTAGTTCCATCTTTGTGAGAGGTATCTCTTCATTGTTTCCTCTTTTCTTTTTCCTTTACCTCATACCCATTGTAGATTGCTTCTATCCAAGGCATAATCCTATTGTGATTGTTAGTTATGAAAAGAATTCTATGCCATTCCTTGTAAATGTCCCTTGGATTCCTTGATTCATCCCTGATGGGAAGAGGGATGTTGGATTCCAATTGCTTATAAGCCCCATGTTGTTGTCCCCAACTAATCTCATTTTGTACCCAAGATATAAATGCCCTTAATTGGACGTCTCCAACATACAACAGTGGGTTCCAATAATGGTCTTAAGTCACAATATAATTATGCAAATAAAACTCACATAGCAAATTCTTCATTTCAGGGGAAGCAATTCGATAAGCATTGAAATATTCAACAAGGGTCTCAATAGAAATGTTCATATCTTAGACAATTCTATCCAACTTAAAAGAAAGATATTTCTCCTTCAAGTGTAGAGCATAGGCCCTTGGAGGATCCCTACACTCTAAAATTTATGGTACTAAGGTTGACATATCATCCACATTCTTCTTCAAGGTGGCAATTTTTGCATCCTTGTCTTCAATCTCCTCATCTTTCTTTTGAATTTCCTTCTTCAACATGCACTTCTCCTCCTTCCATTCTTCTTCTCTTCTTTGCATTTCTTTCCATAAATGCATAGCTA
Organism: Sequoia sempervirens; assembly: GCA_007258455.2. Lineage (NCBI taxonomy): Eukaryota > Viridiplantae > Streptophyta > Pinopsida > Cupressales > Cupressaceae > Sequoia > Sequoia sempervirens. The sequence continues at coordinate 288,306,546 of VDFB02000003.1, read as the reverse complement.
CCATGTGCATTGAGAAATCAGGGGGTTTATGCATTCCTACTAGCATTTTCCTTGGCACCAATTCTTGCTCTCCATATAGTAATAACTGTAAGGATTCAAGTTGTCCCATCAATTCAGGCTATAGGGGTATTGATTATTCTTGTTTTTGCTATTGTTGCAGGATCGCTTGTTACAGGATCTCCTGATTTTCCTCATACCCTTGATTCTCCACTTGTTTTGCAATGTCAGCAAGATCTATCAATGTTATGTTTGCTGCCATCTTAAATAAATCCTCTTACTCGACATTCCCTGACCCATTAGAGCTTCTATGTCCTCTTGTGATATTTCTCTAGACTTAGGGATTTCTTGTGGAGGTGTACCAATGGCTAGCCCAACAGGTCTTGATTTCCTGGGAGGGATCTCATGTTTTTCTTTAGTTGTAGGATGAACAATGTTATCCTTTCACTTCCTAGAGCTTGGTACTTCTTTTTCTAATGGTTACTTTTTTAGCTTTTCCTTTTCTCATTTCTACCTCCCTTTTTTGTGCCCTAATTTTCATTAGGATTCCAAGTGGAACATCATCATCAGAATCTAGGGGAGAACTTTCTTTTTTTGAGTACTGTATCCCAGAAGAGCTAATTTCTATGGTTTCTTCTACTGCAAGAGGGTTTGCACTAGGGCCTGGGCCAAAGGTTGAAGCACCAAGAGTGGCTTCAGTCATGCTTAATCTCCTGCTAGACCTACAAGGTTGAGGTAAAACCCTAGGTTGCAAGTTCTTAGGTCTAATTTGATCATTTTTATTCAATTCTTCCCAGGTCATTCCAAATACATCATGTAGAGACTTCTCAACTAGCAATTTAATCAAACAATGGTGGGTAATGGAATTGTCCCTACCTTTCTGAGTCTCATCCATCATGATTGAAAGAAGGTTGTATAACACATTCGATAGATTCATCCTCCTCTTGTGCCTCATGTGATTCAAAATTTTGAAGTGCATGAAATGTAGATTCAACTAGCGACCTTTATAGGTGATATATTTTATGACATAAACAACTATCTAGTTCCATGGCTCAGGCAGAGACATTATATTTTCCCCTTGTTTATATATGCTCAATGGAGGGTCGCTTGGTTCTAAAAATTTGGCCCTAGCTGACCTAGCATCTTTGGAAGCAGGGTGATCTTCACCGTCAGCAAGTAACCTTGTAACTTCTGCAATTCTTTCTTTGGTAGCCAATACTTCCAACCCTTTTATTGTGGCTTTCCCTTTAGACAATGTCTAGGTGAATTCTAGTGCAATGCCTTCATCAAAACCATCTAGCTTCATGAAATAATCTAACCAACCATAGTTTCTGAATTCAATTAGGTAGGGTGCATCTTACTGTAATACATCGTGCATTGTGGGTTCATTTCAAATTAACCCACCTCCTATTGTCTTCAATCAAACAATCACACTATGGTTTCCTCCCTACAATTCTCATCTGAAAACCAAATTCACCTTCCTACAACACTTGCTAAATTTCCAATGCCAATGTCGACTAAATTTTCCCTTTTTACCTTTTGTTTCTAACTTGAGATTATGACAGGGTCAATAATGGAAAGGAAGGAATAATAAAGGAAATTTATGATGGAGAGAAATTGCAGCGATAGTTGGTGTCACCTCACACATGCAAGCCATCCTCTCAATCAGAATTCAAATTGGTTCAATTTAAATTTTGTTGACATAGACCAGCATGGACTGACACGTGGGCAAAGTATTCACATCTTTTTCCTCCCACCAACCTAAATTTGGGCATGTGTCCTCACATGTGAAATGATGATTTGACAGGGGTAGGGAATAATGGCATGCTATGGTGAACATCCATATTAACATACAACAATTAAATGAATGCACTAAAAGACAATTAAGATATAGCAATTAATGCACACATACCTAAATGTGTGGAAGATTCGTTGCAAAGATTGTGGAGAAAGTACCGTTAACCTTTTTAGGAAATAAGTTGAGCAATAATGAAAATGAGGTGCAATGAGGTGGAGTCAAATGAAGTGATGTGATGGAAGAGAAATAAAGGTGTAAATGGATGGGTGGATGGGTGAAGAAATGGACTCCCATGGAAGTGGAAGTCTTTATTATGACAAGTACATACCTTAATTAGCCAGAAGGAGGGACACTAGGTCCACTTCCTTTAGCTGCAGGAAGCTCGAGTGTAGCATGCTAAGTGAATTGCTACAAGAACTCCTCCTTGGAAGCTAGCTTGTGATAAAATCTGAGGTGATGACCATTGAAAAGCATCTTGAATCTAACTAGGTCAATAGTAGTAAGCTAAACAACACCATTAGGGAATACTTTAGCAACCTCATATGGTCCTAGCCACCTTGTTTGCAATTTTCTAGCATTGTCTTGATATCTAGAATTATAAGGAAATTTCCAGTGTCCTGGTTGAAATTTCTTGTCCTTGATAAATTTATCATGCCACCTAATTCTCTAATTCTTCACTACCTCAGTGTGATGCAAGGCTTCTCTCCTCATCTCATCCAAAGCATTCAGTTGCAAGATTATTTCTCTTTGTGCCTCAAATATATCCATCCCCAAATCTACTATAGTCCTAAGAGTCTTGTGTTCAAATTCAATGGACATCATGGTTCTCTTTCTATACAGCAACTCAAATGGAGTGAAGCCTGTAGTTTTTTTCCAAGTAGTTTTGTAGGCCCAAATAGCTTCTGGTAATCTATTTTCCTAGTCCTTTCTGTGGACAACTATGGTTTTGGTCAAAATAGCTTCAATTTCTCTATTGGTCACCTCGACTTGACCATTGGCCTAAGGGTGATAAGGAGTAGACTTCCTATGTCTTATGTTGTACTCATTAACTAGTGTTGCAACAAAGGTTGATGTGAATTGAGTCCCTTGATCAGTCACTATCTCTCTTGGAACTCCATACCTTGTGAAAATATCCTCATAAAGAAATTCTACAGTCTTGTTATATCTTGCATGCTTCATGGCCTTAACTTCTACCCATTTAGTTACATAATTAGTGCATACCAAGATACAAGACTTACCATTTGATGGAGGGTCAATGGGTCCTAAAAAATCCAATCCCCACTTGTCAAAGGGAGTGATTACTACCTGAGGGAAAAGTACCATCTCATCAGATCTAGTTGGTCTGCCCATTATTTGACATCTATTACATTTTTTGGTATACTTTCCTACATCCTTGTGGAGTGTTGGCCAGTAATGTTGTGCCCTCAGCACACATGTCCCATTCGGAATGGGGACTCTCTCTTTCCTTTGCCTTGTCGGATCATTTTTTTGTCAACGCCTCATTTTGCATGCCCTATTTTGGTGTTCAACTTGGTTAATGAACCTCAAAAGTGTCATCTCAAGTTGACCATGTTTCACCCCCTCAAATTTTCTAAATCAAATGCATTTGCGGAGATCCCTTGGAAATTTTCCTCTGACGGCCTCCCTCGGGTCCTCCGAGTCCATCCTCGTGGGTTTCCCCAATTGGATTTCCCTGTTGCATTTGTCATCTCAAACGACCGATGAACTCTATCCTTCCACATCCTGAGACCCACCCCTTGGATTACCATTCCACCCAAGCTTCCGACAATAAGGTCCAAACAACCATCTTTGGGACCCACCGGGTCCACCGTGTCCACTTTCTTCTATCGGGTTTCTGATGCTTCACTGTCGTCTCAAAAAGCCTTTCTTGGGTAGCCTTCCCTCCATCAAATTCCAGAATTATCTTCACCTTGGGTTTTCACCAAACTTTGAATGACCTTCCACTCACAGCATTCCACCGCTTGGATTCTGACCCATCTAGCATCGTCTGACCCTCATGAAAATTTCAAGCGACAATCAACCAACAACGTTTCAACCTTCGGACTCCAATACTCCTACGGCCATTTTCAAATTTCAATGCACCAAATTTTTGGCCACCGTACATGCATTAATTATGGGCATTTAATTCCTTAATTTCTAGAGATAGTGAATTTTTACCTATCATTTTCAAATGTCAGTCTAGCTAGAGTGAATAAGAGCGATCAAAAAACTATCTGTGTGTGCCGCCCTCAAGCCTGAAGCCTCCCATCACAGGTCCCTTGCATCTATTAGCTGATTCAACTACTTCATTCATCGGGTTCTAGAGGTAAGTTGACCATCTGCCCTCATCTTGTGTTTTTCTTTGATTTTGAATAAAAGAAATGGATAAAAGGATGAAAAACATATGTATCAGATAAAGAAAATTAAGGCGCTTAAAACCCATGTAACAAAATTCTAAAGAACCATCATAAATCATTCTTATAATACTTAAGGAGCCTCGACCCCTCGGCGCCATTCTTCAGCTAGGGAATTTATAACCTTCAGACTCGACGACCCATAGCGGTTGTGTCTGCATGCAAAAAACAAACTTTCAAATGCACGATGAAATTGTCATTCGGGCCTACCACCATGAGATGCTCCTTACCCCTTGCCGCTGAAGGACTCACAAAGATACAGATCCGTCCTGGTGGGATTTCATCCTGAGGACACTACCCATTATCTATCTTTCCACACATAATTATGGTCCTACCTATCTTTCCTTTGAACCCCACTCATTCGTTCGCCATGTCACCATCGAAGTTGAAACGACCATACCAAACACCCTTCGGGTCCCAGTTTGCAAACCTCTATCCACAGACCACCATGATATCCTCACCATTCCTCGTGGCTTTCTGGTGGTTTCCTTCTGACCTCTGGGCCCTGATAATCACATTGATGAATGAATGAAATGATGAAACTCAAGTTCCCTAACCTTCAATGGGTCATTCTCATCGAACTTCCACCTTTGGGACTCTGTCCCATTTCGTTTGTTGCAAAAGAGCAAACTACCCTCATCCTGATAAGTTGAATCCTGATAGCAATATCATAATTACCCTCATCCTCCTGATCTCTGAGATCTAAGCCTCTGATTTCCAATGAAATCCACTAAGTGAATGGAGAAAACATAAGGTTCAAGGTCTTTGCCAAACCCATGCCCTCATATTTCTTCCAGTGAACTTCCGCTCTCTGCCTGCCATTTCCAAATAGTGATTGCCCAACGGCTTTTCGCCTGCTCTGACCCGAAGTTCCCAAATGCCCATTACTTATGTCAACCACCTCCTGAACTAGCTTGGCCCACACCCACAGAACTCCTTCCCTAGAATTTCATCTCACCAGAGCCATTCAGAATGGCTAACCTCAAGTGGCAAAGCTCCATCTTGATTCTTATCACCCAAATAATGACCCAAATTCCCACCAATTTCCAAACAAACTTTAACCCATGTGCTAAAACAGAGCACTCTTCTCATTGAACTTCACAATTTGACCAAGTCCTAGGATGGATGAAACCTTGCTGGCCATCCTGCCCTATTTTCCCTTCTAAAATAGCCATCCAACCAAGGAAGTCTAACCCCTAGGGATCGAGCTATCCAAACTCCCCCTCACAAACTGCTAACGACAATCTAGGACAAATGTTAGATTTCTTGAATGTTGGATTATTCAATCTAGCTCTATTTGCAAGGATTTGTCTAATGTCTCTATAATTTCATGCTTGATTTTACTCACCTCCCCTTTTTCTACAAAATATATGGAATCAGGTGCAAGACCCTTAGGGGAAACTATAGAAAAGGACAAAGGAAAGAAGACAGGAAAAGCACCAAGTAGAAAGGAAGACAAAGACTAGATGAAGTATCAATTCCAAGGGGAACCCCTAAGATCCAGAATCACTATAGATTGGAAGGAGATCTTTGACACAAATATTGGGCACATTGATATCAACGAATTCACGTGAAGGGTTAGGATCAGCCCTAAAATAGAGAATGCAAGATTAATTAGAGGTAGTGGAATAGCCAAGGCTGCAGGCTTCCCTTCTACTCTTGTCACCCCCGAACGAGTAATCGCCTGTAGGGAGGCATACCAGCCAGAGACCAAAAAAATTGTGGAAAAAGATAGAAACGTCCTAGTTGATATGTCTACCAAAGCAATAACAAATACTTTTCATATCCCTACCTTCGGGGAGATGGAATTGCCAACTATAAGATGAAGATCCCCTTAAATGCAAGAAAGTCATAAATCAGTATTGGAAAAAGGAAAAGAGTGGTAGTGCTCCAAAAGGTCCCCAGGAGCTCTTCCATGGTGATTTTTACAAAGATTACCATGATTTGGTAACATTTCTAAGCAGATTAATAGGCCTTCCTACTACTGCTTACTTTCAAGAATGGATGGTATACTTTGTTGAAGAGATTCTCTATGGAGAAGATACCATATTTTATTGGGGTGGGATAATTAGTGATTGCTTTCATGAGTGGTTCATGGCTATCAAAAAGACCTCCAAATTTTACATGACATCCTACTTGGTCTATTTGTTGGCCGAACAGATGCAATATAGTGGCTTGTTTAGAGCTCCAGATGAAGAACCTGGTAGGGAGCTAAAAATCTATGACAAGTACCCTCAGTTACAATTTAGGAACTTCAAGAAAGATTACTACAAATTTAATGATGCTTTCATAGGTCATATCATCAAAATGCTCAGGTTGACTTTGAGAGGCAAGTCTCCCACAGTGCCAATTCTTTCCTAAAATAGTATTCCTTTTTGTTAATCCAATATCTAAAGTTTGCATACATTCGTGCATAAGGCTTCTTAGAAAGACCAAACAAGTTGCCCTAGTATCCTAATGACCGGATAATACTATTGGAACTCTCTCAGAAATTGTGGCATGTGCACACCCTCTTGAGCAATAGACTTCTGGTAGGGATTCCTTATCCCCTCTCTTTCGGACAAGGGATGTACGAGCTCCATACCTCACAATGTGCCCACAATTCAAAGGCGCTGGTAGAGTATCATTTGAGGCTCCACACTGCCTGGTCATGGATGGATCCCTATGGCCATATTAGGAAGGTGCTTGGACCTGAATATTCCCATCTGCATAGCATTGAGGATTTCTCATCCAATTGTAGAGATGACAATGAGGTGCAGATGAGGCACTATATGCGGATAACCACATACTTTGTAAAGAGGGTAAACATATTCCCAGTGCTTGACCAGGTGGAGGAAGATGAGAGAAAGGTAATGGACCCCTGATATAACACAGTTTCCAATCTCCCACTGCCACTAATTGATTGGGATGAGCAAGAGCTATATGACCTCGACATTCTAACCAAGCCTGTCAAGGCTTGCACAAAAGAATGGATTGATGGGAAAGTTTCCCGACTGAAGTAGCAAGGGGTCACTCTGACCTATGAGGGGCTCAAAAGCAAGCCAAGTGTAATAGATAGCAGGGAAGCTGCTACCTCAATAGGAGAAACTTTGAAATCACCTACACTCACTCAATCAAGGAAAAGAAAAGAAATTGACGAGTAGTATCCCAATCAAAAGGTATATGCAAGAAAGTCCTCAGAGGGTGAACCTTCCAAGAAACATAAGAAATTAGGTAGTGTCACTGAGATTCTTGTTATTCAAGAAGATCCACTCCATGAAGGATGGGAAATGGAGGCTGAACAACCAAAGTCACCACTAGCTGCCTCCATCACTGTTGTCCCTCCGCTTGCTTCTCAAGTCATGGTGGCTACTTCCCCACCTACGGTGGACATCTCGATCCACCTTTCCTCTTCTTTTCCTATTGGACCAGTCGTAATGATTGATTCTTCTTCCACCACCACCTCTACACTTTCTTCTACTTCCATGTCTCCGACCACATCTCTTTTACTAGCAACAACAACAATGCCAATACCAACACTCTCACTTCCAGAGGAATTTTCATGGCATAGACAGAATGTCTCGTCTGATATTTCTGAAGTATTAATGAATCCAACCATCTACTCATCCAACTAAACCACTAGCGATGAAGGCCACAATGGAAATATTCGAGGAGTTGGAGAGGCAAGAGAGGGAAGCCGCCAAGGAATTGGAGGAGGAAGCGAATGACTACCATAAACACCCAAAGCACCAGCAATTGAAAATTGATAAGGTAGTCCACGAAGGAGAGAAAACATAATCCTCTAAGAGTGACAAAGAAGAAGATGCCAACACTAGATACATTGTACAAACCTTTGATGGAGATCTCATAGAAGAGCTTGCTCAAAAATTAACGGATGTTGGAGAGGAAGTGGAAAGGATGCCTCCTGACAAAGAAAAGGAATCTAGTGATAAAATGGGAGAAAACATTGAACTTCCAACTAGGGAACAAGAAGAATTCCCCAAGCATGGTGAAGAGGTGCCTCTCTCAGAAGGGCAGGAAGAACAAGAAAAGAAAAAGGAAGATGTGCCACCTCAATGTGAGGAGGAGGAGAGTAAAGAAGAAAACAAGCCTGAGGAAGAGGCTGAAGCCCATAAGAGTCCAGAAATGGAGCAGCCTGAAGAACTTGAGCATGAAGAAGAAAGAAAGGATACTAAAGGGGAAGACAGCCCCATGGAACGCCTGCCTAGTAAGTCCCCCATCAAATGCATTATGTTCATCTAGGACTCCGACAAAGAAGAAGATACAAGAATGGAGAAAGAAGCTCCCAAGGATAAGGAGATTGAAATATGGAAGAATGAAGAGGAGGTTAATCGTGAATCACCCAAGGAAAAGTCTCAGATGGATGAGTAGCTGGAAAATAAACTGAAGAAGAAAGCTCCTGCTCCAAGGGATCCAAGAGCAAGATTAGAGGTCATCATGGCCCAAGCTCACATCAGCACCAAAAAAGAGAAGAATCCCAAAGTTAGATCCAAGCTGACAATGGACACTTTTGGATCTAGGACCGTGCAAATAGCTAAACCAGTGGTGAATGAAGAAGGGATTGGTTACAATGTTTCCACCATCGACTTGGGTACAACATCAACAGTACATAAAATATATCACCTTCAAGAGTCTGTTGCCATAGTGGTGCATCTCATGTAAAAGGACACGCTCTCCAAAGATGAGCTCAAGGCACAATTGGCTAATTTGGAAGCCTACATTCAACAATGGTCATCAGTGGAAGAGCTTCCCATGATGTCTTCAACTCCACCATAATTTTTGTCTAAGGAGAAAATCAACAAGCTCGAGAGAAGGAAAAATTGGACTAAGACTACAAAAGATTGGTTCCAACAAGTCTTGTATACTAGAAACATGGGCATCAATTGTGATGTTAGAACAACGAATAAATTCTTGGAGGTCCAGAAAACCCTTGAGGGAATTAGGAAGTTTTGCATTGACTTCCTCAGGATATATGAATCCACCTACCCCAAAATTAAAGCCATCCTCAAGCTGTCTCACAAGATATGGAAAGAGGACCTTGCATTTGTAGAGGATGATCATTGGCTGGTTGAAATGTGGAAGATGAACTTTGACCATAGGAAAGAGGTGTTGGAGCAAGTCCTCTGCAAGGTGGAGCTAGATATTGATTGGGCCAAGGATGTCAGAGCCAATTGTATTGATTATCTAAAAGTAGTGACGGACTATGATCTACCCGTTATTGAGATTGATCCCGAAAAGGTGAAGCCTTATTTCCATAAGAAGATGGAAGATGGAATGTTGGGAGAGCTCACCATGAATTTCATGAATTTTTCTGCTCAGGCCTTTGCCCAATCTGAGCAAGTCAAAGATAATACGACCAAGTGTGATGAAGATTGGGATACACTTACAGGCCGATCTAAACAATGGAACTACCAGGTGCTCCAATCCAACATAATGGAAATTGAGAAACTCCAAGCACTAAACAATAATTTTATACAATATGCTACCTTGAAGAAACAGGAAGGAAAATCAATAATTCATGACAAGTTCCTTATAGAGTAGTTACAACAAAGGGAAATCAGCTATAAGATAAAACACTACAATGCTGCCACTAAAGGACGAAATAGGGAAAAATACAAGAGATGTATTTTAAATTGTAATATATTTGGGGGTAGGTGAAACCCTAGTTTGTGGTGAATCTTGGCCATTCATTTTAATTTTTGAGCACTATAAATACGGGGTCTCCTCTGATTTTTAGGATAGAGTTGAGTTGTTGTAATGACATGCTACAAAATATTTAATAGAAATACATTGATTTTGGTGGACTTTTGAGTTTCTTTGCATGTTTCATGATTCATCTCCCATAGTTAGTTAATTTAGTTAGATTTACTCTTGTTGTTCTTCATGATCCTATATCGCTTTGATATATTTAGTGAATGTTGTTCAATGGTTGTGTAGATTTATGTTGTGTTGATGGCTTTCTTATCCATACTTTTTGTTGTTTACTGCTAGTAGATAGCTGTGTAAAGTTAGTCTGGGCATAAATTGAAAGTTGCTCCAAAATTTTATATTTTGTTCATGCATGTTTATGGTGAATGAATGGTATAACATTTGCAGTCCTTTGAAGCTAGCACAATTTTCATGATACTGTGAGTTTTCTGGTTAAGTGAGATTTTGTTTGAAGGAAGTTGTCCATAGGAGAACCCTCCATGATCACTATTCATAGTTAGTTTCATATCCAGGAACCTCTTCTCTTCCCTGCCTTTTTCCTTTTCTTTTAATAAGTTACATGTGCTAAGGTTCATTGCACATTGTAAAGCTAAATCTCAAGATAAAACTAGAGTTTATGATTATTGTTCAAACCTGCAACAAATTGCACTCTAACTTCCCATATTAGGAACTCCATTCCATCATTCATCTTGCATCCAGCTACATAAGTATACCCTGTGATTACCAGTAAAATCACATCAAACATAAACTGAGAGATTCCATGCACGTCATGACCTGATACCCGAGAGACCTTAGGGTAGCAATTGGTAACTTGCTTGTTAATTTCTACCTTTAAAGAGAGATAGTGTTCCTATGCATTTCCTGTGTTGAGAAAGTGCTAAAACACCCATCAATAGAACTAGCACTAGAAGGAGGGCCGAGTTAAGCTAGGTCAAATTGGATCATTCTCCCTTGAAATATTTTAGAGATTTTTAAGGTCAACATCGAACAAAGGGGAATTTCAAGAGCTGCAGCCCCCCACAAGGGCTAAGCAAACTAGGGGAGGGGACGCCACTTCTTCATCTTCCTTCATCTATTCTACTTCCCTTCCACCTTCACCTTCCTCCACTTTCCATCCATCTTCCATTCAACCACTCCAAACCGCCTTCAGGCCTCATCCTTCTGGTAGTCGGGAAGTGACCTCTTCCCTTTCCCTCCAAGTCCAAGGCATAGTCCCAGTAGTCGTAGCCTCAATGCAACCCCATGTTACTGTTCTGAAACAACAAATACCACCTCCACCTCCCCCCATGGCTTGGTTGGCACAAAATCCTTCCCCATTTCACTTCAATGCTTACCATGGTATGCCCAAGAATCTAGAGAGCTTCTACACAAAGTTCAACCCTTACAATCAGCAAAGGATGGCAGAAGAACACATTAAGATATTTGAAACATCATTTAAAGTTATGTAGGTTGATCATGAGGATGTGGCGTGTCAACTCTTTCCATACTCATTGGGAGAAGAAACCTTTTATTGGTATATCAATTTTTTGAGGGGGTCCATTACTTCATGTGACCTTATGATGAATGCCTGCCTACAAAAATACAAAATTCTGATTAGCCCTTTAGATCTGTACCATCTATTTATGTCTATCCATGGGGAAATCAACAAACCAATCAGATCTTTCAATGATCATTTCCATCATGCCTACATGAGGCTTCGAGATCCATATGTGCTCAATGATGTCGGTGCCCTGCCCATTTATTATGCAGTGTTGGACAATCTTACATTAGCATTGGTGAAAAGAATGTGCCTGCCACTCACAAGGTTGGTGGATGCCTATTCAAAAGTAGTCATTGCCAACATTGATTTGGGAGAGAATATTTCTAGTTTGTTGACTTATTTGGGTCCATTGGATCATTTGATGTAGGTCCAAGGGCTCAACCAATCGTTTGCTCATCAAATGCCTCTTATGAACTAGATTCCTTAGCTACCTATAGTCCTGCATCTCAGACAACCAAAGAACTAGGCGCCTCCTAGGCCTTCCTACTTGTAATCCCAACAACAGCCAACCTACCCTCAGGCTCCCCAATAGCAGCAGGTGTACTCTCAGTAGGCTCAAGCACCATTATACTGCCAGACTAGAGTTTCCTCTAGCACATCAAAATTAGCTGGCGACCCCACCCGTTTTCCTTCAAAATCAAGTGTCGCAACCAAGAAATACCATGAAATATTGGCTTGAGGAGCTAATTGATATGATGAAGAAAATCTCCACAGAGATGAAAAACCTGAGAAATTAGAATAATCAATTATGGGCCTCCCAAAGTAGCCTCCAAGCTAATCTCAATCAAGATAGTAGAGATAACAGAGATGGTAGGGGCAACTATGAAGCAAGCACCTCCTCAGGACAAAATTATGAAAGAGGGCAGAATTCTAATCAAAATTTTGAAAGAAGGCCAGCCCAAAGGAAAAATCAGACATGGAATACGAGACCCAACAATGGGGATTTTCCCACTCCTCTTAATCCACCTACCAGTAATGAAAAGACGACTAGTGGAGTGTACCTCACTAAAGCTAAGCTATCTGAATGGTGTTGGATTCATAAGACAAGAAGGCATTAAGAGTTGGACTATCTTGAATTTCTGATGGCCAAAAAAATCTTTCAAATCAAGGTCCAAAATTCTGTTGATAGTGCAAGTTGTAGGGACATTGTCCCATCTGAACCCTACGACTCCTCATATCTCGTAGTCAACCAAGCCCCATTTCCTTGAAGTGACTGCAATGAACCAAAGATCGAGGCTACTCCCACCAAGAATGAAGAAATGCAAGAGGTAAGCAATGAAGAAACCCTATCTTAGCATTTTGATTCTATAGACAATGGTCTGATAGATGAGGAAGAACCATATGTAGATGAGGTTCACATGTTCCACCAGAGAACAACTCCCTACTACCTTAGGAATAGATAGGCGAGTGGACCTTTCATGACTTCAACTCCACCAAATAATTTTAGTACCTCGCATGACCCCAATGCCAGTAATAATCCTGGGCTTCCCCATGTGCCCACTCAATACTTCAACAAGGATAGGCAACTAGATCAACCTCACAATCAGTCACAAAATCAGCCTCAAGGTCAATCCCAAAACCAATCAAGTTGGACACAACCTCAGCCTACTAACTCCGCCATAGGCAAGGCTTTCGAGACTGAAATTGAACAAATGGGTGAATATATAGTAGAAGAGTTCAAGAAAGTTAAGATCAGCCTATCTACCTTTGAATTAATTAAGGTTCCTATAGTCAAACATGCCTTCTTTAGGGTAATTAATGGAACTCCTTCTTCTAAGGTAGCACAAGAAATACTAGCCAAAAGAGTCTCTTTCGAAGACCCTCCAAATGAACCTGTTATTCAGCAAATTCATGACAAGAAGGAAGATCCACCTCAACACCAGTTGGCGGGTAAGCAGCCTGCAAAGGAACTAGTTCAGAACTATAGGCAGAGCTCCAAGGATCAACCCTCTAGGCAGACTATGGATAGAACTAGCGAGAAGAACAAAGCTCAAGTGGCTCAGATAGATACACCCATGGGCCTCTTCCAAAGAAATTTGGAAACACTGCCCTTCCTTACCACCATTTGGATATTCAGGAAGAATTTGCACAATTGTCTAATTGAATCTAGAGTATCCACCAACATCGTGCCTCTTACAGTATGCAAATCTCTTGGGATTATCCCCACACCTTCAAGGAAAAATGTGACTAAGTTAGACAAGATGAAGACTAACATTATGGGGGAAATGAATCGAATCCCCATGCAAATTGCTAAAAACCCAAGGGTGCAATAGGTTATTAACATTTAGGTTGCAAATATTCTCGACTCATATGGAATCATCTTGGAATGGGACTTCACCCTTGCACTAAATGGATATGTTGTAACAGAATTTTTCTCACCTATGGCTGCCATGGAAGGGATTGTCAAATCAGATCCACATCAATCGGGAGCCACGCATGAAATTCATGATTACATAATACAACTTGAATGAATGAGGTGTTGTTTGCTGAAACAAAGTTGGGAAATTTTTTTCCCTTTTCTTGTCAAGAAGAAGCAGAGATTCAAGAAGAAGGGATGGTTGTCAAGCTCTTCCTGGTGTAGTGCATCCCTTCAATTGATTTACCCCAAACACCTCAGAGCACATAAATTCTAGTAGAAGTCGATGATGAGGAACCCCTTGAAGATGACACTTTAGGATTGTTGAATGGATTTAAAGACTTTATGGAGAAGTGCATAAAGAACCAACTAAGCTTGGGTTCGAGAATGGATTTCCAAGAGCTCTTATTGCCTGATTGGTACAGGGTACATGATGCTGCCCATTTTGAGTTCGAGTGTTGTTTGTACCAAACAGCAGTGGAATAGGTCAAAGGATTGACTACTCCTCATAAGGAAATTCCAATAGGCTAGCCTACCCTTAAACATACCAACCAACACCTACTTCAGAGATTGTAGATGTCAACTCGTGGCGTAAAGGTAATGATCACCTCATTGGCCCAAGCATCAAAGAGCCTTGCAAATTCTAGACATTACGCTTTGATGGATCTAAGTTAAAGTAGGGAGCCGACACTGGATTCAAACTCATCAGTCCCATGGGTAAGACTTATTTTGCTGCTCATAGACTTCAATTCTATTGTACTAATGTGTAGTGGAATATGAAGCTTTAGTCCATGGTCTTTTGATGGCCTTAAGGAAAAATGTTAAAATGTTGTAATTTTTCAATGATTCTGAATTGGTAGTCAAACAAGTCAAAAAATTGTACTTGTTCCATGATAGAAGGTTGGAAAACTATAGGCATATGGTTTGGGATCTCTTAGAAGGTCTAGACACGTTTAATATACAACTGATCCCTCGTGCTTAGAACCACATAGTTGATGCTTTGGCTCAACTAGCCAACACTTTTCAGCCCTTGTCTCTATCTGGCCTCAAGAAGTTTATATTTGAGTTCACATCCACCCCATCAATCCCAGATAATGTCACTCACTTCCAAGTGTTTAACGAAAAACAAGCATATCCTTGAGTTCATCACGAGCTCTGATGTGTTTTCCATGCAAATAATAGATGAAGTTAATCCAAAAGAACCTAAATTAGATATACAAGGAGTTATTAACCTCAAGAACAACATGATTCCCAGAGGTATGGTTCAGCTAGAGCATGTATTTGATTTAGATCAAATCATAGACCAATTCCAATAAGAAAAAAAGGAGTCCATTAGCAATCAATGTGATGTCCACAACCTTGGAATAGCCGAGGAAATCAAAAATGTTTTTATTGGCAAGGTGTGTACTACAGAAGAAAAGAAAGGGGTCATTGATGCTTTGCGGAAGTATCATAATGTGGTGGCTTGGAGCTATGAAGACTTAAAGACATACGATACCTCCATCATCACACACACTATTCCCCTTAAGACAAATGTGTTGTCATTCCACCAATGACAGCGTCCCATCAATGCCTTACTAGAACCAATCATCTACAAAGAGGTACAAAAGTTACTTTCAGCAAGGATTATCTTTCCAGTTAGGTACTCCACATGGGTGGATAACTTAGTCCTGATCAGAAAGAAGAACAGAGAAATCAAGTTGTGTGTAGAATTCTACAATCTGAACAGAGCCTCAGAAAAGGACAATTATCGAGTGCCTTCGCTAGATGAAGTACTAAAAATTATTAATGGTTCACAAATGATGTCTTTCCTTAATGGATACTTTGGGTACAATCAAGTGATGGTGTAGTATGAAGACAGCCATAAGAAAACATTCACCACTACGTGGGGAACATTTGCTTATAGAAGAATGCCATTTGGGCTCATCAACGTTGGTGCTACCTTTCACGCGCTATGGACATTGCATTCAAAGACCTGATTTGAAAGTGCATAATCATCTACATGGATGATTTGATGGTGTTTTCAAAGAAGTAGAGTGATCATGTCTTTGATTTATGCAAATTATTTCAAAGGTGCCAAGAATTTGGGGTTTCTCTTAATCCAAAGAAATGTATCTTTGAAGTCACTAAAGGGAGATTTCTTGGGCACATCATTTCAGAGTGGGGAATTTCCATGGACCTTGAACACATCCAATCTCTGTTGAGGATTTTGCTGCCAGGCAGCAAGAAGGAACTCAAATTTTTCTTTGAAAAGATCAACTTCATGAGGAAGTTTATCATAGGATTTGCTGAGATCGTCAAGCCACTCAATGCCATGCTGAAGCAAGATGCTAAGATCGAGTGGACTCCCAAAGCAAAGTAGGCCTTTGAAGAAATTAAGTAGGAAATTGTTGAGGCACCGGTGCTAGTTAGTCCAAACTATTTGAAGCCATTCTATATTTATTCATTTGCTTCAGATCACTCATGTGTCAGTATCCTAACCCAGAAGGACAATGAAGGAAATGAGCACCCGATCACTTTTATGAGTGCTCCCTTGAAAGATGTTGAATTAAGGTACCATAATGTGGAAAAGAAGGCATATGCCCTTGTTAGAGGAATAAATAATTTTAGGCATTATATCTTACACAATAAGGTGTTTTCCATTATTCTTGACCCAGCATTGAAGACATTTCTCATGCAAAATGAGCTGGGAGAATGAAGGGAAAAGTGGGTTAGATTGCTGCAAGAATATGGCATGGAAATCCAGCCCATGAAGTTAGTCAAGGGATAGGTGCTCACCCAAATCATATTCGAGGCAGCAACTGAAGTAGGGCCTAAATTGAAAGTACAACAATACCAGCTTGAGGATGTTTCCCTAGGGGAGTGGTAGGATGACATAGTTTATTATCTATTGAATCACAAGTGCCCACCCCGCTTGCAAGGAATTCAAAAGTGTGTTCTCAAGTTGAAGAGTAGAAACTACATGTTTCAAGGATCTATTTTATATAAGAATCATGAAGGTATCTATCTAAGATGCCTTAGCAAGGAAGAAGTAGATCAAGTCTTGAAGGAGTTTCATGACAAGTTCGGCACTGGTCACAGATCTGGTCCTTCTACTACACATCAAATATTAAGAGCAAGATACTATTGGCCAACAATCTTCAAGGAGGCTCATAATCATGTTCGCACTTGCCATATATGTTAGACAACTGCCACTAGGGAAAAGAACGTTGTTGTCCTATTGCAACCAGTTGTAGAGGTGAGGCCATTTGTGCAATGGGGTCTTGACTTCATTGGTTCGGTAATCCCACCATCGTCTACAGGACACAGGTACATTCTAACTACTTTCAATTATTTTACTAGATGGACAAAAACAATTGCATGTAGGAAATGCACAACAGAGGTAGTTACAAATTTTCTTAAGAGTTTTATTTTAAATCGCTTTGACTATCCTTATGCATTAGTATGTGATAATCACCATGATTTTCTTCGCTCAAGTTTTCTAGCTGGGATTTTGATTATGGGATAGACCTCAAATTCTCGTCCAACTATTAACCCCAGGGCAATGCCTTGGCAAAATCCACAAACAAGAATCTAATCACCGTGATTAAGAAACTGCTCGATAGGAATCCCAAGGACTGGCATACCTAGCTTTGTTTTGCCCTTTGGGCAGATCACACCCACCCTAAGGTTGCCCTTAGTGATTTCCCATTCCATCTTGTTTATGGCCTAGAGCCAATATTTCTAATGCACTTGAAGATTCACACCCTCCAATTTATCAATGACTTTTACAAAGGAGGAGATCGCAGAGAAGCCCACCTAGTTGAGTTGTTGCACTTACAAGAAGTGCATGATCGTGCAATAGAAATTTTTTCCAAACACTAGAGCATAGTTAAGAGATGGTTCAATCGTCAAGCCAAAATCAAGGCCTTTTGAATTGTAGATTTAGTTCTGTGTTGGGAAAAGGCCCACAAAAAGAAAGGGGGACATAACAAATTCAACAAGCTTTAGATCGACCCCTTTCAAATAGCTGAAATCCTAGGAGACAATGCTTTCCATTTGAAGACCCTATCTAGTGAGGACATCTCGTTGCTTGTCAATGGGTAGCATTTAAAGCATTACTTCCAAGTCTAAGCTCTAGTAGAGCTATCCCTATAAATAATTGTATATATGTTAGAGTAGGTTGCTTTTGGTTTGCTTTCATTTCACTATTTTGTGTCGCCTCATTTTGCTCATCTCTCGACTGTGTTGTTTTGACAAGGGTGTTCTTCATTGTTGCTATGGTGGCCATGCTCATTTAATGAATGGTTCACTTTGTTTTCCACCCTTAGTATTCTTTGGCTAAATATTCATTCTCAATTATTGGTCCCTGATAGCTACTTCAGAATGACTTTCCTATTTGCACTCCACTTTAGAACTCAACCCTTTGTTGAATCTTTTTGCGTTCATCTCAGATTCTACATGAAACACATATTAATTACTTATGAAGGGCTATAGTCTTGGTCAGAAAAAATTCTTAAATCTGCTCCAATGACCACTTTGGTTCCCAAACCCATCGAAAGCTTTAGTGCTTGTGCGGTTGAGAAAAAGATAAGTGTGAAAAGAAATATCTAAAGAAAAGAACAAGAAAGGAAATTTTAAAATCAAGCAATTGTATGGGTGTGTGGATAACTCTACCAAGGCTATGGATGCTTAGCTAGTAGTAGAGCAATATTCATGGGGTCACAGCAACAACTCCACCAGGGCTATGGATGCCTGACTGGCAATGGGGCAATGTCCAGGTTACTTTTGGTGTTGGATGATTCATGTAGCTTGTTCAGTTTGATTAACCATTATTCGTCACAGTTTCTAATGGAAGGAATGAATTCATTGGATACACACAATTCTAAGATGCTTCGTAGGTTGACTCAACTAAAGACCATGTTCTCCTAGTTCACTTTTGGAAGTCAGCCCCTAATCTACGAAACTAGAGATTTTGGGTTCTGAATGAATACTTATCCTCATAACACATGAGAGAATTCTCCAGCAAAGTCTCCATTTGTTGTTCCCTCATCACACACACCCCATTCAGAATGGGTACCCTCTCTTTCCTTCACCTTCCTGAGTCAATTTTTTTGTTTCCACCTCATTTTGCATGCCCCATTTTGTTGTTCAAATTGGTCAATGACACTTCAAAGTGTCATCTCAAGTTGACCATGTTTCACCCCCTCAAATTTTTGAAGTCAAATGAATTTATAGAGATGCCTTGGTAGTTTTCCTCTACTCGCGTCCCTAGGGTCCTTCGGGTCAACCCTCATGGATTTCCCCTGGTGGATTTCCCTATTGCATTTTCCATCTCAAATGGCCAATGGACTCCATCCTTTCGTGTCCTAGGACCCGCCCCTTGGACTGTCGTTATGCCCAAGCTTCCAACGATAAGGTACAAACAACCATCTTTGGGGCCCACCGGTTCCGTCATGTCAGGTTTCTTCTACCGGGTTTATGATGCTTCACTACCCTCTCAAAGAGCCTTTCTCGGGAAGCCTTCCCTCCATAAGATTCCATAATTATCTTTGCCCTAGGTTTTCACCAAACTTCAAATGACCTTCCCCTCATGGTATTCTACCACCTGGATTCTGACCCATCCAACATTGTCTAACCCTTATGAAACTTTCAAGCGACAATTGGCCAATGGCATTCCAACCTTCGAACCTCAGTACTCCTACAATTTTTTTCAAATTTCAATGCACCAACATTTTGGCCATTGTACATGCATTAATTATGGGTATTTAATGCCTTAATTTCTATAAATAGTCAAATTTGACCTATCATTTTCATATGTCAGTCTAGCCAGAGTGAATCATAATGATCAAAAAACTATCTCTGTGTGCCGCCCTTGATTCCAAAGCCTCCCATCACAGGTCCCTTGCATCTATTGGTTGATTCAACTACTTCATTCATTGGGTTCTAGAGGTAATTTGGTCATCCGCCCTCATCTTGTGTTTTTCTTTGATTTCACACAAAAGAAATGGATAAAAGGATGAAAAACACATGCATCAGATAGAGAAAATTAGTTTGCTTAAAACCCATGTAACAAAATTCTAAAGAACCCTTATAAATCATCCTTATAACACTTACAGAGCCTCGACCCCTAAAATTTTGTTCTTCGGCCAAGGAATTTATAACCTCCAGACTTGGCGACCCATAATGTTGATGTCTGCATGCAAAAAAAAACTTTCAAATGCATGAAAAAATTCTTATTCGACCCACCACCGTGGGATGCTCCTTACCCCTTGTCACTGAAGGACTCAAAAAATAGGGATTTGTCCCCTTGGGATTCCATCCTAGGGACGTCGCACATTGTTCTCCTTTCCACACGTCATTCTAGCCCCACTCGTCTGGCCTTCAAACCCCACTCGTCCATTCATAGTGATGCCATCAAAGTTGAAATGACCATACCAAATGCTCTTTGGGTCCCAGTTCATGGGCCTTCATCCGTGGACCACTGTGATAGCCTCATCATTCCTCGTGGCTTTCTAGTGGCTTCCTTCTGACCTCTGGGCCTTGATCATCCCATAGCTAAATGAATGAAATGATGAAACTCAAGTGCCCCAACCTTTGATGGGTTAGTCCCATTAGACTTCCACCTTCAAGACTCTGTCATGTCTCGGTTGTTGTGAAAGAGCGAACTGCCCTCATCCTCCCAGTCTCTAGGATCTGAGCCTCTGATTGCCAATGAAATCCACTAAGTGAACTAAGAAAACATAAGGGTTGAGCTATTTTCTAGACCCATGCCCTCAGATTTCCTTGAGTGGACTTCCACTCTCTGCCCACCGTTTCCAAATGACGATCACCTAATGGCTTTTTTCCTGCTCTAACCAAAAGTTCCCAAACACCCATGAGTTATGTTGACCACCTCTTGAACTCACCTAGCCCACACCCGCAAAACTCCTTCCCTAGAATGTCATCTCACAAAAGTCGTTCCAAATGGCTAACCTCAAGCAGCAAAGCTGCATCTTGATTCTAATCACCCAAATGATGACCCAAACGCCCACCAAATTCTAAATGAACTTTAACCCACATGCCAAAACAAGGCACTCTCCTCATTGAAATTCATAATTTGAAAAAATTCTAGGGTGGATGAAACCTTGTGGGCCACCCTGCCCCATTTTCCCTTCTGAAATAGCCATCCAGCTAGGGATGTCTGACCCATGGGGCCTGAGCTATCCAAACTCCCTCCTGTGAACTACTAACAATGATCTGTCATAAATGTTAGATTTCTTGAATGCTAGATTATTTAGTCTAACTTTTTTTACAGGGATTTGGCTAATGCCTCTATGCTTTCATGCTTGATTTTACTCACCTCCCCTTTGTCTGCAGAATATATGGAATCAGGTATAGGACCCTTGGGGGAAACCATGGAAAAGGATAAATGAAAGAAGATAGGAAAATCACCCTGTGGAAATGAATACAAAGTCTAGATCAAGTATCAATTCCAAGGGAACCGCTAAGATCTAGAATCACTATAGATTGGAAGGAGATCTCTGACACAAATATTAGGCACATTGATATTGATGAATTCACACGAAGGGTCAAGATGAACCCTAAAATAGAGAATGCAAGATTAATCAGAGGCAGTGGAATAGCCAAGGCTATAGGCTTCCCTCCTACTCTTGTCGCCCCTAAACTAGTAATGGCTTACAGGGAGGCATACCAGCCAGAGACTAGAACAATAGTGGACATAGATGGAAATGTGCTAGTTGATATGTCTACCAAAGAAATAACAAATACTTTTCATATCCCTACCTTCGGGGAGATGGAACTACCGACTATAAAAGATTGCAAGGAAATGTGGGACAAAGATCCCCTTAAATGCAAGAAACTCATAAATCGGTATTGGCTAAAGGAGAAGAGGGGTAGTGCTGCAAAAGTTCCCCATGAGATCTTTTGTAGTGATTTTTATGAAGATTACCATGATTTGGTAACATTGCTAAGCAGAGTAATGGGCCTTCCTACTGCTGCTTACTTTCAAGAATGGATGGTCTACTTCGTTGAAGAGATTCTCCATGGAGAAGATACCACATTTTGCTGGGGTGGGATAATTAGTGATTTCTTTCATGAGTAGTTCATGGTTGTCAAAAAGACCTCCAAATTTTACATGACGTCCTACTTGGTCTATTCATTGGCCAAATGGAGGCAATATAGTGGCTTGTTTAGAGCTCCAGATGAAGAACATGGTAGAGAGCTAAAATTCTATGACAAGTACCCTCGGTTGCAATTTAGAAACTTGAAGAAAGATTATTGCAAGGTTAATGATGCTTTCATACGTCATATCATTAGAATGCTTGGGGGTGACTTTGAGAGGAAAATCTCCCAAAGTTCCAATGCTTTCTTGAAATAGTATGCCTTTATGTTCATACAATATCTAAAGTTTATATACATTCATGCAAAAGGCTTCTGAGAAAGACTAAACAAGCTACACTGGTATCCTAATGACTGGATAATACTATTGGAATTCTCTCAACAGTTGTGGTATGTGCACACCCTCTTGTGTAGAAAACAACTAGTACAAATTCCTTATCCCCTCTCTTTCAGCTAAGGGATGTACGAGCTCCATACCTCGCAATGTACCCACAATTCAGAGAAGAAGCTAGCAGAGTATCATTTGAGGCTCCACACTACTTGGTCGTGGATGGATCCCTATGGCCATATGAGGAAGGTGGTTGGACCCGAATATGCCCATCTACATAGCATTGAGGATTTCTTGGCCAATTGTAGAGATGACAATGAGGTGCAGATGAGGCACTATATGTGGATGATAGCACTCTTTGTAAAGAGGGTAAACCTATTCCCAGTGCCCGACCAAGTGGAGGAAGATGGGAGCAAGGTAATGGACCCCCGATATAACATAGTTTCCAATCTCCCACTACCACCAATTGATTGGGATGAGCAAGAGTTCAATGACCTCAACATTCTAACCAAGGTCGTCGAGGCACACACAAAAGAATGGATTGATGGGAAAGTTTCCTGACTGAAGTAGCAAAGGGTCACTCTAACCTATGAGGGGCTCGAAAGCGAGCCAAGTGGAACAAATAGTGAGGCAGCTACTACCTCAACGAGAGAAAATTCAAATCCCCTCCACACAATCAGTCAAGGAAAAGAAAAGAAACTAATGAGCAGTAGCCCAATCCAAAGGTATACACAAGAAAGGCCTCGAAGGGTGAACCTTCCAAGAAACATAAGAAATCAAGCAGTGTCACTGAGATGACCATTATTCAAGAAGATTCACTCCGTGAAGGAGGGGAAATGGAGGCTGAACAACCAAAATTTCCACCAACCACCTACACCACTATTGTCCCTCTTCCTGCTTCTCAAGAAATGGTTGCTACTTCCCCACCTACAGTGGACATCTCGGTCCACCTTGCCTCTTCTTCGCCTATTGGACTAGTCATAATGATTGATTCTTCTTCCACCACCACCTCTCCACTTTCTTCTACTTCCATGTGTCCAACCACATCTCTTTCACTAGCAACAACAACAATAGAAATACCAACACTCTCACTTCCAAAGGAATTTTGTGGCATATGCAGAATGTCTCGTCTAATATTTTTGAAGTATTGATGAATCCAACGATCCAAGCTGCCCTAGCATAGGTTCCTGCCAGCGTTCCTACCTCTACTCCAACTGAACCACTATCGATGAAGGCCACAATGGAAATATCTGGGGAGTTGGAGAGGCAAGAGAGGGAAGCCTCCAAGGCATTGGAGGAGGAAGCAGATGACTACCATGAACACCTAGAGCACCAGCATTTACAAATTTATAAGGTATTCCACAAAGGAGAGAAAAAAAATCATCTGAGAGTGACAAAGAAGATGTCAACACTAGATACATTGTACAAACCTTTTATGAAAATCTCGAAGAAGAGCTTGCTCAAAAATTAAAGGATTTTGGAGAGTAAGTGGAAAGGCCGCCTCCTAAAGAAGAAAAGGAATCTAGTGATAAAATGGGAGAAGACACTAAACTTTCAACTAAGGAACAAGAAGAAAGCACCAAGCATGGTGAAGAGGTGCCTCTCTCAGAAGGGTAGGAAGAACAAGAAAATAAAAAGGATGATGTGCCACCTCAAAATGAGGAGGAGAGTAAAGAAGAAAACAAGCCTGAGGAAGAGGCTGAAGCCCATAACAGTCCAGAAATGGAGCAGCCCAAAGAACTTGAACACAAAGAAGAAAGAAAAGATACTGAAGGGGAAGAAAACCCCAAGGAACACCTTCCCACTAAGTCCCCCATCAAATGCACTATGTTCATCTAGGACTCTAACAAAGAAGAAGACACAAGAGTGGAGAAAAATATCCCAAGGATAAAAAGATTAAAAGCAGGAAGAATGAAGAGGAGGGTAATCATGAATCACCCAAGGAAAAGTCTCAGATGCCCGAGTGGCTATAAAAGTAGTTGGAGAAGAAAGCTCCTACTCCAAGGGATCAAAGAGCAAGTTTAGAGGCCATCTTGGCCCGAGCTCATATCAGCACCAAAAATGAGAAGAAGCCAAAAGTTAGATCCAAGCTAACAATGGACACTTCTAGATCTAGGACCGTGTAAATAACTACACTAGTGGTGAATGAAGAAGGGATTGGTTACAATGTTTCCACCATCAATTTGGGGATAGCATCAAGAGAATAGAAAATAGATCACCTTCAGGAGTTTGTTGCCACAGTGGTGCATCTAATGCAAAAGTACAAGCTCTCCAAAGATGAGCTCAAGGTGCAGTTGTCTGATTTGATAGCCTACATTCAACAATGGTCAACAGTGGAAGAGCTACCCACGATGTCCTCAGCTCCACCATAGTTTTTGTCCAAGGAGAAAATCAACAAGCTCAAGAGAAGGAAAAACTGTACTAATCTTCCAATAAGTTTTGTATGCTAGAAACATGGGCATCAATTGCACTGTTAGAACAACAAATAAATTCTTGGAGGTCCAGAAAACCCTTGAAGACATGAGGAATTTTTGCATTGACTTCCTGGGGATAAATGAATCCACCTACCCCAAAATTGAAGCCATCCTCAAGCTGTCTCACAAGATATGGAAACAGGACCATGCATTTGCAGAGGATGATCATTGGCTAGTTGAAACATGGAAGATGAACTTCGACCACAGGGAAGAGGTGTTGGAATAAGTCCTCTGCAAGGTGGATCCAGATATTGATTAGGCCAAGGATGTCAAACCCAATTGTATTGAGTATTTGAAAGTGATGATGGGATATGATCTGTCCACTATTGAGATTGATCCTAAAAAGGTAAAGCCTTATTTCTATAAGCAGATGGAAGATGGAATATCAGGGGAGCTCACTATGGATTTCATGAATTCTGCTACTAATGCCTTCACCCAATCTCAGCAAGTCAGAGATAATATGACCTAGTGTGATGAAGATTGGGATACACTTACAAGCTGATTTAAACAATGGAACTACTAGGTGCTCCAATCCAACATAATGGAAATCAAGAAACTTTGGGTACTAACCAACAAGTTAATAGAATATGCTACCTAGAAGAAACAGGAAGGAAATTCGATAATGATGACAAGTTCCTCACAAAGTAGCTACAGCAAAGGGAAATCAGCTAGAAGACAAAATGTTATAGTCCTACCACTAAAGGACGAAATAGGAAAAAAGATAAGAGATGTATTTTAAATTGTAATATATTTGGGGGTGGGTGAAACCCTAGTTTGTGGTGAATCTTGGTCACACAATTCAAATCAATATTGTCCATTCATTTTTCTTTTTGAGCACTATAAATAGGGGGTCTCCTCTCATTTTCAGGAGAGAGTTGAGTTGTTGTAATGACATGCTAAATTTTTTTTAATAGAAATACATTAACTTTGGTGGATTTATGAGTTTCTTTTCATGTTTCATGATTTATCTCCCATAGTTAGCTAATTTAGTTAGATTTAATTTTGTTGTTCTTCATGATCCTATATCACTTTGATAGATTTAGTAAATGTTGTTCAATGGTTGTGTAGATTTCAGCTATGTTGATGCCTTTTTTGTCCATACTTTTTGTTGTTTACTGCTGGTAGATAGTTGTGTAAAGTTAGTCTACACATAAACTAAAAGCTAATCCAAATTTTTATATTTTTTTCATGCATGTTTATGGTGAATGAATTTTAGAAAATTTGCAGTCCTTTGAAGCTAACACAAGTTTCATGATACTATGTGTTTTTTGGTTAAGCAAAATTTTGTTAAAGGAAGTTTTCCATAGTAGAACCCTCCATGATCACTGTTCATAGTTAGTTTCAAATCTAGGAACCTCTTCTCTTCCCTGCCTTTTTCCTTCTCTTTTAATAAGTGACCTATTCTAATGTTCATTGCACATTGTAAAGCTAAATTTCAACATAAAAATTGAGTTTATGATTATTCTCCGAACCTACAGCAAATTGCACTCTAACTTCCCATCTTAGGAACTCCATTCCAAGATTCATCTCACATCTAGCTACATAAGTCTTCCCTGTGATTACCAGAAAAATCACATCAAACATCAATTGATATATTTCATGCATGTCATACATTGACACCCGAGATACGTTGGGGTAGCAATTGGTAACTTTCTTGTGAATTTCTACCTTTCAAGAGAGGTAGTGCACCTATGCACTACCTATGTTGAGAAAGTGCTAAAACACCCATCAACAAGTAATATCATGTGTTCAAAATCTTCATTTTTTTCCTCTTGGCTGCAAAATTTCCTCCACATGGTTTGTTGTGGCATGAATGAAAATTTTTGTATGTCTCATCTTCTCCCACACATCTCCTCATGAAATGGTCTAGTCTAGTATAAAACAAACATCCAACAATCCATGAGAATGGAAAATATTTTTCAATGAGTTCCCTTCTCTCTATTGGAGAGAAGTGAGGTGGAACTCTACCTATGACTAGATAGTTAGCTATGTAAACATACAAGGGTTTTGTTGATGCTCCAAATGGCACAACAACAGTTAAACAGAATATTGCTATTATGTTTCTCTTGAAAGAGAAAGACAACACATGGATATCTTAGCCCCCAAGGTCTTTATAGTTGGTTCTCAACTGTGCTGATGTTGCTCAATGGTCAATGTAACAGTAATGTTCAAGGGGCCTATTGGTGTTGAGCTTCTGGATCGTTCTAAAGCCAAGCATGAACTTAAACCTACTCTAACTAGGGTTTCTAAAGAAACAAAAAAAGATGGATCGGGGCTTTTGAACAAAAAGAATGTTAATTTATCCAACTTAACTAGACTTGTAACCTTTCAAGGAATTCCTAACTAAAACTGTAGAACAAAATTGACTTGTGATTAACACATAGCATCCTTCATTCACAGTGCTAATTCAAATAACATATTGCAAGTTACCATTTAAACAAAACATAGAATAATACATCAATCCTTGAAAGATTCTCAAATCAAATGATTAAATTTAGACATATACCGTTTAGGAACACAATGTGAAGTAGATTAAAATCCGATTGCTTCTACTGTTAGTGAAACAAATAAGCAATATTTACAAAGCTGGCACAATCACCAGTGTACAGAGAATCTAAGACTCCAAATTGTTTCCATATATGCTAAGAAAACTAGAAAGATACATTACTATCTATGTTGAATCTAACTCCTACTCTAAGAAGACACAAGAAACTTCCATTACAAAGAATAAGGATGTAGCTCTATCTCCTCTAGCTAACTTTTCTTTCTAACTTCTAACTCTTAACTTCCAACCGTCCCTATTCTTTTTTTTCTAACCCTTTACAAAGAGGCAAGAATGCCATATATATAGAATGTACCAAAAAGAATGTGCTGCCCCCCCTATTTTAGGGTTTGCAAAATATCTACTTTCAGGAGGGTCAGCTCTTAGATCTTTTGAAGAGACTCAATGCTAAACTCAATGTGAAGCCCTGTTGTCCATGTTGGTGACAGCTTGACCTCAGGAGAAGCCTTCAGATCTTTTGTAGCTACAACATTTACTCCTAGTATCCATGTCTATATTTCAACTCCTTCGAAGGGCTGCCTTCAATGCTCTAAAGCATTTGCCATTAATACCAATCTACCCTTCACCAATAGACCTCACAGCTGTCCCTGTGACTTGTGGTTTCTTCTTTGCTTCAGCCTCCTTCCCGCTCTAAACCTTTCTGCATGTTGACTATCTCTGGAAGCAACATTGGGCCTCCCTTTAGATCTAAACACCATCATTCCTGAGTCAATCCATCACCCTGATCTCAGAATAAATCCATGTCATTTGCATTCTACCGATCTCCTTCACAGGGGTAGTCAATAAGTCAATGGCTCACTTTCAGCTCCTTTTGATTGGGCGAACAAACGCCATGCCAGATTCCCAAGCAGTCAAAAGTGGTCCACACTAAATCGCATGTCGGTGAGACACTAATCGTGTCTCCTCGATGTGATTATATCTCTTCTAGTAGCTATCGGTGCAACATGTGATAGTTGGTGAGACCTTTCAGTGAGCTGCATAAGTCATATCGTTACCACAAAGACTATCATCAAGACAATAACTAGTTGGCATGGCCTCTCAATGAGCCCTTTCTTTCTTTAGCGAGCACACCCACATTCGGCAAGACCTTAGAGGGTCAGCAAGACGCTACCCCAAAGCCCTAATCATCCACTCAGAGCTTCTCTGAGCTCATTCTTATTCTTCAGGCTCGAGCTCCTTTTGCTTTCAGCAAGACCTCTCAATTGGCCAAAGGTCATGGCGAGTCCCCCTCAGTTATACCGATATCCATTTCATTGGAAAATCCATCATTGTTAGCAAGAGATAAAGTGGTTGGGAAGACCTTATATAGAGCCCCTCTTCTCTCGGCGAGCACATTCCCTCTTGGGGAGACCTCTTCATTTCAGGGAGACCTTACCCCGAACTCATGCCCCTTTCACTGAGACCTCACTGTATCGACAGGACCTTTCATCGAGTGCACCCACTACACCGAAGGGAGAAAACATGTTGGCAAGGCTACTGCTAGTCGGCAAGACCAACATCAGTCGGGGAGACATCTCAATGAGTTCATGTCGGTCATCCTGAGCTAGGCCCGGGCCTCTTTCATTTCAGTAAGACTTTATTTGGTCACTAGGACGCTATGGCAAAATCATCCCACTCTCGAGGAGCCCAAACCCTTTCTTTTAGTGAGACTCTGACAAATCGGCAAGACCCTTCATCAATATTATTCTCTTGTCGCCAAGAGCCTTTACAGTCGGCTAGACCTCATGGAAAAAGTAGACCACTCTCCCCGATGTGATTATACTTCAGCAAGACCCCACCCTGTTGGTGAGACCTCTTGCCAATACCACCATCCTTCACTGAGACCCCTGTCTGTCATCGGGACATTACACCAAAATCTCCCCCTACTACTGCCGAGACTTCCGCTTGTTGCGGAGAATTCTCCCCGAACCCAAATCCTTTCAGCGAGCTCAAAAATTTTGGTGGGACTTCCCTCAGTCGAAAGGACGCTATGCCGAAGGCCTACCCCCTTTGGCAAGGGCTCATTTTGCTTCAGGGAGACCATTCATAGTCGGCAGGACTTCATGTTGAAAGAAAACAACTCTCCCTAATGCCATTCTTCTTTTGGAAAGACCCCATAGTCGCACAGACCTCACAACGAAACTCAAAACTTTACCCCGAACGCAACATCCTTTGGTGGGACATCCCCTAGTCGCCGAGACCCTGCCTCTTCAGCCAGACATCATGCCGATGGTAAATCTTTCCCAGCGAGATCCCCTGATGACATCCTTTTTCGGCAGGACTTCTTCCATGTCGGCTAGACCTTTTGCCAATGTAAAACCTTCTTCCAGAGCTCCTGTGAGAAATTGTCAGCAAGACATTCATCCATCGGTGAGACCTCTTGATGATGCAAACCTCCTTTCACCAACACTTCTTCCTAAGCAGAGAGACATATAAGACCCTACGGTGACAGAGATGTCATGGTGACCGGTGGATCCCAAATGAATAATACACCTCGCCAGTTAGCAAGACACCTGAAAGGTCTCAGTGACTTTCTTCCTGAGGAGTTTTAAGTTGAATGTGATTGAGGCATGCCTTTAGTTGACTTCCCTAAGAGATATCTTTAGATCAATAATTCAATCCTGTAAAACAATTGCCACCATTAGTTCTCAAAGGAAAATAAAATACACTATCATAAAGTATACTATTGCTTATGATTACTTGATTCAATCTTAGCAAGAAGAAAACCAACCCAAGCTGAGACAGAACCAAAATCTGATAGAACAAAAGATAAAATTAAGGGGAAAACAAAAGGATTCCAAAGGTTAAAGCAAATAATAGAGGCAACGAAACCAAAAGAGAAAGGGGGACCCATTTTGTTCCAAAATAAAATGGGGTGGTTATGCAAGGCATAACAAATGGTGACTCAGCTGGGAAGATGGTTTAACCATTTTCAAAAAACTGAAAGATTCAGCTACCCAAAATCTTTGGTTTATGAACATCACAACTCCAGTTGGGTCAGCTTTAGCAACCAAGGTTGAGCTAGAATCTCAAATGTAAATCAACAATGGCTACCCCTAAATCTATGTGTGTGCTTGATTTTGCATCACTCTTTTATAAAGTTTTCTTCATCTTTCGAACAACAGTGTGCAAGATTTGAGCTACATGAGTTGATTCCCTTTATTTTTCATGCAATGAGGTCCTGGGCATTGCTCTACTGCCAGTCAGGCGTCCATAGCCCCAACGAAGATATCTCTAGTTTTCTCACAGCATTGCTCTACTTCCAGCTAGGTGTTTATAGCCCCAATAGAGATACTAGAATCACCCATTCATATTGGGCCTTCTTTTCTCTTCAAATAGTCCTCTCTTTTCTTTTTCTTTTTGTTTTCTCATAGAGTCTAAGATATTTCATTCAATCAATTTTTTTTTTCAATATGTAAGATGTCAGACATCTATTCTGGGTTGAAAACTACCATGGACCTCATAGTAGCACTTGGGAGATTAGATTTTTCACTCAAATCTTACAACACTATCATCCTGAGACAAATATGCCATTACAAAGGTGATTTAGAGGAGCTAATGAATGTTATTTACTTTGCACCATGTTTTCAAGACTTTCCACAACTCATGTTGACAATGGGTATAAAATAAAGAGTTTAGGACAAAATCGCCCAATCAACAAACCTGAAAATATCTAAACCACTTCTCTCCTAATAACCACAGTATAGTCAAGATAACAGCCACCATTTTAAGATGGGAAAGAACAGATAAACCCCAAAGAAAAAAACAAAACAAAACATAAACCAAAAGAACAAAGGAAATAGAAAGACAAAAAGAAAGGACAAACAAACAAACAAAAAATTATTTACAAACAAAAGAGAAAATTACTTACACAAAGAGCAGGAGATTATTCACATAAAGAACAGAGTTATTTACATGCAGAGATTATTTATAAGCAAAAACTATTTACACAGATTCATCACCCAGCAAAAGTACAAACTTCATGACTCAAAATAGTGTTTAAGAAACTGTGAACAGGTTCCCCAGTTAAACTACTCAATCAGAAAGCATTTTCTCCTAAGATCTAAGCAATCTGATAGGGACCCAACCAGAGCTTGTCGAATTTCTGGTGACTTCCCTTCTTTTCACTAGCTTTATCCCATAACAACACAAGGTATGATATCTTGATAGCCTTTATTTTAGCTCTTTTGTCAAACCATTG
The DNA here is from genome assembly GCA_007258455.2 of Sequoia sempervirens. Classification (NCBI taxonomy): domain Eukaryota; kingdom Viridiplantae; phylum Streptophyta; class Pinopsida; order Cupressales; family Cupressaceae; genus Sequoia; species Sequoia sempervirens. Next base: position 288,275,087 of record VDFB02000003.1, on the reverse strand, counting down.
CTTGACAACAGCCTGGTGCCTAAAGAATTGTTCCAGGGCGGCATCTCTCTATTCTTCTAATTTCAACAAAGTAGCTAATCTTACTTCTATCCTATTGTCACTAGAATAGAATTTCTACATGAACTCAAGGATAGGTATTTGCAGATGGATAGGGAACATAGGCTCTTGGCCATATACCAGCTTGAATGGTGAGGTCTTTAAAGAAGCCTTAATCCTAGTTCTATCTGCCCATAATGCAAATCTCAGTTGGGGTATGCCAGTCCCTAGGATTGTTTTGTAACAGTTTATTAATTACTTCCAAGAGATTCTTATTGGTTGATTTTGCAACTCCATTGCCTTGTGGGTAATAATTTGAAGAATACTTTAAAACAATTTTGTGATCGTAATCCCATGAAATGAATTCAGTAGAAGAAAACGCGGAGCCATTGTCACATACCAGAGCGAAGGGTATCCCAAACCTAGTGGTGATGCATTCGGTGAGGAACTTGATCACTACCTCTATAGTGTTGTTCTTGTAGGGTATAGCCTCTGTCCACCTTGTGCAGTAATCAGTAGTAGTCAAAATAAACTTTTGTCCTGCAAAAGAATTCGGGTTAATCACCCCAATAAAATCCAATGCCCACTGGGCAAATGGCCTTACCTCGTAAACGGGCTGCAATGGCATGGCTGCATGGGATTCTTTTGATGCAGAAATCTAACATATGTGACAAGTTCTCACATGCTGATGGGAATCTTTGAACACAAAAGGCCAGTAATAACCAGATCTGAGGACCTGGTGTGCCAATGAGTCTGCAAAACCATGACCTATGTCGTGTTTCCCATGAAATTCAGTGATCAAATGCTTAGCCTCTTGCTGATCAAGGCATCGTAGGTATACTCCCTCAAAATTCTTCCTATATAATAATCCTCCTTTGAGCATATAATGAGAGTTCTTCATTCTCAATGCTCTCCTTTGAGTGGTGTTCATTCCATGTGGGCATTGATTATTGAGCATGAAGCAAATGATATCGACATACCAAGGGTTGTTTGAGAAGGATGAGTTGTGTATTGCTAACAAATGACATTGTCACCAGCGTTCGCCATGGACTGAGATAGGCACAGACCTTGGACAAGCTTCATAGGGTGCATCTCTAGGTCAAACTCCTGCAAAATGGCTATCCATTTCCCTCTTATTTCTCCCATCTCACTCTACATGAGTAGGGACTTCACAGCTGCATCAGGGACTACAGCAATAATCTGACTTCAGAGAATGTAGTGTCTAAACTTCTTGACAGCCCTGACTAGCACAAAATATTGCTTCTCAAGAGGTGGGTACTTCACCTTAGCATTCTTGAAGGGAGAACTCCTGAAAGAAATTGGTCTCTCCTCTCCTTCTTCTCTTTTTTGAGTCAATACAGCTGCGCAAGAATGTTCAGAAGCAAAGGAATAAATGTAAAATGGCCTCGTGTAGTCAAGGCTGGTAAGGACTGGGGCTTCTAAAATGGATCACTTGATCTGTGAAAATGTGACATTTTCCTCCTCACTCCATTCTGTTTTGGCGTCTTTCTTCATCATTTCATTTAGTGGTTTTACGATTTCTGCAAAGCTCGTGATGAATTTTCTCACAAAGTTGATCTTTCCAAAGAAAGATCTCATCTCCTTGCTTCCTAGCCTGGTTATCTTGAGAATGGATTCAACTCAATCTGGGTCAATCAATATTCCCCTTTCTGAAATTATATGTCCCAAGAGCCTTCCTTCAGAAACCCTGAACACGCACATTTTGGGATTAAGGGAGATGCCATACTAGATACACCTCTCGAGAACCTTAGCCAAGTCTACAGCATGGTTCAATCGGTCCTTGGAGAACACTGTCAGGTCATCCATGTAAATAATAATTCATTTACCGATCAAAACCTTGAATGCTACATCCATGGCGCATTGAAAAGTTTCTCCAGTGTTTATCAGACCGAATGGCATCCTTCTGTATGCAAATGTTCCCCACTTTGTAGTGAAGATTGTCTTCATTTTGTCTTCACAGTTAACCATTACATGATTCTATCCAGAGTAACCATCCAAAAATGATATCATCTGAGATCCATTGATAGTTTTCAAGACTTCATCTAGAGAAGGGAGTGGGTAATTGTCCTCTTTCGATGCTCTGTTCAGATTTCTAAAGTATACACATAGCCTGATCTCTCCATTTTTCTTACGGACTTGGACCAAGTTAGCCACCCATGTTGAGTGTCGTACAGGGAAGATTATCCTTGTAGAAAGTAATTTTTGAACTTCTTTAAGGATCAATGGCTCAATCAGGGCATTACCAGGGTGCTACTTCTATTGGAATGGTTTAGCTTTGGGCTTCTGAGGGATGGTATGAGTTATTACAGAAGCATCAAATATTTTTAAATCCCCATGCCCCCAAGCTATCACAATAATATATTTCTTCAATTCCCTCAGTATATCTTTTCTTATTATTTCAGGGCAAGCTTTCCCTATGTAGACATTCATTTCAGGGCCAGAATCAGCTAGGTTAGCAGTTTCATATTTGCCTCCTTTATCTTTAGCTAATATCTTCTCTCGAGCCCTTGGGTCTAAGGGTTCTTCCTTGAAGAGGTCATAAGTCACTGTTGTATCTACAGAGTCACCTACTTTGCTTGAATTCCCTTGGAATGTTTGGGCATCTGCTTGTGCCATCTTGACAATTTTCTCCATTTCAGGGTAGTTCACCTCAAAATGAGTGGCAGTATCATGTAGCCTGCACCAGTTAGTCATCAAATTAAGGTCAGCCACATTTGTAGTATGTGACCTTTCCTCATTAACTTGATAATTATGGGAAACTCCACCATTTTTTGGCCCTGTATTCCATTGCTGGTTGTTATTTGACCTCTGCTTATATCCTCTATTTTGGTTTTGATAGCCTTGGTTAGAAGAGCCTTGGCCTTGATAATCCCTTTGGTTATAATTGTTATGATTCTGATAATTACCCTGATTGTTATTGTTCTGATTAGGATAATTGCCTTGGTTTTGAGAGGGGTTCAATCTAAGTTGAGCCATGTCATTTGTGACTTGGGATAGCATTTTCTTTAAGGTTTCTACCTCATTCCTAAGTTGAACTATCTTTTCACTTTCCACACTCTTAGCAACAAGTGGCTGACCACCATGATTTGGTGTTCCAATTTGGTTATGATGACCATGGGAACTTTGAGGAACCTATGGTTGCTGGAAGAAGTCAAGAGTTCCATTAGCAAAGAATGGAACAGGTGGTTGAGTTTGCAATTCAGACATAGGCCCATAATGGGAAGGAGACATCCCTGGGATAAGTATTGAATAGAGGGGTTGGGCTATGCATCTGATATCCTATTGAAGGGAAACCTCCTCCCAGACTTCCTTGTTGAGAACTAATTTGTTGTTACAGCTTGATAGCCAAATGATAAACCTTGGATAGAGAATCAATATTAGCTAGTTGATAAGTCCTTTGCAAGAACAAGCCAAGCAAGGGGTCTATAACTCTAAAGTAAGCTTGAATGGCACTATCTTCAGTGACTAGATAGGGGTCTTGCAATCTCCTATACATTCTTTGGAACCTAGTAGTAAACTAAGGCAAAGGTTCACCTGGCTCCTTCCTGATAGTAGAAAATTGGTGGAGCAAAATGGTGGGATCCACGTAGATTCTGAACTAATTAATGAAAGCATTCTCCAAGTCTGTCCAGCTCAGAATAGAACGCTGAGGAAGATTAAGATACTAGTTGTATGCCATATCTCCTAAGGAGTAAGGGAACAACCTAAAAACTACATCATGGTGAGCTATTTGAGCTCTGGTACAAGCATCCTTAAAAGCTTGTATGTGCTTGTCAACACTCCTTGATTTGCCATGAATGTACTTGGGGCAGAATTTCTCAGGATTCTTAGTCATATCATGAAAACTCCAAGAATAGTCACCAATGAAGAGGGATTATTTTGAAAGAACGCCACCGGTGGGGGTGGTGGTTGAGCTAGCTGTTGAATAGGTCGAACCAGCTATGATGACAATTGAGATGGATTTAGTGGAGGATTGATAGGTATCCATTGGGGTATTGGTGAAAATCCTGGTGGAGTGAGCGGGGCTGACAAGGGTGGTATGATGGTTGCCCAAGTTTTGCGAACCTTGTGTCTTGTTGGGGTCTTGAGTTCTATCAAAGGTGATAGATTTTCAGCTGATCAAAGAAATCTGTGGGGCTTCTCCAGTGAGAAAAACCTAGTATTATCCAGTTTTCTCTTCTAGGCCCTCCTTCTAGCACCAGTTTCTGTTGATGCTTCAAATGGCACAGCAACAATTAAACAAAATATTGCTATTATGTTTCTCCTAAAAGAGAAAGACAACACATGGATATCTTAAACCCAAGTTCTTTATAGTTGCTTCTCAACTGTGCTGATGTTGCTCAATGGTCAATGTAATAGTAATGTTCAAGGGGCCTGCTGGTGTTGAGCTTCTGGATCGTTCTAAGGACAAGCATGAACTTAAACCTACTCTAACTGGCATTTTTAAAGAAACAGAAAAAGATGGATCAGGGCTTTTGAATAGAAAGAATGTTAATTTATCCAACTTAACCAGACTTGTTACCTTTCAAGGAATTCCTAACTAAAACTGTGGAACAAAATTGACTTGTGATTAACACACAGCCTCCTTCATTCACAGTGCTAATTCAAATAATAGATTGCAAGTTACTATTTAAACAAAACATAGAATAACAGCTCAATCCTTGAAAGATTCTCAAATCAAATGATTAACTTAAGACAAATACCATTCAGGAACACAATTTGAAGTAGATTAAAATCTAATTGCTTCTACTGTTAGTGAAATAGATAAGCAATATTTACAAAGCTGGCACAATCACCAGTGTACAGAGAATCTAAGTCTCCAAATTGTTTCCATCTATGCTAAGAAAACTGGAAGGATACATTACTGTCTATGCTGAATCTAACTCCTACTCTAAGAAGACATAAGAAACTCCCATTACAAAGAATCAGGATGCAGCTCTATCTCCTCTAACTGAATTTTCTTTCTAACTTCTAACTCTTAACTTCCAACTATCCCTATTCTTTTTTTTCTAACCCTTTACAAAGAGGCAAGAATGCAATATATATAGAGTGTACCAAAAAGAATGCATTGTCCCCCCTTGTTTCAGGGTTTACAAAATATCTGCTTTCAGGAGGGTCAGCTCTAAGATCTTTTGAAGAGAGTCAATGCTGCACTCAATGTGAAGCCCTGCTATCCATGTCGGTGATAGCTTGACCTCAGGAGAAGCCTTCAGATCTTTTGTAGCTTCAGCATTTACTCCTGGTATCCGTGTCTATCTTCCAACTCCTTCAAAGGGCTGCCTTGAATTCCCTAAAGCATTTTTCCATTAATACCGATCTACCCTTCGCCAAAAGACCTTACAGCTGTCCCCGTGACTCGTGGTTGCCTCTTTCCTTCAGCCTCCTTCCTGCTCTAGACTTTCTGCATGTTGACTATCTCTAGAAGCAGCATCGGGCTCCCTTTAGATCTGAACACCATCATTCCTGAGTCAATCCATCACCTTGATCTCAGAATGAATCCATGTCATTTGCATTCTGTCAATCTCCTTCACAGGGGTAGTCAATCAGTCAATGGCTCACTTTCAGCTCCTTTTGATTGGGCGAAGAAACACCATGCCAGATTCCTGGGTAGTCAAAAGTGGTCTACACTAAATCGCATGTCGGTGAGACCTTTCGGCGAGCTGCAGAAGTCATATCATTACCAAAAAGACTATCGACAAGACACTCGCTAGTCGGCATGACCTCTCAATGAGCCCTTTCTTTCTTTCGTGAGCACACCCACATTCAGCAAGACCTCAGAGGGTTGGCAAGATGCTACCCCCAAGCCCTAATCATCCACTCGGAGCTTCTCCAAGCTCATTCTTATTCTTTGGGCTCGAGCTCCTTTTCCTTTTGGCAAGACCTCTCAATCAGCCAAAGGTCATGGCAAGTTCCCCTCTTTTATACTTATATCCCTTTCATTGGCAAATCCATCGTTGTCAGCAATAAATAAAGCGGTTGGGAATACCTTATATTGAGCCCCTCTTCTCTCAGTGAGCACATTCCCTCTCGGGGAGACCTCTTCATTTTGGGGAGACCTTACCCCGATCTCACACTTTTCACCGAGACCTCACTGTATCGGTAGGACATTTCATCAAGCGCACCCACTACACTAAAGTGAGAAAACACATTGGTAAGGCTACTGCTAGTTAGCAAGACCAACATCGATCGGGGAGACATCTCAATGAGTTCATGTCGGTCATCCCAAGCTAGGCTCGGGCCTCTTTCATTTCAATAAGACTTTATTTGGTCGCTGGGATACTATGCAAAAATCATCCCACTCTCACCGAGCCCAAACCCTTTCTTTCGGTGAGACTTCGACGGATCGGTGAGACCCTTCGCCGATATTATTCTCCTATTGTCGAGAGCCTTTGCAGTTAGCCAAACCTCATGGCGAAAGTAGACCACTCTCCCCGATGCAATTATACTTTGGCAAGACCCCACCTTGTTGGTGAGACCTCTTGCCAATACCACCATCCTTCACTGAGACCCCCGTTTGTCAGTGGGACATTACACTGAAGTCTCCCCCTGCTGCCACTAAGACTTCCGCTTGTTAGGGAGACTTCTCCCCAAACCCAAATCCTTTCGACGAGCTCAAAACTTTTGATGGGACCTCCCTTAGTCAGCAGGATGCTATGCCGAAGGTCTACCCCCTTTGGCAAGGGCTCATTTTGCTTCAGGGAGACCTTTCATAGTCAGCAAGACTTCATGCCGAAAGTCAACCACTCTCCCCGATGTCGTTCTTCTTTCGGCAAGACCCCATAGTCGCACAGACTTCACAGCGAAACTCAAAACTTTACCTTGAAGGCAACATCCTTTGGTGGGACATCCCCCGGTCGCTGAGACCCTGCCTCTTCGGCCAGACATCATGCCGAAGGTAAATCTTTCCCAGCGAGATCCCCTGATGACATCCTTTTTCGGTGGGACTTCTTCCATGTCGGCTAGACCTTTTTCCGATGTAAAACCTTCTCTAAGAGCTCTTGTGAGAAATTTTTGGAAAGAGGTTCATCTGTTAGTGAGACCTCTTGATGATGCAAACCTCCTTTCACCGAGACTTCTTCCTAAGTGGAGAGACATATAAGACGCTACGGTGACCGAGATGTCATGGCGACCAATGGATCCCAAATGAATAATACACCTCGCCAGTTGACAAGACACCTGAAAGGTCTGAGCGACTTTCTTCTTGAGGAGTTTTATGCTAAATGTAATTGAGGCATGCCTTCAATTGACTTGAGAGATATCTTCAGATGAATAATTCAATCCTGTAAAACAATTGCCTCCATTAGTTCTCAAAGGAAAATAAAATACACTATCATAAAGTATACTATTGCTTATGATTACTTCATTCAATCTTAGCAAGAAGAAAACCAACCCAAGCTCCCAATTAGGTCCTTTGAGTGTAGGAGCACGAGTCAATGCTACCTTCAAATCAGAAAATGACGTGTCAAAATCTTCAGTCCACTGGAATTCAACATATTTAGTGAGAAGAGTATACAATGGTGTTGCTATTTTGCTAAAATCCTTGATGAACCACCTATAATAGCCTGCATGACCCAATAAACTCCTAATATCCTTTTTTTTATAGGTGTGGGAAGATTTGTGATCACCTCAATCTTTGTAGGATCTACATGAATTCCTTTGTGAGAAATGTAGTGTCTAAGAACTACACCATACTACATCATCATGAAGCACTTTTCACTATTTAAAGAGAGATTTTGATCTTCACATATTTGTAGGGCTTTCTTGAGATTCTCCAATGCTTCATTGAAATCAGCACCATAGGTGGTGAAATCATCCATATAAATTTCCATAGAATCATGAGAAATGTCTGAAAATATGCTAATGACTTCCCTTTGAAAAGTTGTAGGTGCATTGCATAAGCCAAATTGGAGTACTGAGTAGGCATAGGTCCCCCATGGATAGGCAAAGGTGGTCTTCTCCTGGTCTTTTGGTGCAATTTGGATCTGGTTGTAGCCGTCGAATCCATCTAGAAAATAAAAGCATTATTTTCTTGCAAGTGAGTCCAAAACTTGATCTATGAAAGGTAAGGGAAAATGGTCCTTTTTCGTAACAGCATTAAGTTCCCTATAATCAACACAAACTATCCATTTCCCTCCTTTTTTAGGAATAATCACCAATGGAGACATCCACTAGTTATCTAAAATGGGGTAGATAAATTCTGCATCTAGCAATTTCTATAATTCTCCTTTGACAATTTCTCTTAGTGCAAGGTTAATTCTTCTTTGTGCTACCTCACTGGGGTGCAATCATCTCTGATGTAAATTCTATGAGTGCAAAGCTTAGAATCCAATCCCTTCATCTCATGATAGTCCCACGCAAATGCATGTTGATGGGTCCTTAATAAGTTTTCCAATAACAATTGTTGTTCTTCACTCAGTTTGCTATTAACATTCAGATACTTTCTTTCTGACACCTGTACTTTTGTAGTTGACTCTATCATAGTTGCTTCATTAACACATGGTACCTTGATTTCATATGGCAGCAATGTATGGGACATACCTATTGCTGCAGGAAATTCATCTATAGGAAGAGTAGTTGTAGAAAGAACATCTACAGGAACAATGGTTGCAAGAAGAGCAGGAAAAAGTGTCTTGACTAGGATAGTAGAATGAGAAGATGATTTTTCCTCCACTTTACAATAGTTTTGAATGATGTTAACCAATACTTCATCTTCATCTTGAAGTTGCATGAAGGAGCTTCTACCTAACATCATAAGTTGTGCCATAAAATTAACTTCCTCAACCTCTTCACCAACATGTGGCCACATGAGATTATCCTCATCATGGGATGGCTAAGCAGGAGGATAAAGAATAAAATATTTGGTACTCTTCCTATCAGAAATGGTAATGTCACATGACTGACATCTGATATATGCATCTACAGTTTCTAACCATGGCCTTCCAAGTATAATGGGATACTCACCTAGTATGGCTTGAGGAGAAAGAATCATGAAGTTTGTTGAGTACTCCTAGGAGTCAAGAATCACCACAAGATCCTCCACTATACCATTAGGTTTAATATTAACTTTTAACTATCAACAAGTTGCAAGATAGTAGGAGTAGATCTCATGCTTGTAATGCTTAGTTGTTGCAGGATGTCCTTGCTCATTACATTTACTATTTCCCCTAAATCAATCAGAGCATTTTTTATTTGAATCCCATTTATAACAACTGCTACCACAGGACTACTTGGGTCATTGTACTTAGGGATAGTCACTTTTCCAAGCACGATGTCGACTAGCTGTCCCACCACATGAACCATAGTGGGGCCTTTTTTCTTCCTGCCTAGCTTCTTGAGGCATGCTTATTTGATTTCCTTTCCATAGATTAGGACATCCTTTATGGCCTGAAATAGAGGTATCTAGACACAAATATGCTTCAGCTGATCCGAGATATCAAAGGTTGTGTCCTCCTTTTCTTCCTTCCTCTTGGAAACTTCCAATCTCTAAGGAAATTGTGGTTCTTGTTCAATCTTCTGGACTTGGATTGGTTCAAGATTTTTAGGTGCACTTGGCTGAATGGGATCATTAAGAGGTTCCTCTTCCTCTTCCATAAGAAACTCAGTGATAATGGGCTTGGAAGGGGCTGGTAAAGTAGTTCGCAAATGCAAGTGGATGTCACTTACACTCATAGCATATGCAAGTAATTGATTTGAATCAGCAAAGTATACAGGCTATTGTTGTGGTTTGTTATTTGGATTAGGTGTGGGATGAGTTGGTAGCTAAGTAGGTTTAGGTGCATTTGAGCTTGACTTAGAAAGTGGATGCATTATAGTAGGTTGTTGGAGCTGAGAAGGTGGTTGCATCTAACTGGTTTTCTAGGTAAGCCATCCTCCCCTCCATTGATTTGTTTGTTGGAAATGCCCTTGAAATTGTTGTCAATTCCACTGAGGTTGCTTCCACTAGGATGGAGAGTTTTGATGATTGGGCCAACCATTTAGAGGGTTATCCCAAGGCTGTGGTGCATATCCTCCATAGTTGGACAGACATGGGGGCTACCATTGGTTGCTAGATGAATAGGAATTGAAATATGGCCCAGCATAAGAGAGTGGATCTATGGGAATACCTTGTCTTGGAGCCCAAGGCCTCCTTCGTGAAAAATAGTATGCTTCATCTTCTTCAATTTGAATTGTCTTCAACTTGGGTGTATTCTTCTTTCCTTCAATATTATCTACCATCTTACATTTGCAGTCCTTTTTTCTACAATGCGGGCAATATTCTATAAAAATTTCCTCTACCTCCTCTTGCTTCTTCTTGGCCTGAAGTGTATCTAATTGAGTCGCTAGATTTTTTATAATGTCTTTCTTGTATTCTACCAGCAAATGAGTAATCTCCATTCTTGAAACTCCACTAGTAGATGACTTACCCATGGAATATTGGTAAGCTCTCCCTTTCTTTGAAGCTTCCCTAGAGTAATTATGGCATATTTTCTTGATATCCTCCCAAGGAACTTGGGATATATATCCTCCTCCTATCAGGTCCAAGGCATCAGTGTAGCTGGCATTGATTCCTCTCAAGAAAACCAACTTTTGTGAGTCTTCATTGAGTGTATGGTGTGGAGATTTTTGTAGGAAAAACATAAACCTTGCAATATAATCCTCTAGGTTCTCATCTTCCTTTTGTTGCATCCTAAAAATGTCACCTCCTCTCATGTCACTGCCCCTGCAATACTCCTTGTATTTCTCAAGGAGTTTTTTCTTCATGTCCTCCCAAGTTTACACAGTATCTCTACCTAGGCTCATGAACCATATTAATGCAATTTCTTTCAAATTGGTAGGAAATAGCTTAAGCCTATGGGCATCGGTGGTATAGTCATAACTCCTGTAGAGTATGTCAAACTCAAACAAGAAGGTATCAGGATCTTCTATGACAAGTCCATAAAACTTCTGGAGTGCTAAAGTAGGGGTATTTTTTATGTTGTCAACTTCATTCTGATGGGCAATGGGGAAAGGAAAAGCCGGTTGGTTAGATCTATTTCTATTTCCATCACATATGTCTGCTTGATGTAGTTCTAAAGAAAAGGGATTCTCAAGTTGACTTTGGTCTTCAGAGGAAACTTCAGAGCTAGTCAGATCAAGAAATGCATCAACAAAGGGGTGTGGATCTTCTTCTTCTTCCCTTGGTAGGTCCTAATATTCAACTAGCTAGAATGGATTAGGATTGTTAGGAAGCAATCTCCCATAAGCATCCCTTCTCCTTCCTCTATGCATGCAATATCACCTCACTGTTAGCCAACTCACACAAATAATTGGTAAATAATAAGGGGGGTCATTACTTCCTAAATAATGGTATACTAAGAACAACTTCTAGGAACACTACAGCAAGAAAAACTACCAATGACTCCAAAGAACTCCCTAGTTTGACACCATCCCTGGAAATAATGCCAAAAAATGTTGGCCTCCTAAAATGATTTAACAACTAGGCCTTTATAGTCATGATTCATAGATTGGACATCTAACCTAAATATTTATTTCAATCATCATGAAGGTGCATTTAACTTGTCAACCTGGGGATGTGAACTTGAAATGGGTCAGCATAGTATGTGCACTAGGAACTCAAAGTAGCCATTTTCATTCTACAGCTAAGAAAGACATAATGTTGAAAGTAAATTGCTTGGAAAGGAATAATATAAATGTTGAATATCAACCAAAAACCATACTAATCTTGAAATGCATGAAAAAAATGAAAATATGAACAACAAATAGAAAACTACTCTATCTACTTTGGCTGCAAGAACAATCATAGAATAGAATTCTAGTGGCTGCATGAATAGTCGGTGCCAAATTCTTAACTAATTATTGAACAAAAATTAATAACTAGGATAAACTAATCTAAAGGATAGATTTCTCACCAAGTGGTCCCCCTTGGATGAGTATCCTCTACTACTAATGAAAACTTAGATGCTTGAACTTAGAACTTCATTTTATTCATCAGAAAACATGAGTACAATAGAGCAGTGTAACTATATCACTAAAAGCTAAGAATGCAAGTACAATATCAGAACATGCAACCTTGTGAGAAGGAGAATTTGATCCTTATTTATACTATAAACTAAGCAATGTGGTCAACTCCATGAACTGGGAAGACACCAATTTAGGAAAAGTAGAGAAAATGGAATGTGGTTACACACTCATGGAATATGATTAGATGTGTCCATAGATTTAGCATAGCAATAATGCCAATATTGCTCAACAGCATTAAAGTCCACTACAAGGAAGTTACATTCAATTTGCATGGAGAATCTTCTACTGTCGACCTCCTTTTCCCTTTGAACGATTCCCTTGCTAGAGGTTACGGTGCATGCCCAGCTAGTGGTGTCTTTTTCAATTTAATATCTTCAAATTATATCAAGATGGCAATGTTAGCACGCACAATAATTCCATATCTATAACTACCTTAAAGAATATTCATTAACCACATGCAAAATTAATATAGATAGTCCATATAACATACCAATGTCATTAAAGATTTTCAAAAATAAGATTAAGCCCAATGTCTATAATTTTGAGGAAATATCATAAAAATATCAACACTTAACATCAAATTCCATGATAACTTTAGCAAATAAATCATAAATTCTACCCAAAACTAGACCATAAGCTAGGGTCATCATTAGGTGTGAAAAAGGGCAACATTTTTTTACACTACAAATATATACATATATACATATGTATACATGTATCGATATACATGTATGCAAATAAAAAATGAAAATGTCCATACAAATATGTCGACATATGTATACATACTTATACATGCATGTAGGTATATATAAGTATATATATATATACAAATTATATGGTATATGAAATGTTAACTATGGTATATGAAATGTTAACTTGATCTTATTCATTTGAATATCAAATCTATACATATTTATTGGCCAAGAAATATATATATACCATGTTGTAGAAAAAATTTCCCTTTGCTTGACATGGGATTAATTCATGATAAATTGTACTTAATGAGGCCTTAATCTAGTGTTGTGAGGAATTTTATGCTTCCACACTAGGTCTTGGGCCCTTGAAAACTAAATAAAATTCTTATATATATATATATATTAGAACATATATATTAGGTCTTGGCCTCGATCTTATTCTAATATATATATATATATATATATATATTACAATATATATATACTATGTTGTAGAAAAAAGTTCCTTTTGCTTGACATGGGATTAATTCATGATAAATTGGACTTAATGAGGCCTTAATCTAGTGTTCTGAGGCATTTTATCCACGCTAATTCTTGGACCCTCGAAAACTAAATAAAATTCTTTTAATGACATCTTGTGAAGGTGTTGCAAAGTGTTGTAAAACATTTCTAAATTCTTCTACACTCTATTCATTACAATTTACCTAAAATTCACCTTTTCATCACTAATCAAGTCCTATTTTGAAGTATTGTAAAGTCTTGTAACAAGATTTCACGCTTTTCTAGGCATAACTTCACTATTTATCCCTTTCTCATGCTTTATTTGACCCCTTTATGCCCTCATATGTCTTAATTAAGTGTATTTTTCAATGTAAGCCCAATAAACAACATTAAATATAACTTAATTCCCGACACCCATTTTCATGTCCTAGGTGGGACCCATTCTCCATGGGTGGCAAATGAGTCCCCCTTGTCCCCAAATTCAAAAAATTTAAAATTTTCCTTTCGGGTTTTTATTCAAAATAACTAGAAGTGATGTCAACCTGTGATGAGGTACGAACAAGTAACTAAGGCACAAGTGTGTATAAATAATTTTTTTCTTTTCATTTTACATCCTCCATCTCTTATTCATCTCTTAATCTCATAACTCATCATCTATCTTCTCTATCAAGTCAAGCAAGTTAGGGATTTCACATTGCAAGTCATTAATTTAGCTTCCTAAGATGTCCAAGGGTAGATTCTACATGTTATGTTGTAGACTTTCAAGATCAATCATCATGGAAAGGTAATCTATTCCATTATTGCATGTTTCATTCTATTATTTCATCATTTTGGTTTAATTACCTAAACGTGGTTTGACCAAGGAAAACTCCCATGCCCTAACATTCAACATTTCTTCTTCTCTTTTTGCATGTTTGTAGATTTAGGTCCCTTGGAAGCTTGGAAATCATTATAGATCAAGTTGCAAAGTTGTAAAAGTCCTCTCTTCATTCAACAAGTCAAAGTATCAAAAAAATCTCATTTTCAGGCCCGTGAATCAGAGTTCCAGAAGCAAACACCTGTAGAACATCAAAGTGCAGATCAGAAGCTCCAAAATCCACTCTTGAATATTCAAAACTTCAAAAGTGGACTCATTCGCCATTTGTGGTGAATGAGTTCCATTTCGAGTTTAGTTTCATGTTTTCTACATTTTTTGACACCCTTTAGATAGAAACAGATTCTGGCTCAGTTTACCAGATTGGGACTAATTTTCCTAGAATGGCGAATGAGTCACTCCAGGCCTAAAAAACATCATCAATAGCATTTTAAAAGAAATTTTTAGTCTTCTTCAACATCCTAGGTGTACATTTTTAGTCTGATTCATCTCTATTGCAATTTTTCATTCATTTGTAGGTGATTTTGCATTACACAATGTGTTTTCAAACAAGTTGTTTTACCTTAGTTTCTTTTCATTAATCAATCAATCTTATTAGTTCCTTGCATTCAAAAATTGCTTCTAGGAATTTTTCACCCTTTTTCCATCCATATCACACTAATCTTTGAATGTAAACATAAGTATTTTTGGATCCATCTTTCTCCTTTTAGGTGAAAAATCCTAGAAGTGTAAAAAAGAAAGTGGGTCCCAAAAATCAATGTTACATTTTGGTGAACCTGCTATTTGAATCCCTTCTTTTCTAATTTTGGAGTCTATTAATCATTCTAGAGTTGCTTGCATTGCATTTTGCATTAGTTAGCTTGCATTCTAGAGTTTCATTTTTGCATGAGTAAAAGTGCATAATAGGTTGCATTTTTGCATCTTTAATCATTGAAACATTCTAAATTTCTACAATTTTTACTTAGCTTTGCATCATAGTACTCATAATTCATAAAAATTAGTCACAAATTTCTAAAAATTCTAAACAAATTCCATACTGGGACTCATTCGCCACCTTGGGTGAATTAATCCCTTCTAACCCCTGAAGATGTATTTTACAAAACTTGGAAATTTGTTTTTAGGCTTTTGTTTGGTGCCTTAACTTGTATATATCAATCAATTGCATTTTTGTAGCATGCATTTTGTTAAATTTCACTTCAATTAGCTCACTGCATGCATTGTTTGACTTCACTTTTGCATTCATGACATTTCATTTTTAGATTGTTGTGTTGTGTAAACAAACACTTCAAAATTGAAAATTGCATTGCATTGTACTTTCTTTCATTTTAGCATGTTTTCTTTCAAAATATATGTTCTTGATTTGGTTAAACATGGCTTTTATAAACATCATACCCCCTTTTCTGAGTTTTCTTTTGACCACCATAATAGGGACTTTAAGAAACAATCCATTAATACAATCCTTAATCTTGTATTACCCATTGGTGAGAATGGAAATGTAGACAATCATAACACACATACTTTTTCTTCTTCCACTACCTCTCCTATTATTGATGAAGGTATTTTAGTGTAAGAAGTCACAAGCCTTGAAAGTCTTTATTTTCCACCTCCTTATTCCCCTTTGGATGACCTTATGCAACAAGAGCATGAGATCATAGACGTACATTCCTCAATATCACCTTACCAAGTCTCCATGGCAATCACACTTGTTCATCTCCTAATATCCCTCCTCGATGTAAAGAAGATAGGTTTGTGTTATAAGACATTCCTATTAAGAATCATAACACCCTTGATCCTCCCTTCCCTAATGTCCCTATCCTATGGGAAGATTTATTTGCAAACCATAGTGGTTCTTCTCTTGATTCCTCCTCCACTTGTGATGAAGCTACTTTAAAAACCTAAAACTTGGATAAACATATTACAAGCTCTCCTTGTAGGGTAGATAATATGGAACAAGAGAATGAGCCCTTCATGACAATGGGCATTCATCATTCCCCTCTTCATAATCCCATCATTGATCATTCCCCTCTTGGAAATGAAGTTATTGTGAAAGAACAAAGCCTTACTTGTCAAGCACATGTGGCTTGTTGTTCTCCTAAAAACTCTCCTCCTAGGGAGAATATCATGGCATTGGACTGTGGCAAACGAGTGGTTCTTGATTTCCCTCACTTAGAGATACATCAAAACAAGACTATTGAGGATATGAAAGCACAAGTGTTCCTTCAATCCCCTTTGATCAATGGACCACATACATATCCCATAGGACATCTTAATAACCCTCTCATCCTTTATCCACCTTCATTCAACCTCACACACCACACTCCTCAATCATCCTTCTTAACTAATGGTCTTGAACATAATCCTTCCCACAACATTCAAACTGTCATCTCGCAAAATACTCATGATTTGAATTCGTTAGATTTTGTATCCTCCTATTATGAAGAGGAAAAAAATCTCGCAATCTACAGAGTCTTGTGTAGGTATGACATCTAAGCATGATGTATCTTTCACCCCAATCACACAACCACCTTTTCCTCTTGATCAAGAAGGTATCTTGTAAAGACTTCTCCATGATAACTTGATCACCCTCCCTCCAAGAACTTGAAAGAAAAGATCTTCCAAGAATTTATTTTGTGCATATCATAGATTTCATGGTCACTCCACTAATAAATGTCATGCTTTGATTAATAAAATTCAACACTTTCAAGATTTTGGTATGCTTCCCTATATGGGGGCATCTAATTCCTCTAATTCCTATTGATTTTCACTCTAGCATGCATTTCATTAACCATTTCGGCTCACCTTTGTCCTGCACTAAGTGGGGGGAAATGGTTTAGTATCCTTGTCCTTGTATGTCATTTGTGGTTGCCTCCTTCAGCTCATTGTTAACCTTTCATGAATACATTAGAGCAAGCTTGGGATGTGGATGGCATGCCTTAAGTTGGCTCACATATGACATACTTATCTTCTTCATGATGTAGCTTATCAGAAATATATGACTTGGCATAAGGCTCTTCAAGTAAGCTCTCATTTCTTCCTCTTTCTCTTCTACTTTAAAGCAATTTCTCATAATACGAGTGCTCGCAACTGCTTTAAAGTGGGGGCATACATCACCACTCACATTTCATTGTGTGATTTTCTTTTTCTTGTGATCCCCTCTCTTGGAGGCATTAGGTACAATGTTGCCTAGGATGAGACCTTGCACTTATCCTCTCTTGGAGACATTGAGCATGATGTTCCCTAAGATCAGACATTGCACAAACAAAGCAAAACCCCTTTGAACAATCCTTACATTATTTTGCATTAACAATGTCTATAAGTTTCAAAATCTTTTTTTTCTTTGTGGCGCCTTGTTAAATTTATCACGAGGTATAACTTTGATATGGTTCAGCGAGAATCCCACCTAGTAGCATGATTTTTTCCCTTAGTTACCTTTGTGTTTGTAAGTGCATACCAACTAGCGTATGCGTCTTACCTTTTGGGCTTTCTGACCCCGTGGATGATCGGAAGTTCCATGGCCCTAGATTTAGTATGTTCTAGCCTTCTCACCTCGCAAATGACCTGAAGTTCTATGGCCCCAGAGTGAGTACATCATTTCCACCCTACCTTTCTTTCCATCTTTCCTTTGCATGATTTTGTACCTTGGGGGATTGACTTACATGTGGATCTCTCTTGAATGTCTACTTTACTGTGATTTTGAAGCAAGTTCATCCTCTAACTAAAGTGGGGACTAAATATGCTATAGAAAAAAGTTCCCTTTTCTTGACATGGTATTAATTCATGATAAATTGGACTTAATGAGGCCCTAATCTAGTTTTTTGAGGCATTTTATGCATCCACACTAGGTCTTGGACCCTTGAAAACTAAATAAAATTATTTTAATGACATCTTGTGAAGGTGTTGCAAAGTGTTGTAAGACATTTCTAAATTCTTCTAGACTCTATTCATTACAATTTACCTAAGAAATCATCTTTTCATCACTAATCAAGTCCTATTTTGAAGTGTTGTAAAGTCTTGTAACAAGATTTCATGCTTTTCTAGGCATAACTTCACTATTTATCCCTTTCTCATGCTTTATTTGACCCCTTTATGCCCTCATATGTCTTAATTAAGTGTACTTTTTAATGTAATCCAGATAAACAACATTAAATACAACTTAATTCCTAACACCCATTTTCAGGTCCTAGGTGGGACCCATTCGCCATGGGTGGTGAATGAGTCCCCCTTGCCCCCAAATTCAAAATTTTTAAAATTTTCCTTTTGGGTTTTTATTCAAAATCACTTGATGATGACCTATGATGAGGTATGAACGAGTAACTAAGGCACAAGTGTGTATAAATAAGTTTTTTCTTCTCATTTTACATCCTCCATCTCTTATTCATCTCTTAATCTCATAACTCATCATCTATCTTCTCTATCAAGTCAAGTAAGTTAGAAATTTCACATTGCAAATCATTAATTTAGCTTCCTAAGATGTCCAAGGGAAGATTCTACATGTTATGTTGTAGAATTTCAAGATCAATCATCATGGAAAGGTAATCTATTCCATTATTGCATGTTTCATTCTATTCTTTCATCATTTTGGTTTAATTACCTAAATAGGGTTTGACCAAGGAAAACCCCCATACCATAACATTCAACATTTCTTCTTCTCTTCTTGTGTGTTTGTAGATTTAGGTCCCTTGGAAGCTTGGAAATCATTGTAGATCAAGTTGCAAAGTTATTAAAGTCCTCTCTTCATTCACCAATTCAAAGTATCAACAAAATCTCATTTTCAGGCTCATGAATCATACTTTCAGAAGCAGACACATGTAGAACATCAAAGTGTAGATTAGAAGCTCTAGAATCCACTCTTGAATATTCAAAAATTCAAAATTGGACTCATTTTCCATGGTTGGAAAATGAGTCCCATTTCTAGGTCAGTTTCATGTTTTCTACATTTTCTGACACCCGTTAGAAAGAAACAAATTCTGACTTAGTTTACTAGAACTAGGATTGATTCACCCAGAATGGTGAATGAGTCCCTTTAGGCCTAAAAAACATCATCAACAACATTTTAAAAGAAATTTTCAATCTTCTTCAACATCCTAGGTGCACATTTTTAGTTTGATTCATCTCTATTGCAATTTTTCATTCATTTGTAGGTGATTTTGCTTTACACTGTGTTTTCAAACAAGTTGTTTTACCTTAGTTTCTTTTCATTAATCAATCAATCTTATTAGTTCCTTACATTCAAACATTGCATCTAGGAATTTTTCACCCTTTTTCCATCCATATCACACTAATATTTGAATGTAAACATAAGTATTTTTGGGTCCATCTTTCTCCTTTTAGTTGAAAAATCCTTGAAGTGTTAGAAAGAAAGTGGGTCCCAAAAATCAATGTTACATATACATATATATATTAAGAATGTATTAATGGTCAATTCATAAACTATATGCTTTGGTTGATGAAATATATCATATAGAACACTATTTAATATTAAGTTGCATATATCATTCAAGATAAAGTGTGACTTGAAATACATGGGAATAAAATTTGTTGTTTGAAAGTTAATTAAAACATAATTAAAACACAACGTATATAACGGAGGCAGTGAACCAATTTAACAACATTTTAATGCTAAGAGGTTGAACCAATATTATGTGTTGATTACTCAGTCTTCGACTAAGTTGATTGAGTATGTTTAGCCAAAATATGAAAGACCATTTCTACTACTAAACCATGGGTTGGAGAATAGGGAATGTGCTATAAACTTGGCACCATATTATCAATTCTATGATTACTTTAGAAGTCTATTTTGCATGCCAAGTGATTTGTTGTATAAAGCATATGCTTTATTAGCTTTTCAAACCTGATGTGACAATCATTTGATGAATTTGTATTTTAGTTTTGATGCCCAACTTGATAGGAATCCACCACCTTTCTATTGGAAAAAAGATTCAAATTATTATGAATGAGAAGTGTTGTGGATCAAACCTTATTTTTATCCTTGAGAAGCTAGTTTTTGTGTATAAATATAGGTCGATCTCACTTCATTTCATACATTTTTTCATCTACAACAATACGCTGCTCCATTTTTGCTATAGTTTTCATTGAGTGATTATTATTTTCCTGAGACTTTTTGTGAGGGAATTTTAGTGATATTAGTGAAGAAAGGTTGATTGCTCAGTTGATATTAAAAGGAGGCCAAGCTAAGAATTCCAAGATTCGATTGGATTGAGTTTTTGATAGGCATGGAATTCTATTCTTATTATGTTTTTTCTTTAAATCTGAAAGATTATTTGCCTTGTATGTGTATTTTAAAATTGCACTAGTTTGCTTGAAATAGATGGAAGTCTAATTGCTTGTAAAAGAGGAAAGATCTTGTTGATATGATTTCCATATAAGCATTTGTATTTACTCCATAATAAGGAGTGTTTGATTAACATCTATAGTATTATATACTAGGAATGATGAATTGGGAATAGTTTGTTAAGTTATTTCATGAGAAGTTTTTTTTTGAATTGAAAGCTTATGAGTTATACCTAGTGTTAGGTTGTCCATTGAAGGGGGGTAACTTATGCTTTTCTTATGTTAGTTGGTAGATATACCATTGTGATTATAGGAAAGGGAATAGGTCAAATCAAAGGTTAATGATTACCTATTGAAGGTTTACCTATGCATAGATACAATGGTCTAAAGTAGAATGATCTAGGGTAGTGTATGTGAATATGATGACTGTCACTCAAAGTACTGAGTGAGAATAATTTGGCCAAAGTAGTGTGTTTTCCTTTGAATCCATTTTCTATTCACCATGTTCCTTTTATGCATACTAAATTAGGATTGTATGGTCTACAAGTTCTATTTATGTAGGGCACAGCACTAAACTCATTAAGGTTAAAGTTATGAGGTTTCTTCACCAATCTCTTCATCAAAGGGTAGGGCCATCTATCCAATGATAGATGTGCAGGGGACTGCATATGATTTTGTCATTGGCAGAAAAGCACTTGAGAGATGCTTCTCCTCCATAGTTGGTGATCAAGTTCTATAGAAGATTCTTGGACCATCTATATCTATTGCTTTGAAGCGTGGTAGAGCTATGTATGTAATTGTTTACAATATTGGAAATATTGTAACCTGATGATTATTGTATTGAAAATGAAATCAATGAATGGAATTTGTTGTCATTTATGTTCATTATTTCCTTATCTTAGAAAGAAAATTTTTATTACAATGGTTTGAAACATGGTTTATTACTTGAAAGTGAAAACTTAGGAAATTTACTTGCATGAACAATTGGCATGTTAAACGTACTATCAGAGATACCAAGTTTAGCTCTAGAACCTATGTGCTCATCATACTTTCCATCCAACATTTGAATAAGACTAATGTTTGGAATTATTGTTCTAGGATGGTGCATCTCAGGTTAATTACAAGAAAGTCAGTAATCAGAAATGATCGCTACCTAAAATCCAAAAAGGAAAAAGAGGCCATTATTTGTATGATAGAGGGTACCAACTATGATAATGTTGTCTAGTTAAGTGATACTAAAACCTTCAGTCATGCTCTTTCTTGGACTAGTGAAGTAAAGAGGAGGAAGGAGGAAGCCAATTTCAATTATCTACCTCTAGATTCACTAGCAAAGTTTGATTCCTTCTCACTTTCTAGGGATATGCCCTCAAAAGGGAGTGTCAGTCCATCATTCATATTTAGAGACCCTAGAGTTCTTCCAATGTTAGAAGTGATTTCATTTTCCTCAAGTAATGAATCAGGGGGTTATGTGCCTCACAACTATGTATCATATGAAAAATTTCAAGGTTACTATCCATTTAGAGATAGATATGAGCAAATGAGATATGAATAAAAAAATTGTAGGGTATACCTCATTAAGTTACATGTCAGAGAGTGAATCCAAGGGATACTCTCCACTTGACTATCTAAATAGTGAATCTATGTGATTGAAAGGATTTTGAGATCCTCGAAAATAATAAAATCATGTGTTTATTAAAAGCTTGTGCTTAAATCTTATGTGAAATTTATTTGGTGTACAAATGAATGCTCATTTAAATGTTGTCCATAAGATAGTATGAACATGATTGGATCTGATAATTATGAATCTTTAGGTATAACCCTTTTCTTACAAAGATGGTGAGAACTAAGACCAATCCTGGAGGGAGTCATGAAGTCAAACAAGGTCTGATGGGTGATGAAGCTAAATTGGATCAAATATTGGATACCATTCACAAAACCAAAGCAAGATTGGGGAATATTGAATAGGAAGTAAGGGTAAAAGATAGAGTAGAGTAGGAAGTTCCGATAAATGAGGATGACCAATAAAATTCTCATGAACATGAGAAAGAGAAATCACCTACTCTATCTGAAGGAACTAGTAGGAAGTTTACAACTACTGAACTTTCCAGGGACATGAGTTAAATAACCCCACCCAAATTTGAAGGTAGCATCAATGGGGAAGAAGCTGAGGCATGGTTGATCCAGATGGAGAAATCTTTTGAGATCTGAAACTATTTTGATGTCACAAAAGTAGTATGGGGAGCTTATCAGTTAGTGGGAGAAGCCTCTAACTGGTGGATGAACAAGAAAATGGAACTCGGTTTCAATTCTCTGAAACTTACATGGAACAAGTTTGTGGAAATATTCAAGAAAATATGGTTACCTCAACTCTTTTTCGACTAGAAACTCATTGATTTTAAAAATATGAGACAAGGTCAGATGTCAATAAATGAGTACCCAACTGTTATGCTATGTTCGAATGTATCAAAAGGATGAATGATTCTGCATAAGGAAATTCATCAAGGGACTTAATAGTCATATTTCGGGTGAGGTAGATTTTCATGGTCCAACCACTATGCATCTAGTGTATGAGAAGGTTGTTAAGAAGGAGGAGAAGCTCAAAGCCATCTCCATCTTCTAGGAGAATACAAACCACAAAAAGTTTGTGGGAGCTCAAGTTAAACCAACTCGAAGGAGGTTTAAAGGGGTGGAATATTTTTAGAAGAAAGGGGATAATGAACCCAAAAATAATGGAAGAAAATCAAGGAAGGAACATAGAAGGAATAATTCTAATGGAGGTAATGTGAACAATGCTAGAATTAATACTAGTAAACCTAGTGAATCTACAAGGAAGAAAGGACCAACAATAGGATGTTTCACATGTGGAGGAGACCATTATGCATCAAATTTTCCCAATAAGTCTTTTGGGTCATGACCTTATGGAAATCCACTTCCTTCTCACCAAGCAGAATTCCAACAGAAGATTCATGTTGCTTTGGAAGATTGTCAAGTGGAATATCAAATTACTCTAATGGAGACTCCATGTATTCTGTTTGGCTTACCCATTTCCATACTTATGGATACTGGAGCTACTAACATTTTTGTTTCACCTAGAATAGCAAAGAAAATATCTAGGAAATTTGGCTACATGGAAAAGTCATGGGTTGTAGAATATGCAAACCAAACAAGAGCAATAGTGGAACAATGCTTATTCAAAGCTAGGATTGAGCTACCTTATTTTTCTACAGAGGTAAACCTATATGTAGCACCCTTAGGATCCTATTATGTTATCCTAGGAATGAATTGGCTTTGGAAGCATAAGGCCAAAGCTGATTGTCATGCCAAAATTGTAGATTGCTTGGATGATTTAGGTAACCAAGTGATGTTACAAGGGATACCTAGGGAAGTCAAGTTATGTCAAATTTTTTCTATGAAACTACTTAGGGATAAGAAGAAAGGATGTAAGCTTTTTACTGTAAAGATGGAAAATCTTGAAGAATATAAGGAAATAGATTCACAAGATGGTATGGTTAACTGTGGATTAGAAGATTACCAAGAGGTGGAAGAAGGTGAAATGGTGGAAACTAGAGAGATAGATATGGAAAGGTATACTATCTTGCAAATGTTTGTGGATGTGTTTCCAGAAGAATTACCTAGACTATCACCAAAAAGGATTTTTCATTTTTCCATTGAGATAGTGTCAGGATTGGAACTTGTTTCCAA
Organism: Sequoia sempervirens; assembly: GCA_007258455.2. Taxonomy (NCBI): domain Eukaryota; kingdom Viridiplantae; phylum Streptophyta; class Pinopsida; order Cupressales; family Cupressaceae; genus Sequoia; species Sequoia sempervirens. The sequence continues at coordinate 288,250,967 of VDFB02000003.1, read as the reverse complement.
AGTGACTTATCAAATGACAACTGAGTTAATGGAGCTTAAGGAATAGATAGATGAACTGTTATCTAAGGGGTTGATAAGACCAAGTGTATCACCTTGGGGAGAACTAGTAATATTTGTGAAAAAGAAGGACTATACATTGTGGTTGTGCATAGATTATCATATGCTTAACAAAGCTACGGTAAAGAACAAGTATATGTTTCCATGCATCGATGACCTTTTTGATCAAATGTGAGGAGCTGCTATGTTTTCTAAGATTGATTTATGATATGGATATCACCAATTAAGAATCAAAGATGAAGACATCTTAAAGACTAGTTTTAGAATGATATATGAGCATTATGAGTTTATAGTTCTACCATTTGGACTAACTAATGCACCAAAAACATTTATGAATCTAATGAACAACATGTTTAGGGATTGCTTAGATAAGTTTTTTTTAGTTTTCCTTGATGATATCCTAATCTATTCAAAGAATGAGGAGGATCATTGAAAGCATTTGGAGATAGTTCTACAAAGACTGAGAGAACATAAGTTGTATGGGAAACTTTGTAAATGTGCTTTCTTCTAGAAGAAAGTGCAGTACCTTGGACATGTGATATCGATTGAAGGTTGTTGAATAGTACAAATAACTAATAGCGAGGTGAATCAATTATCCTCAAGCAATTTTCTTCACTTTAATTAATCTAGAGCAAAATTATACCAATCAGAAGTTAATCAAATAGATATGAACATGAATGCACACAACACTAAGCACAATGAACACCAGAATTTATGTGGAAACCCAAGAAGAGAAAAACCATGGAGAATGTTAATTCTCAATTATAAAGCACTGGTTAAGGTGATTTTTACAAAGGCTCACTACCAAGTTGCTCATTATAGAGTGGCTCACTGCCGGTTGGGCTCACTGCCCAAATACAAAACAACAGATTATAAAATAGTCTCACTAACAAAAGTGAATTGATGAAATTGCATCTACATATGCATGAATTCAGTTCTGGTTAAGAGAACATCTTTCTATGACAAATTTGGAAAAGAAACTTTTGCACAATTTTTTTGCAAAATCTGCAAAATAGATTACTTCTTCCTTCACACTCTCTTATTTTCTCTCACCCATCATACTCCACTCTTCCCATTTCATTGAAAAAAAACAACCTTTACTTATACCATTCCATGCCATCATAATCTCCTAGGTCGGTTAGACACAATGTCTTCATAGTCTTCCAAGTCGGCCAAAAATAATTTGAATTAGATCACCACAAAACATGTCAGCATGAAGAACAACCTTGAGATATCCAATAAGGTCTTGCATGCTAGCACCAAGCCCAAAAGATAGGTCACACATAAATATCTTCTTACCACATTACCAAGGGACCAAAAAATAGGTCATACATAAGATAGCATAATTACCAAGAGATAACAAACATTGAATTACATGAAATATATTCCAGAGCCGATGAGAATGCCACAACCAAGCTAATCAATGCAGACCTAGGGTTCACTCAGCTAAGTTAGGAAAAAGATGTTACAAGTGTAGTAAACCCAGAAATTATGCTAACACATGCAGATATGTTTCTCCACATCTTTGTATTTCACCATTTTCTTCCTAGGGAGGTCACCAACATTGCATAAACTAGTAATAGCTTCAATGGATTCCTTTGTGATCAAATAGAATTTTTCCAAAACAATGTTTCCATCGTTGAATTGACTCAATAGGAACAAGATAGATTCTTTGTCTGCAAACTAGGGAAATTCTCCCCATAAATCCATACCCAGAGTATTTGCGTTCTGCAATTCATTCATCTTCAACCCTAGTTCCATTTCCTTCATTTTCTGATGATCAAACTCATCCAGCTCAACTCCCTTCAACCTTAGAGGAATATCACCAATTGATCCTCTGTTAGCATATTCCATCATCATGCTTATCTTCTTCAAACTCTTTATCACTTAGTGAAACTTCTTCTTCTTTGCAAACTGTGAGAAATGATTTTGAAAAACTTCCACCTTTTATTCTTAATTACTCATAATGATTTCACCGCCAAAGATGCACATTGATGATGCTAGCAATTTTACTTCACTTTTCAATCAGCTAGATTAAACTTCATCATTGATCATCAACTGGTTTGAACTTAATCATGTTAAAAATCACATCAATATTACTTCAAAAAGGGGAAATCGATAGGATATACAATGCAAAACTCCCCCTAATCTAAGGCAGATTGGCTCAAGATCTGAGGGCTTGTGAGTTCTCAACTCACCATATCCCTTCATCTTGACCTTGTTGGATGAATCTCAACTATTGAATTCTCTAGAGAATTCAACTTCCTCTATAAATACCCCCTCGTTTCTCTCATTTAGGGGGTTGATCATGGTGCTAACCAAACTCTTGCAAAATTTCCATTTGAGCCATACTTAGCCAAAAAAAATTGCATTCCTTGCATTCATCATAGCATTCCATCCATTTTTCATCCATATTGCATCTCATTCATACATCTTTTTCCATCAAGAGGAACATACATCATGTCAACAATCCAAGGGCCAACCAAAGGAGCAGCTTAACAAGGTATTATCCTTCTATCTATTTTGTTGAGTTTGACTTTTTCCCTTATCTTGAGGTGTTAAGTGTTTAGGAGGTTTCTTGCATGTCTTATATTGTTTCCCATTTCTGGGACTACTTTTACTCTTGATCACATCTCTGGCATGCCCGGTGAGACCCACAGACGGGTCCTGTTCTTTCACGTTTTCTATTTTTTTTACTGCTTGCAAGTGAAGGTTGTAGAGGGGAGAACCTGACCTATTAGATAGGCGTACCTGACCTCCAACGGTGAACCTGACCTGCCTAGGGGTGTACCTAACTTTTAGGGACAAACCTGACCTAGCAGACAGGAGAACCTGACCTAGCAAACAAGCAAAAGTGACCTCCATAGTGACCTGAAATTTGCAATTTTTTACCTCCAAGGGAAAACCTAACCTATCTAGGGGCATACCTGACCTTCAAGAGCAAACCTAACCCAGTAGATAGGTGAACCTGACCTATCCAAGGGCATACCTAACCTCCAAGGGTGAACCTGACCCAACAGACAAGCAAACCTGACCAAATATAGCTTTTTCCATAAGGTGAAAAGTGAAATTTAAGCACTATTTTTTACTACTTTGAGTGTTTCTGAACCTATAATTTCTATTGTTTGTGTTTGTGCAAGAATTTTATTACTGTTTGGAGGAAAATGAAAAATAAATCACTAACAAGTTTCTTGCAGAATTATCTATTTTGAAATTTTTATCAATTGTTATTTATCATTTTTTAATAATTTACGAACATAGATTAATTAGGGGTAGTCAATTTACCTTGTGTACCATTTTTTCAGTAAGCTATTGATGTATCCAATCCCCTTGCACCATTTGGTGATCCTAGGTGATGAGAAATCATAGCTTACCAAGTCCTTTGAGTCACCATTTTTACTTTTCTTAGTGGGACCTGCTTGGGGATTTCATCACCCCAAGGGATGATTCCAACCACACGTATCGACAAGGTATATAAATGGGGGAGAGTGAAAGTTGTACCTCAATCCAACCGCGTCGTAATGGGTGAAGTGCCAGGATGACATGAAGAGTTGGTCTGAGCCTTTAGTATCTTGCTAAGATTCCCAACTCATGCTTGTGACGAGTTGGTGTTCACAGTTTGGCCCCTCATGTACTGGGTGTATATCGAGGACTCCCTAGCAACCATGTTCATCCTAGAATAGAATACTTTGTTGTCCATACCCATTTCTACTAGACTTAGGATCGTGTTGTCTAAATTTTCTTCTTTGTGTGAAACCAATAATTTTTTGTTCAGTCGAGAAAGCCTTATCCTATGAATGTTGTTTGTTGTGTTTTGGGTCCTTTGCCTTAGTCTTTTGTCCCAAAAAAAACATTCAAATTTGTCCACGGGCGTACCTAACCTCTTCCAAGGGCATACCTAACCTCTGGGCAAGCCCCTTTCCATCCTGTTTTGGTCAATTTTGATCAATCTCTAGTCCATAGGCATACCTGACCTCTTAAACAGGGATACCTGACCTCTAAACTAGCCCCTTTTTAGTTTTTTTTAGTCAAATTTGATTAACCTTCAGTCAGATAGGTGAACTTGACCTTTAGGGGTGAACACGACCTCTTGCAGGGGCGTACGTAACTTCTAGGGGTGGACTTGACCCTTGAACAGTCAGTTGTGTTACCCTATTTCATCATTTTGAACTCTCGTTTCATCATTTCAAGCATCCATTTTTCTGTTCTGAGTTACTGTTCACCCATTTTGAGCATTCATCTCCCCATTCTAAAGGCCTATTTCCCCCAATCAACATCGATTTATCTATTTACATTCATTGTGTTTCCAATCCAGGTATCTGTTCATTATTTCAGACTGTCACTCACCCATAGCCTTTCTTAAATTTTGATAACCGTTACTCTATTCCAGGTTGTCATTTCTCAGTTCTGAGTTGTCATCTACCTAGTTTGGGAATCCATCCATTTGTCTTGATAGTCATTCTCTCATCTTGGGCTCCCATTTCCTTGTTCTGAAAGGCCGCTCATCTATTTCGGATTGTCATTTCCCTCATTTTGGAAATCATTCTCCCATTCTGCTAAACTTCATTTGAAGTAGTTATCTGACTTGACCTAAGTGTCTGAGCTTGATCATCATCCTTTGAAATTAGCTTAATATTGTTACCCATTCTAAGTTGATCATCCTTATCAACCCTATCAATCCACTTCCATCTCAAGTTGGATTTTGCGTCATCATCATACATCCATCTCTTAATCGATCAATCAACACCTTACATTATCAAGGATAATTTTTGAACAAGGTTTAGAATCCCTTAACCATCCTAGTCTTATCAATCACTTATTAATTGAATCCAACCCCTATCTCACCAATCATCTTATTAATCAATTTAATCCAATACAATCTTATCATCAATCCAATCCAACCCCTATCTCATCAATTGTCTTATCGATCGATTCGGTCCAATCCAATTTTACCAACCATTTAATCAATCAATCCAATTCAATCCCATCGATTGTTTATCGAAAAAAATCCTTTATCAATATTCCAATCCAATCCTATCAAGCCACATCCTTGATGGCCAATCAACCATCTAATCTGATCAATCCATATCATCCTAGCATCCTAGTCCATTATGTCATTTTGCATGCCCATTCAGACCCAGTCACAAACAAGGAAACTCACTGAGCAACAAGCCCAAAATTCCCAACTGAATATCTCTCAAGATCCTAAAAACATGACAAACGTCTCACAAGATCCCAATAATGGTACAAATATCCCTCGAGATCCCTAAAATGGTGCATCATCACAATCCAACACTAATGGTCAAAACACATCGCCACCTGGAGATGAGAACATGGTCAGTCAGCCCAAACTCACACTTGAGGAACATTTTAGTAACCCCATCAATGTGCAAATGACAGATCACCTATTCAAAAAACATGGGGAAGAAATCTTGGCCCAACTAATTGAAAAAGGTGTCAAACCTCCATCAGGTGTCAACCTATCCAAATATAGCAATTCCACATCTAACATACCCCAAGGTTCACAAAATGCACCAGGTAGTACATACATCCCCAATGTTCTACTAGTGGAGAGTTGGCATCAACCTGAATGCAGCAATGTCATTCTTTATCATGTTAACAATCCCCCACACACCACAATCTTAGTCATGCAGGCTCCACAAGTATCTGGTCCCAATAATCATTTCGCCTATGGCATGCCACAAAATATTTTGCAGCCTCTATCATTAATGCTGACAGTACCACCCCTTTCAATTCAACCTTCAGTCAACGTTGGGGGCAACCCTTTTACTGCATTGCCTCCACCTCCTAGGGCCACAAATCTACCACTACCTTCATACACATCTTGATAGCCTCCCCAATCTAACATACCACCTCAATTACCTCTGCAAGGTACATCCCAACCAAATGTTCTTGTTGGTACCCAACAACCTCCTTTGCAGAATGCCTCTACATTATCTCAACCACCTAATCAACAACCACCACACCAATCGCAAGGAAATCTATCCTGACCTCTTGCCCAGACCATATCCCCATTCCTCGCATCCATTTTATGTCCCAAAGTTCAACCACAACACAACATCAAATCTTGGCCCATACAATAGTTGACATCACATCGGAAACCTCACCAACACTATTACTATCATAACCAATAGCAATTCTAGCAAAAACCACCCTATGTGGCCTCCCAACAATCACTGTAGTACCTTCAATACCAACAAACTAATCCACAACACCACATTCAATCCCCTTAGCATTCTATTGCATATTCTTATCAAACAAATCCATACTATACCTCACAACAACAAACCCAGTACCAACAAACTCCCTCGGCATACCAGCAAGGGATATCATCATCTCACTATCAAAAGCCATATGTCAACCTTCAGACACTATCTCAATAGGATCCTTCATCATCCTATCACCCATATCCATCCATCCCATCTGAATCAACTCCTACACTGCCGATCAACGTGGACCTATTAGAGATCAAAGCTGCCTTGAAAGATCTCCACGCTGGGACTAGTAAACAATCCTTCAAATTTGAAGATATATGTCCCTATCTATTTGCTCCATCCATCTCACTAATTCCCTTGCCAAAGAACTTTGAGATACCAAAGTTTGATAGATACAAGGGAAACAAGGATCCTAAGGCCCACCTGCAAAAGTTTTACTCCCAATGTCAATAGGTTATGCACAATGACGACTACCTCTTGCACATGTTCCCACAAAGCCTGATAGGCTACGCCTTGGATTGGTTCATGGGTCTAGAATGGGGGTCCATCAAATCCTTCACATATCTTTTAGAAAAAAAAAAAAATTTATTTCTCCTTCAATCTAGAAAAAGACACTAATACCTTGGACCTTCTTAAGGAGAAGTAGCATGACGGTGAAACCTTTATTAGCTACCTCCAAAGATGGCATGCCTTGGAAAGCTGAATGAAAACCCCTCTCAAAGAGAAAGACATGGTCACCCTCTTTGTGGAGAACTCACATCCCAACATGGCTCATAATTTTAGGTTGCACTGTGTTACCACTTTTGTTGAAATAGTGGAAAAAGGACCCATCCTTGAATGTACCCTTATTACCAAAGGACACATCAAGATACACAACCATGGAAAAGAAAGGCCATCTGACAATAAGTCATGCTTTTGGAACAAGAACAAAAATGCAGTGAATGATGGTGTCACTGACACTAAACATGTTCAGGTGGCCAATATATCCCAGAGGCAACAACCATTGGTACCTAATGCCATATCTGTGCCATAGGGGGAATCTCGTCCTCCTCAATAGTCAAACCAGAACAGTCTATGGAATGGAAAACACCATTATACTCAATTAGGAGAACCCTTGAGTGTCATCTTCAATAAGTTGTTACAAGCCAACTATCTGATCACATACCCTGTCACCAAACCACTTGATGAATCTAAGCCCAAACCAACCTAGTTTAGGGAGAATGAATATTGTGAATTCCATAAGATTAAAGGGCACACTCTAAATAAGTGTCAAAGTCTCAAAAACTATTCCAAAATCTTATTGATTGAGGAGATATCAAAGTCGACACCAGCCAAGCTTCATCATCCAATGCTCAATTGTAGATATATCAAAATGCCTTCCCTAACCATAATCAATGCGCAAGCACCTCCAACAACAATCCCAAAAACAACAACACAAATAACATAAGCTATAAGAATGTACCCCTCAATTATGATGGTATTGTCCATTACATTGAGCAGGTAGAACCCTGCGTGTCTATGATACATGTTAAAGCTAAAGATCCACAATGCATTGTAGCTACCTGATGATTCTGCATTGTTATCCCTACAACCTCCATAGCCACCCATCCAAATCCTATAAACTCTCAGTACAACATTCTTGATCACTTAGGAAAGACCCCTACTCAGATCTCAATCTTTGATTTGCTTAAGTCTTCTCTTGTGCATTAGGAAATACTCAACAAAGCTTTACAGGAAACTCATGTACCTAACAACATCGATCCCACACGGTTCCAAGCTTTAGTAGGATACTTGCCTTTATCTTACTAGCTACACTTCAACCAGAATGACATGCCAAATATTGATGCCAATCACAACCGTCCCTTGCACATCGAAGTCCTGGTAGATAATGGCTTTGCCCTCAATCTATGCACTCTAAAGTTCATAAAACAAGTAGGGTATACTCAAGCAGATTTGAGTAATCAAATCATCACAATCAAGGCTTATGATAATGTGGAAAGAAATTCTAAAGGGATTATTAGTCTTCCTATCTAGGTTGGACCTATAGTTTAGTACACTATATTTCATGTCCTTGATCTGGAATTACCATATAATCTCCTCCTCGGTTGCCCATGGGTCCATGCCATGCAAGTTGTCCCCTCCACATACGATCAATTCCTAAAGTTCCTAGTTAATGGACAGGAGATCACCATTTATGCCAATCCACAACCATTTGAATATTGTCACGCTCTAGAAGCATCATTTCCTTATTTACATTATTCTCTTGGGGTCGAAATGGGGGCATCTCAGTCATCATCCTCTAATCCATCTTCCACCATGAAAGCCACTCAATCTCTCACCACCAATCCTACTGTTACCAAAGTCCAGATCATTGATGAGGGGTGTGGGGAATATGAAATGCATACAGCTCTAAATGCAGCAACCATGCCACCATCACCACACACATATGGCCAATCTTCATAGTCTACACCAAAAGAAGACAAGACCATCACCTTTAGTGCTAAAAACATTCCCACTACCACTTTTCAGTCTCCTAGTTTAAAGACAAATGCACCAAAAGAGGATATCAGTCAGTGGGTATACCATGAAGAACCCCAACTAGATCCTCCTCTAAAGGAATACTTTTAGGAAGAATACCCTTGGTTAGCTAAGTTCATAGAAAAGCATAACGAACAAGGTAGGGGCCTAGGTAAGGAAGAACAAGGATGGTTGCAACCAATTGATGTACCAAAGCTTCTATGGAATATAGGCCTTGGATATGAAAAGAAGCAAAAAATCTCCACAACATCATCTAATGCCTTCAATAGTGTTACTGTGGATGATGGTCCCTCATAAGACATACCTATGGAAGAATCCATCATACATGTGTACGATGATTTTGATCACATAGACCTATCATCCATGTTTGACTGTTTATCCATCTTTACCATCATCCTTTCACTTCACCGACCTGAACTCATTGATTGGGATCTACGTGGTAGCACACTTGTCAATGTCTCCCTGGATACATATGTCAAGCTCATGGGATTGGGGGAAGATGAATGCTCTAGTCAAAAAAATAAAAACAAGAAATCATCATCTAGTGAAAACCTCCCTGAGGCACTTCCTGACCTAGAAAAAGTAAAAATAAACGATGCATCCGATAGTGAAAACCTCGAAGAGGCACTGGAGGATGGAGACATTCATATTCCCCTTGTGGGAACTCAATTATCCACACAGTCATCAATCCTAATTGAAGAAACTCAAGAAGTTAACCTTGGTACTATTGAAAACCCTAAGATCACCTATGTAGCCAAATCACTATCAGAGCAAGAATATTCAGTTGTTGTTCAGCTACTCCAAGTTGGTATCATTAACTTTGCTTGGTCGTACTTAGATATGCCAAGCTTAGACTCTGCTTTAGTAGTTCATCATATAGATGTTCCCCCAGATGCCAGCCCTGTCAAACAAAAACTCTAAAAAATGCATCCATAGGTAGCATTATTAGTCAAGAAGGAGTTGGAGAAATTACTGGACGTCATTTTTATTAGACCCATTGACTACTCTGATTGGATCTCCAACATAGTGCCTATTGCTAAACCAAATGGAGACATTTGGATTTGCACATACTTCTAAGATCTTAACAAGGCTTGTCTGAAAGACGACTTCCTACTCCTCAATATTGACATGTTGGTCAACCTTACTGCAGGACATGAGATGTCCCTTATGGATGGTTTCTCTAGTTATAATTAGATCCAAATTGCACCTGAAGACCAACACAAGACTGCCATTACAACACCTTGGGGTACTTTTTTCTACAATATTATGCCCTTTGGTCTCAAGAATGCAGGGGAAACATATCAGAGGGAAATGACTTTCATATTCCATGACCTCATCCATATTATCATGGAAGATTATGTTGATGACTTGCTAGGAAAATCCAAAACTAGAGAAGAGCACCCTGCCATCCTGAAAAATATCTTAGAGCCGTTAGAACATTACAAGTTATGAATAAATCCAAAAAAGTGTGTCTTTGGTGTTACATTAGGGAAATTGTTGGGTTTCATAGTCTCCCGAAGAGGCATTGAGGTTGATCCCACCAAGGTGAAAGCTATTTTGGATATGCCTCCTCGATGCATTCTGAAACAATTAAGAAGTCTCCAAGGAAAGTTGCAATCTATCTATCGGTTCATAGCCCAACTTGTAGATAAGTGTCAGTCATTCACCCATCTTTTGAAAAAAGAGTCCACCTTCAAATGGAACCAATAGTGTTAGATAGGTTTTGATAAGATCAAGGAATACTTGGCTCATCCACCGATCTTGATGCCACTTATTCCAAGAAAACCCCTCCTGCTTTACACCTCTGCCACTTCAGTTGCACTGGGGACATTATTGGCACAACATGATGAGTACTCAAAAGAAAGAGCAATCTACTACATTAGCCGAACACTAGTCGGCTATGAATTAAATTATTCACCCATGGAGAAATCATGCCTTGCAATGGTCTTTGATACACAAAAACTCCAACATTACATGCTCAGCCATCCAGTCAAATTAATAGCAAAAATTGATCCACTAAAGTATTTTTAATCCAGAACCACTTTAACCGGTCACCTGGCTAAGTTGGTCATGCTCATAAGTGAATTTGACATAGAGTACATGGATCGCAAAGCCATAAAAGGACAAGTCATAGTTGATCAGTTGGTTGAGGCACCTCTAGTGGATGCTTACCCTTTGGTCACTGAATTTCCAGATGAAGTTTTCATAGTAACAGAAGCACCTGCTTGGACATTGTATTTTGATGGCTAATATACTCATAATGGATCGGGAGCAGTAATTATGTTTGTTACCCCTCAAGGTGACTACATCCCAAAATCATTCAGGATAGCATTCTCATGTACCAACAACATAGTTGCATACGAAGCCCTCCTCACGGATCTTCGAATTGCAAAGCAGTGGCACATAACTCACTTGAGAGTCTTTGGTGATTCATTGTTGATCATTAAGCAAGTTAATGATGGATTCTTAACAAAATATGACAAGTTGTTACCCTACAAACACATGGTGGATGACTTCAAGAACTATTTCACCTTCATACAATTTGACCAAATTCTTAGGGTACAAAACAAAGCAGTTGATGCTATGGCTACTATTGGCTCCCTTATTGGAATGCCTCAAGATCGAATAGAATGTGAGTTCCTTGTGGAAAAAAATGTAATCCCAACATATGATATCCCTGAGATTGACATGGTGTGTGACATTGTAGGTCCTACTTCCCCATGGTACCAAGACATACATACTTATCTACATGATAATATTCTACCCCCAGACCTCACACGAAACCAACAAAAATCCTTTATTCAACATTCAGCCTGATACGTTATCGTTAGTGATATGCTTTATCGTCGTGGGTATGATGGAACCCTCCTTAGGTGTCTGGATGAGACCAAAGCCCATACTACACAAACGGAGGTACATAGTGGTGTTTGTGGGGCCCATTCAAATGGTATGGCCTTGGCCAAAAGGATTTTTTGAGCTACATATTATTGGCCTATATTAGAGCATGATGCTTGTAAATTTGTGAAGAAATTCCTTCCCTTCTAGCAACATGCAGATTTGATTCATGCTCTAGCATAGGACCTTTAGCCTCTTCTAGCATCGTGGCCCTTCTCTCAATGGGGTTTCGAATTGATTGGAAAGATCTACCTACCATCTTTTGATGGCCACACATTCATAATTACTGCCACTAAGTACTTCACCAAATGGGTGGAAGCAATTCCTCTCTCACAAATCACCAGTACTCAAATTTCAAAATTCATCCTTTACCATATTCTTTGCAAATATGGTATTCCATCCACCATCCTCTCACATAATGGAAATCCTTTTAAAAACCAGGCCATGAAACACCTCTATGACACCTTTCATATCCATCATCATTGGTCAACACCTTATTACCCCCAAGGTAATGGTCAAGCAGAAGCTACCAACAAGACCCTTATCCACATCCTCAAAAAGGTTGTCAATAACATTGGTCAAGATTGGCACCTCCATATTCATCCCGCTCTCTGGGCGTATCGCACCTCCATCTATACCCCTACAAATGCCACCCCGTATTCTTTAGTGTATGGTTCTGAAGCCATCTTTCCAATCAAAGTTGAGCTCCCATCATTGAGGATTTCTCTGAAGAACCTTATCAGCGAGGAGGATGATTGTGTCACATGGCTTGCATAGCTGGAGTTACTTGATGAAAGAAAAATCAAAGCCTATGATCATATACAAGCTTACTAAAACCACCTCAAGCGTAACTACAACAAGAAGGTTCACCCTTGACAGTTCCAAATTGGTGATCTTGTCCTTAAAGAGAACCATCGTACTCAGCAAGACCATGATAAGAAAGGTAAATTTGAAGCAAATTGGTTGGGTCCTTATATCAATACCACTAAATATGGATCTAGCAAAAATAGACTTGCTATCCTTGAAGGAGAGCCCCTTGAAGAGCCTATCAATATCATGCATCTGAACAGTTTCTACACCTAAGTCCGCTTGGTAACCCTACCTGCAAAAATACAAAAAAATCCAAAAATAGTAAAGAGAAATAAATTCGTCCTATGGTGAAAACCACCTTTGGTGGTGCCTTGGATAGGTACAGGTGGTGAAAACTTTTAATAGGCATCATCCACGTAGGAGGCTTAATCATTATCTACCTTGTGTCCTAATTACTTGGTGACTCCATACATCCTATCCTGACATCCTCTCCCATTCCATCCTTGGATGCTTGGTATATTTTGATTGAGCATTGGACAATTATATGCTATCCGTCATCTTGAGATTTTTATCCTAATCTAAGCTTCTTTCATCAGTTTGTTCATCTTTTGGTTTGCGTCATCATCTAGGATCATCCATCATATCAATTTCCACCTAGGCCTCATCATGTCATATCGATCTCTATGGTCTTGGTCAAACTGCGTTGCCCCTGCACTTTCATGTAGGCAAGGCTAATTATTTGATCTGCCCTCGGGGCCTTCAGATCATCCTATGATGGTCCCCCATCATTTTTCTCCATCATCCTCTTTTCTCTTTTATCCATGGTCGATCATCAATTGTTTTTCTCTGAACCACGTTGCCCCTACGCTTGCACGTAGGCAAGGTTGATCTATTGATCCACCCCCAGGGCTTTGTTTCGTCATTGTCTCATCCATATCCATTAGTCTTCTTTTTTCTTTATCCATGGTATTTTTTAGAACTACGAGGGCTCTGCGCTTTCACGTAGGCAAGGATAATATTTGATCATCCCCTGAGCCCCTAGGTTTGTAGGTTGTGTTGGTCCTTTCTTTGGTCTCTTGTGTCATGTTGTCAAGCGTACCCTTATCTAGCTGGTTCTTCACAAACAAAATCCTCTAGTATTAAGAGATCTGGTTAATGAAAAATATTTTGCATCACCTGGGTCATTTTAGTTTAGTATCCATCATTGGTCTCAATAGGATGCATCCATCCTAAGAGACCACAACATCACCCATCCATCCTCGAGATCCTGTGGAAAAATAAATTTAACTTTGATTATGATCTTTTCATACTTTTGGTTTTTTCTTATTGTTTGAGCTCCCTATTCTCACTTATCAAAACTGCCATGATTCATCATATTATGGTGGGTTTTTATGAGTTAACATAGGGGCATCTCTTGATCATTTATTGTTGTTGTATGTTGGGTCATTCCCACGCAATACCCACCAAGATCCCTAGAATCTTGTGTTACACTGGGAACATCCCTTTGTACTTGTGGTTATTCTAATACCTGGCCCAACCAAGGTCCTCACAACTTTGGGTGTTAGGATAACATTGTTTGTTGTGTTTGTTTCATGAATTTGATGCCAACTCACCTTGGTCTCATATACCATGGTATTTGGTATCTTATGCTATAGAAAAAATCACTGCTCTGAAGATGGAAAATTGTATTCCTCACTGCATTTCATTTCCTTGCATGCACCCTTCATTCAGCCTTGTTCATAACCCATGACTCATGATTTAGGTTGTGAAAACTTTGATTCTTTTTCCCCTTGGTTTTCCTCTTAGGGTACTAATGGTTCTTGACAAGTGCAGTATCACACCTACGTTACACCTATCATCTACCAACATTCCCATGAAATTCCTTATTGATGTTTAGGTTTGCATTATAGGAATTCATGTTTCATTCATATTGCATGTTACATTGTAGATACAACATATTTTATCTTTCATAGACTAATTAGATTAAGCATCTTAGTTTCATTTAACCCATACATGTCCATATTAACATTCACATAATACATGCATTACTACCTACAAAAAATATTATTAGATCCATCCTAATTACATTTCATACCAAATATTCATCTCATCCTGCATTAGAAACATTAATACATGCATGATCACATCCATCCACATAAACATAAAATATCACATACATGTGCATACATAAACTAAATCATCTGTCCACATAAACATAAAATATCATATACATTTTCATACATAAACTAAATCATCCATCCACATAAAAATAAAATATCATATACATGTGTATACATAAACTAAATCATCCATCACATAAAACATAACGCATAGTGTTAATAAGGGCTATCGCATACCATAATCAAAATAATACAATGTACATCTCATCATAATGTCTCAAACATAATCAAATATATATCCATCATGTATATCATCAAATAAGGTAAAAAATTCAAAGATGTAGATCACATCTGATCTCTGCTAACATGTACTAAACCTCCATCCTACGCTTGTAAAAAAATCAATATCCTGCCAATTTCTCTCTGACTGCTCTAATGTGAGCTGCCCACATCTGATCTCTAAGGAGAGTCAGGCACTAGCCCTCTGTAAGTAGGGTTCCCCTAGTACTCATGGGTGGGAGTCCCCTGGTAACCACTGTAAGGAGGAGGAGTCTGCTGATAGTCTTTATACCCCCTAGTACATGTCCCTAATGACTAGGATGGTGCTGGAATTTGAAGTACCTATCTAATGTAGTGCATTGTACATTGTGTCGGCTCTGGAACTGCCTGCTCATAGGCACACCTCTAGTAGCTCACCTCCTGCATATAATCATCTCTCTGCCTAGCTTGATATCTAGTGGCATCCTACTCATGCCTGTACTTATATTGATCCACACTAATGGCTCTCTGCTCATGCCCCCAAGCCTCCTATGCTAATATCAGTTGTTGTACCTACTTTGTGGCCCTATCCCTCTCAGCCTGTGCAGCCTATAACTATGTCTGCAATCCCTATACCTCTACCCCCCGCTCCCCACCTTCAATATGTGCTACCTATACCTGAACCACTGCTACATCCCTCTCTCCTTGCAGCATTTGCATCCACACCTCTATGGGATCCCTCTCCCTATGCACGGCCTATGCTCGAGCCACCACTACATCCCTATCCCTCTGCAATGCCTGAAGTCTCAACTCAGCTGCATCTCACTCTCTCTGAAGAGTTGATACTTGTGATAATGTTGCATCTCTCTCTCTGAAGAGACTGTACCTGTTCCCCTACCACCTCTAGCTCACTCTATGACACATGAACTCATGCTAGAGCTACATCTCTCTTTCCCTCCATAGCCTGCACTTGTGCCTATGCCATGTCTCTCTTTGTCTACAACACATGTATTTCCACCCTCATCTCCTCCTCTCCCTACTGCATCAATCTCATATATCTAACTATCTACTCTAAACAATACACTTTGTCTCTGAGCTCATCCCAGTCCCAATGTAGATCTGCTCTCTCTACATAACCGCTCTATCTATCTCTGCAAATCATCTATATCTCTTGCGGAGCTTGCCCCAATCTCTGTCAGACCCTGCCCTATCCCTACTCCAATAGCCTATCGTATCACCTCCTCAGCCACCAAACGGTCTCTCTCCCATCTCACTGCATCCCCCTCCTCTTGCTCACTGGCCACCTCTACTCACAACCTCTCTACCTCTACCTGCAGGTCAACCACCTCATCTCGTACCTCATCCCTCTCTCTCTACAACATCCTATCCACCTTTATCACCATCATGGCCAGATCTAAGTAGTCCCTCTCACTCTGGGAAAATCGTGCCTATAGCTCACTTATCTTTTCCTCTAATCTACTATGCTCAGCCTCTAACTGTCATAAATGCTACTCGCTGAGTCACAACCTCTCCAGGGCCCCTCACAATACCTCTGTTGGATCCTCTCCTCTTGGTGGTGCCATTGATAGTGGTGGGATGTCATGTACCTCCATATCAATGTCCATCTCATGTGGCTCATACACCTCAATCTCTGCCAATGCCTCCATCTCATCCACATCAATCACCATGGGGGCTCCCCTCCTCCCCCCAATCATCCTCTCCTACTCTCCATTGGCCTTGGCCTCCTCCTGTCTCTGCTGCTGCTGCTGCCCTCCTGTGGCTGCATGTGCCTCATGTCTCTCCTGCTACTGACCTCCTAAGGTTGCACAAGCCTCCTTCTCCTCTCCCTTTGGGCCTCATGTCCTCCTCTTCATCATCCTCCTCTCTCATGTCCTCTTCTCCATTGTCCCCATGGACCCTATCCCTCTCTCTCAGCCCTCAGTCATCTATCATCCTCTGACTCGAACCCTAGTGCCTCCTTAATAGGCACTGCTGGTGTAATCCATGGAGGAAAATGTCGCTGAAACCACTAACCATATCAATCTATCATCCCTACATCTCTCAGCCCCTTCCTCCTTCTGGGGTATTCCACCAATCGTAGTGTCTCCAACTCCTCCCTCACTACCGCCAAATCAAGCTCATCCCCCCATAGTCACTCTCATGTCAATCACCGAAATGTCACTCACCCCGCAAGAATATCTTGCCTCACTCCAAACTGTCTCATCACTCGATCTAGCCTGTGCAACTCAACTATGCATTAATCCTTCCCGATGATATAACATCAGGTGAAGAAGTAGTCCATGTGTCTCTCTGCATCCTCCCTCCAGTCCCTAAATCACCACAACATATATGAATTCCATACTATCATCTCAGTCTACACCTCATCAAATCGTCTCCTTTAGACATCCACATCTCTAACCTCCTGATACTAAAAAAATTGCTCATGCCTCTGCCCCCATCCCCAGGCCACTGCTACACTATCATCCTACTTTCTTGCTCTCAACACGACTGGCCCAGTAACCCTGATATGCTCCCAGGACCACACCTATAGTAGTGTGACATGTGTCACACTCAATGACTCCTGGTAGCATATAACATGCATATCCTAGTATAGCTATTCCAGTAGAAAATTCCCCCTTGCAAACTGATCATCTCGGCCCTCGATGATGTGTTGAATCACTCGCACAAACCTTAGAGGTAGGAATCGACTACTCCTGTTTGCTAATAGTATCCTACTAATCAACCCTGCTAGGTATAGCGACAATGTCAGTACCCTATAGGACAAACATCTGTCTACATCCAGCTATTGTCACTGAAACGGCAGCTCATCATCACCAAACACAATCTGCACAGACTCGTCTAGTACCTCGTCCTCTATTGTGTACTCACTGACCGAGAGCCCTGCTATGGGGAGTTTCAAAATACTCCATACATCCTCTAGAGTCACTGTCATCTCCCCAGTTGGCAGATGAAATTTGGACGTGCTTGAATCCCAACACTTTATCAACACTATCAACATGGCCCTATGGGTCTTAATCGTCAGATATAATAGCATGTGCAATAGTCCTGCATCCACTAGCACCTAATGATTTGAGCCCGTCATAGTCGCTATACATCTCCTCAGTACCTCAGACCGCCTCTCCCACATCTACAATTGGCCAAAATCCTACATCCAGGGCATGCCAACTTTGTCAATCCTTCTCTTCCATCTTCTCTTTCTCTTTTTCTTTTTCCTTTACCTGTCCCAAGTCCCATCCCCTATCCTTTATTTTTTCTTCTCTTTTCTCTTTCCCCCTTGTTGGTCCTACCTCGACTGCAAGAAGACCTACCCCTAGGCACAAGCAAAACCACCCAAGCACCTAGGGAGAGCCCATGGGCGGACTTGCCCCCGGGCATAAGCGGACCCGCCCAAGCCCCTTAGGTGAGCCCGCGGGCAAACCTGCTCGAGCTCAGGTGAACCCGCCTGGGCTCCCGAGCAAGCCCATGCCCCACGTGTGGGTGGGGTCACCTGGGTGCAGGCAAACTAGCCCTCGCACATGGGTGAGTCCACCTAGGCATGGGAAAACCTACTCGGGTGTGGATGGACCTGCCCACATGTGCGGGCAGACCCACCCAGGCATGGGCGGACCCGTCACTCTGCTGGACCCTAGCTCCAACCCACCTCTTCGCATGTGGCCTTGCCCTCTTCCAGGGCATGCCCATCTCCATCCCCAGCCTAGCTCTTTGTTTTTACCCTCCCCACCTAGAAAAATAAAAAATAAAATAAATTTTGATTATTCCTCCTACCAATTTTTCCTCCCTTCCCCCCAACAAAACCCATATTTTCAAATTTTCTAAAACTCAAACAAAATGGAAAAAATAACAAAGTTGGGTTTGGAGCTAACCTGGCATGGAATGGCACACTCGCTGAAGAACCACCACACCTCATCTACCTAGTGTATAATGTCAATGTCATACTCTGGCATCCTATCCTCTACTGCTCTCCTTTTCTCTTCTTCTCCTCCTTCCTCAACTAACTACTATTCAAATGAGAGGTAATTCCTACAATTACCTTATATAACATTTTCCCTCCTTTTTCACCTTTTTTAAATGAAGGGAATTTCTTCCCTTTATTTAACAATTATTTTTCCTCCAACTAATTCCCACATCCTCTATCTTCTCAGGGCCGCCATTTGCACATTAAGCCTTCGTTTGACTCCGTTCAAAAGCTAATGTTCTTAGTTTTTCGTGTTCTTTCCAATGACATATACCATTTTATACTTTCGAGAAGTAGCCTAGGACCCCTTTTCCTTCCCTGTCTTCCTTCTAGAGGGGGCATACCCTACCATTCTCTTCCATTCCTCCATCATGAGTCTTCTCTTGCGAGACTGGGACATCTCCTTCCATTTCTTTCCATTTGGGCAGCTCATTTGGTCTCCCCTATGCTAGGGCATCTCTTTTCTAGTCGTTTCCTCTATAGAATCATCTGCATTTTATTTTCTTCAAAACCCTATTATCCTAACAATGTTTTGAAGAGGGGCAAAATGTAGACATCCAAATTTGATCATTTCCATATGGTCAAATTCATCTTCTTATTCATCCCTTTACTCATCTACTTTGTCGGTATTAATTAAATCATTCATTTAATTAATAATTCATCACTTGCATAATGTTCCTAAAGTATTTAATTTAATAATTAAATAATTTTACCTTCTTTCCTCTCTAAATTAAATAAATATACCACTTTATTTAATTTAGTCATGTAACCTCTTTAAATTTAAGCCAATTTTTTTAATTATTATTTTTCTCTCATTGTCACATCCTCCAACTTTTGCAAGTTGGTCTCTAATTCCTCATAGTCATCTAACCCTCTTCTAATCATAATTAATTTAATTAATTTATGGTTAGCATGTGTCACATCCTACAACATTTTTCACTTTCTTCTAATCTTTAGTTAATAATCTTAATTATGTGTTTTCACAACCTTAATCAAGGTCATTAGCCACATTTAGCATACCTTTTTAGTCAACCTTTTCATTTTCCTTTCTTGGTATTGACCCTCTTTCTCATGTGAATTTTAAATTCACATTTATTCCTCCTAGAATCTCCTCTTTCCATGCATCTTCTAGAATCTTTTGACTTGTCACATCAAGTCACATGTGGAAAAAGGCTTCCCTTTTTGGAACCTTGTCTTGTCCATGAGATTCTTGCAAGTATGTGATTTTTTAATTCACACTTATTTCTCCAACTACTTTCCCTTTTTCCATGGATATTTTTGAAGAATACTAAAATTCCTCAAAAGTCACTTTCATTCTGACTTGGGGATAAGAAGTTCCTTTTTGAGGAAAACTTCTCATTCCCCAAGGTACTTGCAAATTACTTGTCCTTCTTCCAACTCATGTACTCTCCTTCCACCTCATTTACACATCACCATCCCTAAGCCATCTCACATTCCACATGTCAAGATGTGAGGGCTTGTGAGTTCTCAACTCACCATACCCCTTCATCTTGACCTTGTTGGATGAATCTCAACTAGAGAATTCAACTTCCTCTATAAATACCCCTATTTTCTCTCATTTAGGGGGTTGATCATGGTACAAACCAAACTCTTAAAAATTTTCCATTTGAGCCATACTTAGCCAAAAATTTGCATTATTTGCATTCATCATAGCATTTTCATCAATGCATCACATTCATACATATGTTTCCATCAAGAGGAACATACATCACATCAACAATCCAAGGGCCAACCAAAGGAGCAGCTTAACAATGTATTCTTGTATTGTTGCTCATTTTTGGGACTACTTTTACTCTTTATCATAGAACCAAAACTTTGAGATTGTCTCAAGTCCAAGATCATTCCTTAGGTACCTTAGAAGTCTAAACTTGTTCAAATTGGCCTCTACAAGTGGAATTTTCCAACCTAAACCAAGATCTAACATCACAAAGTACCAACATCATCAAATTTATCACACCTTTGATTATCAAGCCTAGTTTCATCATCAAGATTTATCATCCTCTCATCATAAAACAAAGCTACATAGTCAAATCCAACTTAGTCTCATTATAATTTTTCATTCTATTTGACTAAGTCGTAATCCTTGGTACTTTTCCAAAACCTATATCAAAATTTAGTCTAAACTATAACAATTGTATTCCCATTCAAACAAGGTTGAAAAAACAAAAGTTCAAGGAAAAGGGACTTGAAAATTAAAACATTGAAGAGCCAAACATTGAAATTTCAACCATTGAAATTACAACCATTGAAACTCTGATCATTGAGACTCAAAACACTAAAACTCAAAACAGTGAAACAAAAAACACCATGGTGGCTAAGGCTAAAGAGAATAATTTTCATGGACTCAACAACACTGGCACGGAAGAAATAACTGAAGAAGATATCCAACATGCTAAACAAGACCCCAATTTCCACAAGTGTTTGGAAAATATTTTTGAAATAAATGGGGAAAAATACCTCCTTATGCTAGCCAAACAAGGTGCCAAATTACCAGAATATTTTGACGTAAATCAATTGAAAGCACCACCCAAAAAGCCCAAAAATGATCCTGAAAAAGTAGTTGCCTTGAATCATCTTGTAAATAACCTCCAACAAAAAATGTTTGACATGCAAAAGGGAACTTCAAAATGATACTTGATTCAAGACATTTGTCCTTATCCATTTGATCAAATTATTCACATGATACCCTTTCCCAAACATTGTGAGTTCCCAAAGTATGAGAAATACAATGGAAAAACCGATCTGATAGACCATGTGAGAGAGTTTAGAACTATGAGTCTCAAATTTTCCTATGAGGAAAATTATTTGATGATATTATTCCCAAGAATCTTAGGTGGACATTGTCTTGAATGGTTCTCCAAACTCACCCCACCAATCAACAACTTTGAGGAATTAGTTAACAAGCTCATCACCCAATATTCTTACAACATCCAACATGACATCACCATGAAAGATCTTTGTAACTTGAAACAAAAGAAAGGTGAATCATTCCTTGTATTCTTGCAAAAATGGATAATTTTATTTGCATGATATTCTCATCCCATACCAGAAAAGGAAAAGATAGTGATCTTTATTGACAACCTTAATGACGAGATGAGTTATGGATTATAATTACAATGTCCCCCAACCTTCAAAAAATTGATTGAGAATGGGATTAAAATCGAGGATGCCTTAATCAAGAGAGGAGTCATTAAGATATACAATGAAAACAACTCATCAAACCCCTCTAACAATTACAATAGTGGTGACAAACCTATTTTTTGGAAATGAAACAAAAACATTGGAAGCAACAATGGTACAATTGAAGGTCAAAATGCAAAACCTATATTCAACCTAACTGTAGCCACCACCAAAACTAATTAGAATAAAAATCCCTCCAACAATAAAAACAATAACCAAGGAAACAACCAAGGCAAAAACCAAGGCAACAATCAAGGCAACAACCAAAATATCAATCAAAGCAACAATCAAGGTAATACTGGATCTAGGACATCATCGTATTGAGCATCCTCAAATTGAAGGAGGTTCAAACCTTTTGGGAAATCGCTAGAATCAACATTAAAAGAACTTCTTGAAGTTAAGGTCATAACTTTACCAGAAGCAAGAAATTAGGAACCACAAGTTAAACCCCCATGGTGGGACGAGGCCCATTTTTGTGAGTTTCACCACAACAAGGGACATAAAACCAATGACTGCATGCAGTTGAAACACTTGATACAAGATCTAATTGATAACAAGACAATATTTTTAGAAGAACCTCATATGAACAATGACCATGGGGCATTCAAGAACCCTCTACCAAACTATGAGAAAGGAGATTCCTCATCATCAAATACTAAGGGAAAGAACATAAAATGTGTCTATGACACCACCATTCTGCTTATTGAGGGGGTTGATGATCCAACACATGAAAAATTAGATACTATTGTCAATGATAACCCAACAAATGATGACACCACTGAACATGGACAAGACATCATTGCAATTGAAAATCATCACCATGATGTTGACACTACCTTTCATAAAATCAATGTTATCAAAATCAGAGAACAACACGACAACACACTTGTCAATGCAATCACATGAGGATAAGCCAAGGTAACATTGAAAGGAGCTACCCCTTCCACATCCAAATCAATTGCTATCCATGCAACCCAATATAATATAGTGGATCAATTGTAGAAGATACCCACACAAATATCCATATTAGAACTTCTCAAGATTTCACCTGCTCACAAGGAAATCTTGGAATAAGCTCTAGTTGCCACCACAGTCCCCAACAATCTAGAGGTTTGCCAATTCCAAAATATGGTGGGACATTTGACTGTACCACACTGCTTATCCTTTTATGAACATGATGTATCTATCAATCATTCCCATGCTACTCTACACATTGAGGTCCTAATCCACAAACACCATGTTAAACGTGTCTTAATAGATGGATGAGTTGGCCTGAATATTTGTACTTTGAAACTTTTTTGTGCACTAGGCTATTTAGAAAATGTTGTTGATCCTAGAATGAAAATCACAATAAAAGCATTTGATGATGAGGAGAGATCTTCACAAGGGCTAATTGTGCTACCTATTCAAGTGGGACTAGTTGTCAGAGATATAGAATGCCAAGTACTAGACAAGGAGCTAACCTACAACATACTCTTAGGAAGACCTTGGATTCACAACATGCAAGCAATGCCATCCACATATCACCAATGTTTGAAGTTCCCATTCAATGGGCAGGAAATCACTATTGCAACTGATTCAAACAACCCCCAATATTGTAACACCCTCAAGACCACTCAAGATGCTTTTGTGCCACACAATAGGTAAGATCCAACTCAGGGTTTATCAAATGATGGGAAACAACTAAATGCCTTGCTAAAGTGGGTTGAGAAAAAGGACTAATCAAAGGATAAGGATATCGGTCATGCCAATCCCTTAAGTGAAGAAAGTATATCAAATCCCATCCCACAAAATCAGGAAAGTCAACTTGAATCCTTATCAAAACAAGTCACAAAGATCCAATTGAAAGACAAAGGCATGGGGGAATACTCATTTCAGCAATCCTTATGTTTATCACAACTTACTTTTAATGCTTTTCCTTCTAATTTTTGGTAAGTTTGATCTTGCAGGTGAAGGATTTTCTAACTTTTTTCAAGTTTTTCTATGTTTTCCATCATAAGTTCCATCTCGGTGCTTCTGACTATGATTAGGTTATTGTGTTTCACAGAACCACGCCTAAATTTCATAGAACCATACCTATATTTTACATAACCACACCTGTATTGCAAATAAGCATGCCTATGTTTCAAAAAAACCACACCTACATTTCATAGAATCATGCCTATGTTGTACATAGTGGTGCCTATTGTAGTGTAGAAAAAATTATCCCTTCTTCACACTGAATTTGGGATTGATTAATATTAAAATAAGCCTAATGTGGCCTTGACTTAGTGTTGTAATGTGTTTTACACATTCACCTTAATTTTAGGGCCCTTTTTAATGAAATGGACCTAATTTTTCCTTAATTTAGTGTTGTGAATATCAATATTTGGGATCTAATAAATGATAAATTAGATGGAGTTCCTATATAAATAAGGTTTCAAATCATTATTTCACCTAAGAAACCTAAAAAACCTAAGCATCCTAAGAAACCTAAGAATCTTCAAGCAAGAGAGTCTCTCCTAGATCTAGAGCTTCAAGAGATATTTTCAAGTATTCAAAAGAATTCAAGAGTTTACAAGAGCATTCAAGAGATAATTATCAATCATTTGGAGCATCAATTCAAGATTCAAGCATCATGTCAAAGGCCTTAATGCATCATGTGTGTTTGTGATCTCACATGTTGATGTAGAATTTGTGATCCAAGTTCAATCATTCAAAGCCATATCAAGTGTTGTGATCAAGATCTACATCCATTGAAGCCAATTCATACAAGTCATAGATCTATATTCCAAGGATTCAACAAGGTTTGATGAGCTGTTACATTCATTTTTTCATTCATCATTCCTTCATGTTATTTCAATTCATTTCAAAGTTTAATTACTCAAATGGGGTTTGATTGAGGCAGACCCCCATCCACTAACAAAAGCAACATTTCTCTCTCTCTCTCATGATGTGTGTTTTGAAAATTTATGTGAATGGGACTAAATCATCACCTTGGGTGTATGATTCCCTATATAGGCATTTTAACATATTTCTGTGGATTCGGATTTGTCACTATGAGATTCTAGTTTCTACCCTGAAACCCTAGACTAGGACTAAATCTCCTAGTCTAGCGTATGAGTCCTAGTACAACTCAAAAGCAACAATTTTTCAAGGTTTTCAAGCCTTTCTCAGTCATCTTCATTTCCTTAGGTA
The DNA here is from genome assembly GCA_007258455.2 of Sequoia sempervirens. Taxonomy (NCBI): domain Eukaryota; kingdom Viridiplantae; phylum Streptophyta; class Pinopsida; order Cupressales; family Cupressaceae; genus Sequoia; species Sequoia sempervirens. Next base: position 288,225,699 of record VDFB02000003.1, on the reverse strand, counting down.
CTTCTCTATTTTATTTTGTTCATCAATCTAATTACATGCTTTTGAATTTCATTTCTAGATCACATAGTTAGATTTACATATTGCCTTGATTTTCTTCTTTCTAAGAATTTGCTTAGTGGTGAACCCCTCTTTAATCACACCTAAGGAGACCTTGTAGCAATCTCTTTTCCCAATTAGATCATTAGGTCAAGATCTCTAGGTTTTCCTTTATCAACTAGAGTGAAATAGGAGGACCCCCCCTATGTGTGTGCTCCATTTCCTAAAAGGTGGAGCACACTATTTCCTATGGTTTATTTTGGTGAAACTGACCTTTCAAAACTTGCATTTCTGATTTGGAGTACATTAAATTCATATACCTAGCTTACATTAACTTGGCATTAGATCCTGCATTAGTTCATTTGCATTTAGGGCTTCTAAATCTTGCATTAGTTAAAAGTGCATATAGGTTACTTTTTTGCATCTTAAATCATTCAATTTCACTAAAATTTTGTAATTGCAAACATTCAAGACAATATACAAGCTAGAAACCTTAAACACAACTTAGAATTTGCTAAATTTAATGTAAAAACCCTAATTTGGGACTCATTCACCCCTCTGGGTGGTTTAGTCCCTATATAGGTGGTTTTTCTAGATTTCTAGAAATTTTTTGATGTTTATTTTTCACTGTTTCAACCTTCAAAAAACCCTAACTAGGACTCATTCAACCAATTGGGTGATTTATTCACAAATCAAACCTAAAACTACCATTTATAGCATTAAAAACATCATTTCTATGTTTTTGCTTGTTGTTGTTAGATAATTGTTTTAGTTTGTTGAGTTTTTGTTTCATTCATTTCATTAGATCTAGCTTAATTTGGCTCATTTTTTGCACTACTTAATTTCAAATTTACATTTACAACATTTCATTTTTAGATTTTTGCAAACTGTAATCAGCAAATTACCTTGTTTAGAATCTAAAAATTGCATTTCCACATCTCATTCTAGGTCATTAAGTTTGTATAGATTACTTTTCATAAATTTTATTATCTTTCTTTTCCAAGTTTTCAAAGAAAAAGTTAGCCAATAAGAATGTTAGTCATTCATCCCATACATTTCCTAGTTATGAGAGTCTCTTAGTGCAAGAGAGTGAAAATGTTGACACAATCTCTCATATATCTCCTATTTTTGGGAATGATGTGATAGAACAAGATGCAAGCATAGACAATCATGAAAATCAAAGTTGCTTTTCTCTCAATACCTCTCCTATTAGTGACAAAGGTATCTTGGTGAAAGAAGATGCAATCATTGAGAATCGTGAAAGTCTTGCTTGTCCTTCTCCTCCTCCCCCTTGGGAGGATATTATGACACAAGAAGATGGGATCATTGCCACTACTTTACTTAGTCTACATTTCTCTCCGAACACCTCCCCTACTTGTGAAAATTCTTTAGATGTAGTCATAGACAATCATGAGAATCGAATTTGTGAAGAGGATATGTTGGTGTTAAGAGATCCAATGATTGATAGTTGTAGCATTATTTCTCTCCTTCATAATGTACCTAACATTTGGAAAGGACTATTTTAACTAGAGGATCCAATCATTGGTAAGCATGAAAATCATAGTTGTCATTCTCTTGATGCCTCCCCTATTTGTGATGAAGCTACTTTACAAAATCTAACCATGGAATGTGATGAACCTTTTGTTTACCCTTCTCCTAAAAGCTCTCCTACTAGGGTATAAGTTATGGCACAAGATAATGATACCTTAGAAAACAAGGATGAAATCATGGATAATCATAATAATCAAATTGGCCCTTCTCCTACTACTAGTAAAGAAGATACTTTGATGTTAGAAAATCCAATCGATGAAAGTCATAAGAATATTATTTGCTTCTCTTCCCCTAGGGAAAACATTATTGAACAAGAGAATTCCATCATTGATAAATTAAAAAACCAAACCATTTATGAGTTCCTTACTTGTGATGAAGTTATTTTAGAAGAACCAGCCATTGAATTTCATGAACATATATATTGTTGTTCTCCTGAAAACTCTCCTATTACGAAAGATATCATGGTGCAAGGAAATGACAACATCGACAATAGTGATATATTTTCATTAGATGAAGATGATGAAGTGACATTAGACTCCCCTTCACTATGGAATCATGAAAAATAAGGATAATTCTTCTGAGGTTATGCACATTAGACATCCCTTGAAGTACTATCCTAAGCCTGAACTTATCCTTGATCCATCCTCACAACAACCACACACTCAAAACAAACCAGTCCTCATCCTTGAACCACCTAAGAATAATATGTCACAAAAATTGAGTTATAATACCATTCCTCATACATATAACACTAGAAACAATTTGCAACCAAGAAAAACACCTTCAACATCCATCCCATTGCCTATCCCTATCTTTCCAGGTCCTCATTTTCCTTTACAAGGCGGAAAGGAGTATGATCTTTTTGAAAAAATTAAGAACACTATGATCTTTTTGAAAAAATTAAGAACACTCCTGCTAAGATATCATTATGGGACCTTATTCAAGCCTCCCCTCATTATAATAACATGATTCAAAGTTCTTTACAACAAGTTCCTACCCCTCTTAATGTGTAATGAAAATAAGTAGCAGCCCAAATTCAAGCTATAACTTTGGTCAACTTAGACATTACTTTCCATCAAGATGAGTTACCTTTGTTAGAAGTGCAAAAAAAAATGATACTTTGATGATAATAGTTGTTATTAATGATAATGTTATTAGACATGGCATAAAGTGTACTCCCATTGATAATGGCTTAGCTCTTAATGTGTGTAGTGTAAACCTTCTTCACAAGATCAGAGTAGAAAAAGACCAAATTCATCCTGATTCTTTATCTATTCAGGGATTTGACAATGTAGGGAAACAACCACTTGGTGTGATCACTTTTCCTATTACAATTGGAAAGGCCACATTACAAACCCCTATCCATGTTATGCCTCACATTTTTTCATATAACATTCTTTTAGGAAGTACATAGATTCATGCAATGAATGGGGTGCCTTCTACTCTTCATTGTATAATGAAGTATGTCTACAACAACAGAGTGTGTATAATCAAAGTTGACCCTGAACCAAATAGTTGTTTGAACATTTAGAAAGGAAAAAAAAATCCTTTGACAACACTGACACCAACTACAAAAGTGGAACCCATGCAAAAGAAAGAAAAATAATTGAATATTGAGGAAGTCATGAAGTCATTGGAAGATGATTGGGGTTCCTTATATTTCACACCTACATTCATGGGAGAATACAATATCATAAACAAAGAGTCTGAAAAGGAAAAAGAAAAAGTAGTAATGTCAACACAAACTTAAACAAAATATTTGAAAGCATCCACCTCAACCACTTTGTAAGAAGACGCAAATTACACAACAAACTTTGATGAAGCTGATTACAAAAAACTATTGAATCCAAAAGAAATGAAAAAGCTTTACGGAAAAGGTTATGAACTTATGAAACAACTTGGATATAGTGGAAAAGGATGTAGTTCTAGATAACAAGGTATTTGTGTCCCTATAGAGCCTAATATGTAATAAATGACTAATGGTCTTGGTTATTTTCCCTCGAATGAAACAAGCAAGACTTCACTTAATCTCAACACTCTTACAAAAGATTCTTCTAAGACAACTTTAACATTAATGCATATTGAACTAATAGACACTAGTGGTCTTGGTTATTGTTATTCGAAAGAAATAAAAGAAACAAAGAAATCTTCACTTAATATCAATGTCATCACGCAAAACACTAATGATTGGAATTCATTAGATTTTACACCCTCCTTTCAAGGAGAGAACAAAATATCACAATCTAAAGAGTCTTGTGTAAGTGTGACACCTAATACTAAGCAAGAGATATCTTTGTCACAAAATAAAGGAACATCCTCTAGTATTGATCAAGAGGGTATCTTTTCAAGACTCCTCAAGATCGTTTGATATATCTCCCTCCAAGAACACAAAAGAAATTCTACTACAAGATTTCATTTTGTGCATATCATAGAATTCATGGTCATTCTACTAATGAATGTAAGGCTTTGAGTAATTGAATTCAACATCTTAAGTATTTTGGTGCTCTTCCTTGTATTGATGCACCTGCTTCCTCTAATTGATACTGATTTTCATTTTTTTCATCAATCACCTCGGCTCACCATTGTCTTGCATTAAGTGGGGGCAATGGGGTTAGGTTATCCTTGTCCTCATATGACACTTTCCATTGTCTCTTTTAGCTAGTTGACTGCCTTCCATATATATATAAGAGCAATCTTGGGATGTGGATGACATGCCTTAAGTTGGCTCAAATGTGACATACTGAGTTATCTTTAGTATTGCATTTTGGGGGAAATCCCTTATCCATGATGTAGTTTCATTCGGGAACATATGACTCGGCATAGGGCTTTCCAAATAAGCTCTGATGTATTCTTCTACTTTAAAGAAATAGCTCATAGAAATGGTGTTATGAACTGCTTTAAAGTGGGGGCATACATCGATACTCATGTTTCACTGTGTGATTTTTCTTTCTTCTTACAATGCGTCCATTTCTTGGTGGTGTTATTGGGTTTGATTTCCTCTAAGAGCATGATATTTATTTGATTTTTCCTCTCTTGGAGACATTAGCCACAATGTTCCCTAAGAAGAGACCTTACAAGAACTAAGAAAAATCTCCTTTGAACATAATTTTCACTACTTTTTCATTTACAATAGTTGTTATATGGCCACCTTGCATAACACACTTTGCTTGCTTGTGGAGCCATCCTATTTTTTCATGAGTGTTAGCATACGAATTTTTTCTTGCCTCATGAATTCTTCTTGTTTGTGTTGTGTGGCACCTTATCAAAGTTATCAAGCAGTATAGCTTTGGTATGGTTAGTGTATGGGAGCCGAACTTAGGTGTGACTTTCCCATAGCCACTTTCTTGTCTATGTGAGCACATACTAGTTGTGTGTGCATGTGTCCTTGGGGACTCACCTAGTGGGTGGCCTGAGGTTCCACTAGCCCATGTGAGTGTGCATTTTTTTGCATAGTGGACATCACGTTCCACTTGTAAACATTTTTGGTCAAAAAACTTAGATCTAATCCACATCACGTTGGACAAACGGTCGAGGCTTGATCCACCTCTCTTTTTTTTCCCTTACTTTCTTCTTTAAGTAATTGACATTGTATGTTTTCATATCTTGATGTTGCATATCATACACCTTATGTATATCTCTTTATGTTTATGTCAGTTTGACATGGGATCTTGGATCCGGGGGCTTGACCACCCCCTTGGTCTTTGTCATTCTATACCTTCCATGTTGGTACACTTGTACCCCTCTTGAATGTCTACTTTAGTGTGAATTTGAAGCAAGTTACTCCTCTCACTAAAGTGGGGGATAAATATAGTGTAGAAAAAAGTATCCCTTTTTCACACTTAATTTGGAATTGATTAATATTAAATTGAGCCTAATGTGGCCTTGATTTAGTGTTGTAATGTGTTTTACACATTCAGATTAAGTTTATGGCCCTTTTTAACTAAATATACCTATTTTTTCCTTAATTTAATGTTGTTGAGTGTATTTATTTACATCTTCACACTAATTTTTGGGCCCTCTTGCATTTATGACCTTAAAATCATCATTAATAGGACCTTAAGACCCTTTATTATGCATCCTGAGGCTTATTTCAATTGAAATCCCAACAAAGTCAATAAATGCACTTAATATTCTAACCCCCTGACATTTCCTCAACCCAAAAAGCTAGGGTGGGTGTATAAGTCCCCATAGGTGGGACCCATATGCCACCTTGGGTGTATGAATCCCATTTGGCCCCTTTTTAGGGTTTTGAGCAGGAAATCAGGGTTTTCAATTCAAATTTTGTGAATGTCGGCATTTGGAATCTAATAAATAGTAAATTAGATGGAATTCCTATATAACTAATGTTTCAAATCATTATTTCACATAAGCAACCTAGGAAACCTAAGAATATTCAAGTAAGAGAGTCTCTCCTAGATCTAGAGCCTTCAAGGGATATTTTCAAGTATTCAAAAGCATGAACAAGAGTTTACAAGAGCATTCAAGAGCTAATTATCAATCATTTGGAGCATCAATTCAAGATTCAAGCATAATGTCAAAGGCCTTAATGCATCATGTGTGTTTGTGAGCTCACATATTGATGTAGCATTTGTGATCCAAGTTCAAGCATTCAAATCCATATCAGGTGTTTTGATCAAGATCTACATCAATTGAAGCCAATTCAAACAATTTGTAGATCTATACTCCAAGGATTCAACAAGGTTTGGTGAGTTGTTACATTGATTTTTTCATTCATCATTCCTTCATGTTATTTCAATTCATTTCAAAGTTTAATTACTCAAATGGGGTCTCATTGAGGTAGACCCCCATCCACTAACAAAATCAACATTTCTCTCTCTCTCTCTCTCTCTCTCTCTCTCTCTCTCTCTCTCTCTCTCTCTCTCTCTCTCTCTCTCTCTCTCTCTCTCTCTCTCTCTCTCTCTCCTCTCTCTCTCTCTCTCTCTCTCTCTCTCTCTCTCTCTCTCTCTCTCTCTCTCTCTCTCTCTCTCTCTCTCTCTCTCTCTCTCTCTCTCTCTCTCTCTCTCTCTCTCTCTCTCTCTCTCTCTCTCTCTCTCTCTCTCTCTCTCTCTCTCTCTCCTCTCTCTCTCTCTCTCTCTCTCTCTCTCTCTCTCTCTCTCTCTCTCTCTCTCTCTCTCTCTCTCTCTCTCTCTCTCTCTCTCTCTCTCTCTCTTGTGATGTTTGTTTTGTCAATTTATTCAAATGAGACTAAATTTCCACCTTGGGCATATGAGTCCCTATATAGGAATTTTACCAGACTTCTATTGATTTTGATTTGTCATGTAGTGAGATTCTAGTTTCTACCCCAAAACCGTAGATTGGGACTAAATCACCTAGTCTGTTGTATGAGTCCTAGTACACCTCAAAAAAAAAAAAATCCAAGGTTTTCAGGCCTTGCTTAGTCATCTTGATTTCTCCAAGTACTTCTCTATTTTATTTTTTTCATCATTCTGATTACATTATTTTGAATTCTATTTCTAGGTCACATAGTTAGATTTGTATATTTCCTTCATTTTCTTCTTTCTAAGCATTTTCTTAGTGGTGAAGCCCTCTTTAATCACACTAAGGAGACCTTGTAGCAATCTCTTTTCCTGATTGGATCATTAAGCTGAGATCTCTAGGGTTTCCTTTAATGAACTAGAGTGAAATAGGAGGACCCCCCTCTATGTGTGTGCTCCATCTCCTAAAAGGTGGAACACACTATTTCCTATCATTCACCTATGTTTTCTATTGTGGTGCTTGTGTTTCAAATAGTTGTACTTTAGAGTTGGGCATTTTTTTCTAACTTTTTGCGTTTGGTTGTACATGTGTTTGCTTCCTAATGCTTTATTTTTTTATGTTCTTTATCTTGTTGTCTATAAATATTAGGATATTTCCCATGGTTTCTCAAACTTTGCAAGCTTTAGATGTTCTTTATTCTCTTTAAGTTTTTTCTTCTAATCTATTTTTTGCAGTTTCTTGGTGATATTCTATGATGATCTACTAATACATGGTTGTAGTTTCATTATGTTCATCATTATTTTTTGTCTCTATTTTCTATATTTTCTCAAGTCTCTGATAAAATGGTGCCTACATTTTCTAAAGTAACACCTACTTTTACTAAAGTGATTCCTACTTTTATTGAAATGACACCTATGTTTATTGAAGCAACACCTGCATTTACTAAAAATTCATGTTTACTAAAGTGGCACCTACATTTACTAGAAAAAGGTGATATGTTCCTTAAAGAGGCATTTGCATTGCTCAAAGTCATGCCTATGTTGCTTATATTTGCTTCCTATGCAAACCCTAGTAAAGGAGCATTTTTACGAAAAATGGGCATAAATTTTTCCCCACAAATCGGATTTTAAAAATTCAAAAAAGTGTTGGAAATCTGGTTCATTTATCTTTGTTGTGGTGCAAGTACATTTTTTAGATTATTCTCTATAGTGTAGGAAATTGGATACCTTTACAATTTCACACTATGTTTGGGTCTATTAATTAATTGGACTTAATTAAGCTCCTAATTTACCAAATTATGTGTTCCAAAAGTTGACAATTGCATACAAAATTTGAATCATTAAAAATTGGGATCTAGGACTTAAGGAGGACCCATTCACCCTTGGGAAAATGGGTCCTGGCCCAAAATTCTAGGACACATTGATTTTGGGGTGATTAAAATATTGATTGAATTAATTAAATATAGGTTTCCCTTTTATAAAATGAGAAAAATGGGGATTTGGAATGCATAATTTGGAAAATTAGGAGTTCAATTAAGTCTAATTAATGAAGGGACCTAAACATAGTGTGAAATTGTAAAGGTATACAATTTCCTACACTATATTTAGCCCCCACTTTAGTGAGAGTATGAGACCACACTCAAACTCATACTAAAGTAGACAAATATGTGTCAAGAGAGGTCCAAGTGTACAAATGATGGAAATATAAGATAAGAAAGATCAAGGAGGTAGCCAAGCCCTCGGGATCTAAGATCCCATGGAAAACCAACAAAAGGACAAAGGGGCACACAAGATGTGTAAGATACATGCAAAAAGACAAGACAGACAAGCATACAATGTTAAAGTTAATGCAAAAGTGATGTAGGAAACAATGGACTAGCCATGGTTTAACTATTGTCCATAACATGCATTCACAAGTGAAACTTTGTTGTCCACTATGCAAATGAAATACTCACGAGGGCTAGTGAAAATCTATTTTCCACTAGGTGAGCCCCAAAGGATGAGAAACACATACTAGGTCTACAAGGTGTGCACTCATAAAAATGATCATGATGTTATACAATTTCCTACACTACATTCTCCAAAATCATGTATACTCATTTAAAGTCAACATTTGTTTTCAATCTTCAAATGGACATAACTTCTTCATAATCAAAAAAAAATTAACAATTTTTTTTAAATATATTAAAAAATCATAGGAAATATATTGGTATAATTAGTTTTTTCTTTATATTATTCTTTGTGGCATGTTTTTTTCTCACATTTGGGATTAGGCTTAAAATTTACCATTCAATTATTGGTTTGGGCTCCAAAACAAACAAGTGTATTCTAATCCCAAAGATACACTTATGTATGCTCTATTATTACACCCTAGTGTGATATTTAGCATCATAAATAAGTTATATTATTTTCTTATCTTAGAGGTATTTCCTAGATATTTCATCACCCTAAGAGATAACATCAACTCTCATGTTCCCATAGAGTTTAAATAGTGAGAGGTGAATCAAAAGACACCTCTCTTGGAATTGGAATATTGTCAATCTATAATAAGCCTCTAATAACTTTATACCTTAGATAAGTGAAGGTGGAGAATGAGTTACCCTCTCCTCCTGGATTTTTGGAAGTATTCCCTTTCATCTATGGATTATTCCTCATGTACCCTTATGGTATATCGAGGATACCCCTAGTTGATTTTGTAAGGAGTAGTTGAGGATTGTTGGCCATATTTTCTTGTAGTGTCGTGTGCCTACAAGGATTTAAAATTCCACTTGAGTTAGGCTTGTTCATGTTTCTTATGTTCTTTAATTTTTAGATCACCTTCCCCACTTGAATTCAAAAGGGGACACTTATCCAAATTGATCCATATCATTTTTTATTTTGCATTATTTCCTTGTATCCTTTCATCCTTAATCATAAAATATAGTTTTTTTAGAAATCTCAAAAATCCAAGAAAATTAAAACATTCAAAAATCCAAATAAACCTTGTGTCTTTGTGTGCTTAATTCTTGGTTTCCTCCAAGTCAATATTTCCACATCATCTCCAATTCAAAATTTTCATCTTAATCATCCATTGTTATCGCAATCATCTCATCCTAATCATCATTTTCCATCCTAATTATCCCTTATAATCCTAATCATCTCTTTTCACCCCAATCATCTCATCCTAATCATTCCTAATCATATTAATCACCTCATTCTAATCATCCATAATCATTCCAATTACCCCCCTTAGTGTCCTAATCATATCTTTTCATCCCAATCATCTTGTCCTAATCATCCCTCCTCATCCTAATCATTCCTAATAATATTAATCACATCATCCTAATCATCCATAACCATTCCAATCCTCTATATTTCCCTAATCATCACCAATTCTCCAATCCACCTTATATATTCTATCTCTAAATCCATCTTAAATTCATCATTTAACACCCTAATCCTAATTAATTTTCTTAATCTAATCAAGGTCCAAATTATCTATCATAATCATCCTTCTTTCATTTATTCTTCCTAATCCACGTAAAAATTCCCTATTCTTAATCCACTTTCATCATTTATCTTGTCTTAGTTATCTTCTATCCATTATCATCCTTAATACACATCTTCTTCATCATCTTAATCAAATCCCCTTATCAAAATAATCTCATTATGAGAAAATTGTAATCTAATCCACCTACCCCTCATCCAAATCCAATCACCTCTTATCCATCTATATATCTCAATCAAGCATCCAATTCCCAATCCTTAATCAAAACCATCCTTTGAACATAAAAATTTGGTTAAGTACTTAACCTCCTTTATATCCAAAATCCTTTCACCATCATCAAAATCCTTCACCCAATGATCCTATCCTTAATCCACTATCATTCATTCCAAATCCAATCTTCCAATCAAAAATTAGGACCTTAAGTTGTTCCCATCCTTAATATAAATTTTCTTAAGAATGCTATTCTATTTAAGTATAGCCATAAAATCCCATCAATTCATACTTAAAATCTCTTCCTATCTTAAGTAGTTCAATCATATCCAATCAACTCTTACTTAAGAACATTAGCCTATATTAAGTATAGAGAATCATCCCTCATCAAATAAAATCATTTTAAGGTCTTAAAATTTGATTTCCAAATCTAATCTCATCCTCCATTTTCATCCCTAGGTCATATTCTTCTAATTCCCAATCCATTTTTAATCCATCATCCTAATTTACACCCTCATCCAAAATCAATCCCAAACTTTACTCTTCCAATCAATCCTCCACCATTTCTAACCATCTAATCTATCCTCCATCCAACCTAATCTATTATAATCCATCATTACCCATTACAACCCAATCCAACATCATGAAATCATATCTTACCCCAACAAGAGAAAAAATCACAATCAAGGTCATCCCAAATTATATTGATGATAATGAGGATCTAGCCTTGTTGACCAACCTAAATATGATCCCTATTATGATAATAAGAGTCTTGTGTACCAAAATAAGCTCTCCCCATCCACCACCTCTTCCTTTATCCAAGATTTACCCACCCCTTTTCCAATCACCAAGCCTTCACCAATTTTTTCCTCACCTACTACTTCAACAATGATAAATAGTCCATGCTTAGATACCTCCTTAGCATTAGTTCTAAACTTCCATCATACACACCTCCACAAAATTTTAATCCATCTCCTATTGCTCCTCCTCAACTTTCCTTTAACAAGGGAAACTAAACCAATGGATCCAAAGTTCCCCTCAACTCCCACCCACATCCTTAAAATCCACATCACCTCAATCCTACAAATTTACTCCATCCCATCGTTTTCATGATTCCCTTCAAGGACTATTAGTAAAGGATCCTAACCTCCCAAGCACAAATAAAATACAATCTTATTATGTCATGCATCCACCTCCATCCACCCAAGTTGAAGAATCTTTCCAACATTCCTCCTCTATTACACCATCCAAGAAAATTAAAACATGTCAAGAACTTGGTCCAAATAATGATCATATGCACCCTAACCCAAATCAAGGGATAAACCCACAAAAGTGGTTTACAATTGGAGTGAGGAAGGAATTTTTTTAAAAAATGACCACATGGCAAAAAAAATTGATTTTGGGGTTCGAGTGAACTATTTGGTTTGAACAAATCAAAAGAGGGTTCGCTAGAACCTAGGTTTGAGAAAACTCATTTAATGAAATTCCCCACCATTCCCACCAAAAAAGACATGGAAAACCCCTTTTGAAAGGGGGTTTTCTCAAACCCCCTAGTTCGAGCGAACCCCCCTTTTCCCACCTTCCTACTCTTCGGCACAAAAAAAAATCATAATTTTTTCCCTTCAAAGCTCAAGTTGAGGATGAAAATGGAGGAGACTTCACAAACCCAACAGGAATCAGGTAGTCCTCAGAATGAGCTATCCAATGACTATAATTTTAATATGTTTTGGTTTTATTATGTATTTTTTTGGTTTATTCAAACATAGGTTTTTTTGAAAATCAAGCTCTCTACATTCATATGTGTGGAAAAATAGTGATCAAAAAAAAATAGAAAATATGCATCGATATTGAAGTCCTTGATCAACAAAAAAAAAAGAATTTTGATGTATACAAAAAAGTTATGCATTATCGGTCTGCATATGCAGATTAACGGGTTTGACTTTCAAAAATTGATTAAGGGAAAATATTTACTAAAACACTATCTAACCAATTGGAAGCACTAGATATCGAGTTTCAAAAATAAATTTAGAAAAATAATTTTACATCCTTCATGGAAAAAGGTTATGCTTTATCGGTGGGCGTCCTCCTCCAATGTTGTTTCTAGGAAAAACTGGTTTTCAGAAGGAGATTGAAAATCAAGTGCAATCTAATTTCAAAATTTTGAAAAAAATATATTTAGAATCTACATAAAAAATGTGGCAAATCACTAGTTTGCATCATCTTCAAATTCCTCACGGTTTAGCTACTATAGGTGCCCGAACGTGAAGATTTAGTTAAAAAAATTATTTCAGTGTCCAGTTTGACCAAAAATTGTAAACCACTATTGTGGGATCACCCCAAGATAATTTCCATGACCACAATACCTTAGATCAAACAGCACCATTGACCCTATCCAAAATTTGTGATGTCCATGATATAATCATATTTTTGGTTATGGTACATATGATAATCTAATCTTTGATCATGATTTTATTTTTGTTTGGGACATCCAAGATTATCCCCTTCCATCTTATGATCTCATGATCAAGACACCCCTTCCAATCCATGTAATGATCCCCTTCCACCTCATAATCAAGAGAAAATTATTCTATCCACTCCATCACATGATTCCTCCCCAAGTTAAGATCAAATTTTTCTCTCCTCTCCATGCCATGCCCCTAATCCAAATCAAGATCTCATCACCCATATCTAAGCTATCCATGAAAACCACACCTATCAATATGATAACAACTAGAAATCTTCAACTCAAAAATTCAAATCTTTTTCAAAAAAATTATTTTGATTATATCTAAAATGTTTCATTTTACTTACTCTTCTTGTTGTACATCAAGGAAATCCTATCAAGAAAAATTCAAAGATATCTATTAAATTTATAGGAGGAAAATCAATGAAATTTGATGGTTATTGAATTTCTATGTACAACGATTGTTTACTAAATTTCTATTTTGTTGATTTATTTTAGATATGTGGAGCTACCTTTGGTATCCCTATAATTGTAATGGTTCTCATATTCACTTTTTACCAATAGATTAAAAAGAAGAGGGAATTAAAATAGGAGTGAGACATTAGAGCTTATATGGATCCCCTCGACTATAGACCAACTTCACTAGAGAAATTTTTACATGAAGGAATTCCTTTGAGACATTCTTATGCTCAAATGAAACAATACACCACCAACTTTGTAAAAAAATGTTGGCCAAGGAGGGTTTGATATAGTTTTCAAATGTAAGTTGCCTAATGGGCACCTGGTAGTTGTTAAGATCCTAGACACATCAAAACATAGTTTAAAGAAATTCATGAATGAAGTGGCTACTATTGGGTCGATCCACCACACTCATCTTGTTCAATTTTTGGGTTATTGTTTTCAAGGTTCAAATAGAGCCATAGTCTATGAATACATGGTTAATGGTTCAATAGAGAAATATATCCACATGGGGATGAAAACGTAAACTAGATCAGAAGCAACTACATGTCATTGCAATGGGTATAGCAAGGGGAATCTCATATTTACATGAAGAATGCACAAAAAAAATTACATTTTGACATAAAGTCATTTGATATTCTCTTGGATGTCAATTTCTATGCCAAGGTTTCAAGTTTTGGTGTATAGCCAAATTAGCAGATAGAGAAGTAAACCATATTTCCTTGACTCTAGAGCCATGGGAACTAGATTGGCTACACTGCCCTAGAGATTTAGTCTAGAAATTTGGGATTGGTCATTGATAGATCATGTATATGTTTAGTTATGGCATGTTAGTGATGGAGATGGTTGGGGGAAGAAATAATTTTTACATGGACAAGCAAGTAGAGAAAGTAAACTCTACTATTTAGAATGGGCATTCAATAAAGTTGAAAGTGGTGAGTTTGAAAGACTAAGAGAAAGAAATATAAGAGATAAAGAAGATAGAAGTATAGCCAAAATGTTAATTCTAGTAGGGTCGTGGTGTATTGAGTATAACCCATCTCACTAACCTACTATGAGCAAAGTGATTAAGATGTTAGAAGGAAGTATTGAGGTCAACATTCCTCCTCTTCCCTTCCCTACTAAAATTTTACTACCAACAATTTATTGTAGTGAATCCTCCTCAACAATGCAATTTGCTCAAGATTTCTTCTATTGAACTACTTGTACTTGCATGGTGTAGTATTTTATGTAAACATTTTTTATAATAAAATGATAAAAGGAGAATAGGTTGTAAGCTTATTTAATATGAATGGTATTGTTGTATAGCACATGTTAGTAAGTAGTTTGGAATGTTACCAATGAAAAATTTAATGTGTATTTGTAAACATCCAACTTGCAAAGTAGTGGCTTCCCCTATTTTGATCTTTAAAAGTATTTTGAGTTGTGTATATCACCATGTACAAGACCTTTCAAACCTATTCATATGATTAATAAGGTGAATCTTTGGAAGCATATTTTAAATCAATATCATTTACATATCCTATCTAATGCAACTCATACTTTCAAACACTTTTTTCCGCCAAACAACTTTCAAATTTTTTGATATATCATCACATAAAAGATTACATTATGAATAAATATAAAACAATACAAAATACTTTACTTAAAAAAATAATGAAAACATTTTTACAAGCTTAAACTATTCATACTTTTTAGAAATACCATATTCACAATTTAAAATAAGATTCAACAAATTCAAATTACACCTCTATTAATTTTTATTTATCTATTACCAGCTTATTAAAATTTCCTTGGACATCAAATCTCTCATCAAAGATTAAGGGTTTAATTAAATGCTTACAGTGTTTCCCAGCTGGAGTCACAAAAAGTTGTCTTCTTCCTAATACGTCAGCAAATTCCGAGGAGACACATCCAAAATTGGAAGGCCAGATTTAATTATAAGTTTGTGGAACCATCCAATTTTGACAATGGAATGGAAAACAAGGGAACGCACCAAATTCATCATTAAGGGAGAGGGCCCGATGGTGGGTAGGGTAACCTTGAGTGAAGGGTCCACGACATCAGCGTCCGAGTCGACTAATTTTTTTTCCCACGTGCCTTCACTGTCAAGCTGGCAGTTTGAAATAAAAATTTGGGGAGATTTTGAGCACGCTTTCCAAGGTTTTGGGGGCAATTTCCAAAAACTACCAAAAAAGTGTAAAAATTAGGTGTATACCTATCACAAACATCTGTATGACCAATGGTTGTTTGGTGCCATGCCAGTACTTGCAACTAGCAGTCCTAGTTAATGTGCATTAACTACTACAAATTCCCCACCATCGTTCTTAACGCCTACCACCTCGGCATGCACACCATTTGCTTGGACTTGCATTCTGTTCACGAAACACCCATTCATGAGACATCATTCATTTTCAATGGTTCCATTCAGAACCAACTCTAGTTAGGACGAACGCCGATGGTGGTGAGGCCATGGCCGAGTGGTGGTGATACATTTTTCGTGCTTTCTGTGTTTATCAACACCATATTCAGTAAAAGGAAACTATATAACTTCTTGCTACGCAGGTGAGGTTGTCTTCCAACCTCACTCAGGCAGTAACTATGCATTGCAATATTTTTCTAAGTTTTTCTTGCAATTTTCTTTTGTTAAAATAGCAAGAAAAAGTTGTAATGCTTTCATCGTGTAATGAAGCTTTGTTGCAACTTATTCATGGTCGCTACTGTGTATATTATGGCCGGCTGTGTGTATATGTGACTATACATATATATATGCATATATATGGTCAACTGTTTGTAAATGTGTGTATACATAGATATATATGCATATAAATGTATATATATGCATATATATCTATGTATACACACATATACACATAGCAACGACCCACAAATGTAATTTTCCAGCAATAATAGAACTATATAATGGTGGACTATGTCTATATGTGAGAATACAGTTATATATATGCATATAAATGTCCCACTGTGTGTATATGCATGTATACAGTTACATTTATGCGTATATACGACCGACTGTGTGTATATGTCTATATATATATCCATATTTATATGTCTACACACACATATACACACACACCGCCATAAAATATGTGTTTGTTTTCATTTTATACCTCTGTAATTGGAATATATGCATATAAATGTGTGTGTATACACATATACACACAGTCTACCATTCATATAGAGCTTTGTTTTCATTTTATACCTTTGTAATTTGCATATGTATAGTGGGAGTATGTGTATATTTTTTGCCAACTGTGTGTATACATATACATACCATTTGTGTGTTTCTACAGCTCGACTGTGAAGGGTATTATGCACCTATGTTTTAGCCGACTCTTTTGACCATTGTCATGAACCCCTCGCTCAAAAATTCCCGACCCCAATCATCCACTCTTCCTTGTCCTTCATCTCTGCTTGAAATATGACTATTTTAGGGAATACAATCATATCCATTTATAGGATTTTTCTAGTCAATTTCGTAATCATTTTATTTTTTTAATTGACTAATCATTTATACGATTTTCCTAGTCAATTTAGTAATCATTTTAATTTTTAATTTACAAAACATTTCTTTTTAAATTGATATAATATTCAACATCTTTATATTAGACTAAACAATCAAATATTATGTATGCATGTATACACACATACATACATGCATACTACATAATTATTTATGTATGTATTTATGTATGTATTTGAGACATAGACATACATACTTATGCACACATACCTAGATGTATGTGTGTATAGTATGTATACACACATACATGTATGGATGTGTGTATACTTACTATACACACATACATGTGTGCATGTGTGTATACATACTATACACACATGCATACATGTATGTGTGTATATACTTATACACACATACTTGTATGCATGTGTGTATAGTATGTATACACACATACATGCATGCATGTGTGTATAGTAAGTATACACAAATACATGCATGCATGTGTGTATAGTAAGTATACACACAGCCATACATGTATGCATGTGTATAGTATGTGCATACACACATGACATGTATGTGTGTATAGTATGTATACACACATGCATACATGTATGTGTGTATAGTATGTATACACACATCCATACATGTATGTGTGTATAATATACTATACACACATACATACATACATGTATGTGTGTATAGTATACTATACACACATACATACATACTTTGGCCAAAACATAGGTGCATGCCACCCGAAACTATGGAGTGTATGATAGTGTTCTAATACTGCCATTATATATATGCAAGTTGCAGGTCTACAATTACATGTCTATTCAAGTGATCATATGTATGCTTTGTTTGTTCTTCAATTAAAGTGATTGTAAATATCGGCCCCTCTCCCTTACAGCTATTTGTGATGATGGTTGACTCTTATGTTAATATCAGGTCAGTTAGATGCATGGTTAGTTTGTTCATCAATTACACTCAATCTTACATGTATGAATTTGTTGTTACACTATGTACAATTTTTTGATATTTTGTTCATTTCAAATCAACTCAACTACATGCATGGTTAGTTTGTTCTTCAATTACATTTGATCTTACATGTATGCATTTTATGTTACACTTTATACCATTTTTTGATATGTTGTTCATTTCCAATCAACTCAATTAGATGCATGGTTAGATTGTTCATCAATTACACTCAATCTTATGTGTATGGATTTGTTGTTACACTATGTACAATTGTTTGATATGTTGTTCATTTCGAATCAGCTCAACTAGATGCATGGTTAGTTTGTTCTTCAATTACAATCAATCTTGCATATGTATGTATAATTTGTTGTTACACCATGTACCATTGTTAGATATGTTGTATATGCATTTGCATACATATATGCAAAATATGCATATGCATATATGAAATTGTTGTATGAAGTTAAATTTCAAAGATGTTGTTTGAGAAATGGTAAACTAACATGTAAGTAGGAGTCAGGATATGGTTAGTATGTTCTGCATTTGTTGTATGAAGTTATATTTCAGTATGTTCTTACACTATGTACCATTGTTAGATATGCTGCATATGCATATGCATATTGCATGTATGCAAATATGCATATGCATATATGCAATTGTTGTATGAAGTTAAATTTTAGTATGTTGTTTGAGAAATGGTATTAACATAAGTAGGAGTCAGCATATGGTTAGTATGTTTTGCATTTGTTGTATGAAGTTATATTTTAGTATGTTGTTACACTATGTACCATTGTTAGATATGCTGCATATGAATATGCATATATGCAATTGTTGTATGAAGTTAAATTTTAGTATGTTGTTTGAGAAATGGTATTAACATAAGTAGGAGTCAACATATTGTTAGTATGTTCTGCATTTGTTGTATGTAGTTATATTTCAATATGTTGTTACACTATGTACTATTGTTTGATATGTTGCTCATTTCCAATCACCTCAATTAGATGCATGGTTAGTTTTTTCTTCAATTAAAATCAATCTTACATGTATGAATTTGTTGTTACACTATGTATAATTTTTTGATATGTTGTTCATTTCCAATCACCTCAATTAGATGCATGGTTAGTTTGTTCTTCAATTACACTCAATCTTACATGTATGAATTTGTTGTTACACTATGTACAATTGTTTGATATGTTATTCATTTTGAATCAGCTCAATTAGATGCATGGTTAGTTTGTTCTTCAATTACAATTGATCTTACATGTATGAATTCATTTTACACTATGTACCATTGTTAGATATGCATATGCATATGCAAACATGAATATGCATATTGCAAACATGAATATGCATATTGCAAACATGAATATGCATATTGCATATATGCAAATATGCATATGCATATTGCATATATGCAAATATGCATATGCATATTGCATATATGCAAATATGCATATTGCATATATGCAAATATGCATATTGCATATATGAAAATATGCATATTTGCAATATGCATATGCATATATGCAATTGTTGTATGAAGTTAAATTTTAGTATGTTGTTTAAGAAATGGTATTAACATAAGCAGGAGTCAGCATATGTATTTGCATATGCATGTGCATGTGTATGTACATGTGCATATGTATGTGCATACTATCATCAATTGCCTTCTCCATTTACATTTAAATTAGATGCATGGTTAGTTTGTTCATCAATTACACTCAATCTTACATGTATGAATTTGTTGTTACACTATGAATTTTAGTATGTTGTTTGAGAAATGGTATTAACATAAGTAGGAGTCTGCATATGCATATGTATGTGCATACTGTCAGCAATTTCCTTGTCCATTTACATTTAAATGAGTGGGCACCTTGTTAATTTCCATAACTATCCTTTATCCTGTCATTGGCCACTCTCCCTTTAAGTTTTTTTATGGTTGAAATACTCCCAAACCTTTTGAATACAACATTACCATATAGATGTATGATGCGCAGAATGATACAACATACTAAATTTTCAAATTAACTTAAAACAATAGATTGATACACCATTATGATACATATATGTATAGATTACAATAGATAGATACATAAGTTTCCTCTCATAGAGATAGATAGATACATATGTTTTATATTGCAAAGATAGACATTAACATGATAGAATATGTTGTCTCTATGGTATCCATACTAATTTTTCGAGTTAGAAACATTCAAAACAAAAAAAAATAAAACATCGTTTCAAATCCATCAAGAAGTTCACAACAAAAAACTAGCAACCAAACATTCAAATCAATTGAAAAATGTAGGAAAACTAAAATTTGATGGAAAGTTGTCTTGTGAGTTGGATGTGACCTGTGACAGAGAAGGACTCCATGATTGAGTTAATTGGATTATGCTTGGGGTGGGTGAGGTTTGATAGGCCTGTAAATGAGGACTCCAACTCTCATATGGTTGGCTTCTTGTGGGTCTAGGTGAGTGTGTATAGGAGAGCGAGTGAGGACTCCAACTCTGAAATGTTTGGCTGGTAGCTTGGGTAGGTGATAGACAATATTGGGGGCATTGAATAGATACAAAATCTGTAAAGATCCTATGGTGGTCAGGAAAGGGATTTAGAGGGTTGTTGAGTTGCCTCTCCTTTGCACAATTTGCTTGTGCCTTCTCCAACTCTTTTTCCCTTTTTTCGGCTTCCTTTTCTCTTTGTTGGTCCTCCCTTTTTTTGTCCTTCTTTTGCAGCTTCTTTTCAACCTCTGTTGCTACTTGTTGCTTTTCCTTTTCAATTCTCATAAGAATTTTTGCCGCAAATTCTACAATCCTTTCTATCTTATTCTCTACAAGCTGTTACTTCTTCCTCAATTTCAGCTCTTCTAGTTCCTTCTTCTTTTCATCTTATTCACTTATCATTGCCATGAAATCATCAATAGTTAAGAGTTGGGATCATCTTTGCAATTTGATCCCATAGTCAGCTACCTTATTAGACTTTTCTTTCACCACATGAACTAGTAGCTTCAAGAATTTTGAGATGTACAAAGTTTGTTGGCCTCCCAAAGGCTCAACAAAATTGGCATTATTTTTTTTGGCATCTCACTATCTGTAGCATCCGTTCTATCTCCTAACTACTCACCATCAATGTCTCCACAATCAGCATAGAAATGTACTAACATATTCAAACCCATGTAGTGTGGTGGAGATGGCATTGAAAGACTTTGTTCTTCATCCACATGCCTATCCATAGCAAGATTGGCAACATCATCTAAGAGCCAGGAGGGATGCTCAAGTGGAGTTGGTAGGGAAAGAGATATGTCTCCAATAGTACTGTGGTCTCCAAATACTACTAGTTCAAGTGGTTCATTCAAATCTTAAACAACAAATTCATACATGTAAGTTTGAGAGTATTTGAAGAACAAACGAATCAAATCCATGTAATTTAAATGCAAATAGAGAAGGAAATTGTTGACAGTATCCACATACATATGCATATGCTGACTCTTACTTATGATAATACCATTTCTTAGAAAACATACTAAATTTTATCTTCATACAACATATGCATATTGCATATGCCGACTCCTACTTATGTTAATACCATTTCTGAAATAACATACTAAAATTTAACTTCATACAAAATATGCATATATGCAATGCATATGCATATTGCATATATGCGTATATAACTTCATACAACAAATGCAAAGCATAGTGTAACAACAAATTCATACATTTAAGATTGAGTGTAATTGAAGACCAAACTAACCATGCATCTAATTGAGGTGATTGGAAATGAGAAGCATATCAAATAATGGTACATAGTGTAACAACATACTAAAACATAACATCATACAACAAATGCAGAGCATACTAACCATATGCTAACTCCTACTTATGTTAATACCATTTCTCAAACAACATACTGAAATTTAACTTCATACAACAATTACATATATGCATCTATGCATATGCATATTTTCTTATATATGCATATCTAAAAATGGTGCATATTGTAACAACAAATGCATACATGTAAGATCGATTGTAATTGAAGAATAAACTAACCATACATCTAATTGGGCTGATTCAAAATGAGCAACATATCAAACAATGGTACATAGTGTAACAACATACTAAAATATAACATCATACAACAAATGAAAAACATACTAACCATATGTTGACTCCTACTTATGTTAATACCATTTCTCAAATAGCATATTGAAATTTAACTTCATACAATAATTGCATATATGCATATGCAGATTTGCATATGCATATGTAGATTTGTATATGCATATGCGGATTTGCATATATATGCATATCTAAAAATAGTGCATTGTGTAACAAAAAATGCATACATGTAAGATCGATTGTAATTGAAGAACAAACTAACCATACATCTAATTGAGTTGATTCGAAATGAGCAACATATCAAACAATGGTACATAGTGTAGCAACATACTGAAATATAACTTCATACAACAAATACAGAACATACTAACCATTCATCCCATTTTGCTGATCTCCAACTTCTGTAGTTCCAACATTAGACTCACCCTCATTGACTAGGTATGTGCAGGATCCTCATGGAAAAAACAGGCCCTTAAGTGGCAAAAAATTTAGAAAAATCAAAGTTAGGAAACTTGATGTAAAAATTTGAATAAGTTATCTATATTATTTCAAAAATATGTAAGAATAGAATCTATAGAAAATTGAATGTAGTTTCTAAACTTTTTTGGTTTGTTTTAAAAAAAAAAAAATCTATTTGGTGAAAATTTGAAATTTCAATGCAGTGGTACTTAAATTTCAGGGAAAAAATAAGAAGTAGGTGTCTGCTGACCACCCTAACCACAATAAAATGATAATATTTTTTTATAAAATATAAGTAGAGGACTGATGCCCCAATGTGATACATTATTTTTTGTAATTATTTTCCAAGTAAAATATTAATTATGAATTTTTTATTACAACTTTTTAAAAAATATAAAAACTCGTATGTCTAACCACCTTAACTTGGTCAAAACTTCATGAAATTTGTTTTTTCTTTTTCTAATCATATAGTATACAAAGCATAGAATGTGATGCATGTTTTGGATTCAAAAAATGTGATACCGTTTGAAAGTTATAGATATTTTTCAATCACTCTATCAATCAAGACTTTAGTCATAATTTGAATAGAAAATGAATAATAATTACTTATTAAATTCAAAATTTAAAGCATAATTTATATTGGTGGAAAGCTGAGAATCTCCTTTAAAAACACTTTTTGTTTCATCAATTTTGCGTAAAAAAATAGTCTTCAGCCACATACCCATCATATTGCCACTTTTTGGCCCATCATGATCCTACACATACCCGACTGCCAAACCATTGTTGGGAAGGATTAGAATGTTTGCAGTAGCTGATGCTTCCTCAGGGGAAGCAAAGTGGAATGTCTCACTAACCCTCATGTCATTATCCAAAGCATTTTGATCAAATGGCCAAATACTTGTCCTCTTGAAGCCAACTGTAATGTTTGAAAAAATCAATGACTTTTAAAAAGCTAGGCTGCCAAGTGTAGCCAATTATTCCCTTTTTATCTCCAGATTTGGATGTCTAATGGTCCAATTTGTTCTTTCCTTTTTGAAGTTACACTTGAAAGATGAGAAAACACTCACATCAAGAGGCTACAACTTATGTGATATGTGGGCGGGTAGGGTGAGCAAGTCAATACAAAGCTCCCTTGCTTTGGTAATGGTAGAGAAGGCTACATGGCTTCCATGCCCATCAAATATCAAGAGGTTTCTATGGGTGGGTGAGCAACCCCCAGGTACTTTCATAGTGAAGAACTTGAGCCATTTGATAAAAATCTCTTTCGTCATCCCTGCGTGAGGTTGAACAAACATCAATGCTCCTAGCCCACAATTGGCTATGTAGTTTTGCACATTTTTTTGCTCTTGAACAAAGAAAAACTTGGAAGTTTTTGACCTACAACATTTACACATGATAGAATAGTGATCCACTCCCCGCTCTTTGGGATAATGTAAGCAACACTTCTCACACCTTTCATGGCAAGCACCTTCATGTTACTGTTTCGGCCAGCTTGTAGCCCTGTCTCATCATAGTTCTAAATCCTCTGCAGTCCATAGTTCCCTCCTGCATATGCCTTCTCCAAAGTGTTGTAGAAAGCACTTACAACCAGTTGCCTTAGATTTATAGCATAGTCTCTATCTTGACCTTTGGTTGTTCTCAAGAAGAGATCAGGATGCCTTCTTTTGAATCTGTCCACCATGACTTGCCAAGAAGCCCATTCTTGAAAGGATTATTCCTTGTTTCGCAAATTTGGGCCACTTCCATTTTCAGATTGATAATCTCCAAACCTTGGCCAACAACAGCCATTTCCTTGCACCATTCGATGATCAATGACTCTTCCTCCTCATTTAGGACTTTTGGGGGCCCTTTCCTTTTTGTAGTGGTCACACCACCTAGCCAATTGGACAATGTTGAGGTAGGAATACCCCACTTTTTTTTTGCACCTCTAGTTGACCAGCCGTAGTCTTTGACATCTTCAAGGGCATGATCCATGTCAGCCTAGGGCCATTCATGCCTCAGTGCAACCTTTTTGGTTGATACAACTGGGTTAGCTTGCACTGCAAATTTTGTTGGTTGTTTTAGAAAAATTTCTACCTCCTCCTCACTACTTGGTTCTTTAGTTCATTGGTGAACAGGAATAACAACATCCTCCTCATCACTATGTGGAAGATGCACACCTCTCTTATGTGCGGGCATAGTTGTCTGGCTCCACTTTTGTGGAGGCTTCCTCCTTGAAGATCGCCTACTATTTGTTTGCACATTTATCTTCCTCTGTATTGAACCAACACAGTGATTAGTAAACAACATACACTTAATATTGAAAATAATTATATTGACTAAAACAACGAATTCATACATTTACTTTTGACTGTAATTGAAGAACAGGCTAACCATGCATATAATTGAGTTGATTTGAAATAACGAAGGGTATGTCTACAATGAATCATGCAATGCATGCTATACTATCATATGTAGAACTCTACCTCTTATAAACATTTCGGTGATAGCATTAAACCCTTCATCATACAACATTATGATACACATATATATGAACTTGGAACAACAACATGATACAAATATTTATATCTTCAAACAACTTTAAGAGACAAGAAAGGGTTTCAAATATTTCTATCATACTATTGTTTCAAGTTGTGTTAATGTTTCATAATGTTGTTTGAGATATTCTTCACATACTGTCACTTTAATTAAAGAACAGACAAAGTATACATCTAATTAAGTTGAATGTAACCGATGGTGGGTAGGGTAACTTTGAGCAAGGGGTCCACGTCATTAGCATCCCAGTCGGGTAATTTTTTTATGCCACTCCCCTTGACAGTCGAGCTGGCATTATGCAACTTATATATATATATACATACATATATATACATATATATTTATACATATATGTATACATATATATATATATATGCATATATATATATATATATATATATATATATATATATATATATATGTATGTAAGTATATACATATATATACATATATATACATATACATATATATACATATATATACATATGTATCTACCTATCTATATATGTATGTATATATCTATCTTATTGACGTTTCAAGTTATTTATGCTCTTTCATTCCATGGTTATAACACAAGTAGGAGTCATATGCTATCACAGTTGGTTGTAAGGGAGAGGGGTTGTCAATTACAGTCGGTTAAATTGAAGAACAAACATATAGAAAAAAGGGAGAGGAGCTATGTGTGGGCATAGGAGCCAATCGTGGGTATACATTTGGAGATATGACTTATGGTGGGTATGGTATGTGAAATCTTGCTTATACACTGTCAATTTAATTGAAGAACAAACAAAGTAATGGAGGAGCTTTTTTTCCCTACAAAGAATGCAGTGAAGTGGTATAAAGTTCATGGCATTTGCCATGAAATTTAGATTCTTGGCATTTGCCAATAGTTTATAAGTCATGGTGTTTTCCATGGATTTTATAGCAGTTCTAACTGCATGCACTATAGGGAAAGAGTGTTTTGATGTGACGTAAATATTGACCCCTCTCCCTTATAGCTAACTTTGATGATGGTTGAGTCCTACTTATGCTAATACCATTTCTCAAACAACATACTTAGATATAATAAATACAACATATAAATGTGTGAAATTTTGTGTGTCATGGCTTTTAAAATTATTATATGTAGCATAAGTAGGAGTTAGCCATTATGACAGTTGATGGTAAATGATAGGGCCCGATATTTACAGTCACTTTAATTGAACAAAAAACAAAGCATACATCTAATTAGGTTCAATGTAAATGAGGACATACATACAATCACTTTGCAGAGATAAACAGATACTTAATTTGAATGTGAATGAACAAGGTATAAATTGAATGTAGATACCTATATTTGGTGATAAATTGTATAGTAATATATAAATTTGAGTATGCAATATATATCTATCTGTGTGTGTGTGTGTATATATATATATATATATGAAAAGATAGATAGATACCTAATTTGAATGTAAATGAACAAGGTATAAATTGAATGTAGATACCTATATTTGTTGATAAATTGTTCAGTAATATACTAATTTCAAATTACAAAATAGAAATATATATACCTTGTTTACAAAAAAAGAGAGGACTAAAAAGTCCTTAGAAAAAACAAGCTGCACAAAAGAAAAAAACCGAAAAAAGCAATAGCCACCCGCAAAAGACCAGGAGGGTCAGTCAAAAAAACCAACCAAAAAGCCAACAAAAAGACTAGCTACAACTAACCCAGAGTCTTCAGAACAGACTCAGTTTCAGCCTCCACGTTATGTATGTCCTGAACACCCTTCTTGAAGGTTTGAATCATTTGTGGTGTAGGAAGAGTCTTCCTCTTCAAATTATCCCTAGTTCTCTTAGAAATACCTACCTCCTCATTCTGGTTTTTATCATTGACCTCTTCTAGATCAACCACCAAAGACCCTTGTTGAGCTTTGTCCAATTTCTCAGTTGAATGGCATTGATGATGACGGCATTGTGTCTTGCCATCCTATTGTTCTGCTAAGCTATAATTTTAACAGTATTTTTCTTTTTATCCAACTCAAATTCAAACCTTATGTCCATGCTCGCTTGATTTTGGGTTTCTTTACTGGCACCATGATCTTTTTGCTCCGTCTCTTTCTTGCTAAGCATCATAACCTTGGCTCCCATTTCTTCCAGTTTACTTTGAAGGGCCCAATTTTTTATTTTTAGCTCATTGATTTCATGAAAGAGCCATTTCAAAATTTTGAAATGATCAGTAGCATTAATCCTAGCTAGACCCAAGACATCCATAGTAGGTTCCCTTTCTAGGTTGAAGCAAGTTTTAGCATGGTCGGGGGAAATAGGGGAACCAATTCTGGCATCTCTATCCAATGACAGGGCAGCATAGGACTGAGTATTGTTAGCACGAGAACCCTTAGAATCAGGGTATCATCCTCCTTAGAATTAGGAGGGGCATCCAAATTAGTAGGGGCCAGCATATTCTGGTAATGTTCCATAATTAGCCTAATCAAACTAGTATGCAAAATAGGGTATCTTTTTGGGTTTTTCTTGTGATCATCTAGAATTTTTCTCAAAGAACAAAGAAGATAGTAAGGAAAAGAAACCCTAACCTTGTAGCAGAAATGGTTGAGCAAAGAAAAGTGATACCCGTAGACCCTAGTGAAGCGACCATCCATAGTAATGTACTCCATGATAACACAAAGAACTTTCCCCCAGAGAGTTTTTTATGGTGTTGACTTCGAAGTAGTTGTTAGAAATTTTCACCAGTTTTATTCTTTCCTTCTCTTTCTTCAGAAATCTGGTGACAGCTTCATCAGAGAAAACCCTGTCCCTAAAAAATTTATGTCCTTCAATGGACATACAAGTCACTTTAGCAATAAGGTTTTCATCAAGCTCAACTTTCCTACCAAAAAGGGTAAGTTCCCCATTATTCCAATTCTTCTCAAAATGCTTAGTAGCCTCCTGATTCAACCCATGGAGTTTTTCTAGAAAAGGGAGTAAGCCCCAACTTTTTAATTTGTTCCACACTTTACAATTTCTAGTATGCATCTCAAAGCTGTCGAGCTCAACTCTTTTCCTATCTCCACCCATTTTGACAAGCACAGTGGGGAAAATAGCAATGAAATCTTTACAAGAAATGGTCCTACCAAATCTAAGAGCCCACAAAGCATGCCAGGTAACCTTATAGATTAAGCAACTAAGATCGGTCCCATACAATCTAATTATTGTGATTTTATTACCCCGTCCTATCATCATTAATGAGGTGACACACTTCTTTCCCATGTGAAGCATCATAGTTCAATAAGGCCTAGACATTAACACTTAATTCACTAGCATTTAGCCAAGTGCACTGTCCTTTTCTCCTAACCCCTTCATTCACAAAAAAATCCACAACAACATTAGCTTCTCTATAGGCGTGTAAAATCTTTATATTATAAAATTTGGCTAAAGTCAAGATAGCATCATCAATCAACGACTTAATAGTCCATGAGGGGGGGAACCTACCTTAAAGACAATCAATAATATTTTTGGAATCCCCTTCAAGCCAAAGGTTTTTAAAATTTAGACTATGGGCCAAGTTTATAATATGAAAAGCTCCACCAGCCTCAGCCAGGTGATTTGTTTGAGATCCAAGAGGAGTGGCAGTCACACCTAGAAAGTTTCCAAAGGAATCCCTTATGACTCCACCACAACCCGCCGCCCTAGGATTACCTTTAGCCGCTCCATCGAAGTTGGCTTTGACCCATCCATTAGGTGGAAAAGACCAGCAAACACCCTCTCTATTCTTCTTAACTTGTTTAGGGTCACAGGGCAAGTCAAGACTTATATTCCATTCCTTAGCAACCTTAAGATCATATGACGATTGACCCACTTTCTCGGAGTTGCTTTCCTTCTATGAAATAGCATTGACATTTTATTTCATAATTCTAATTATTTTATCAAACACAATATCCACCGGAGCTTCTTTATCTCTATAAATTTTGTTGTTTCATTCTTTCCAAAGACCCCAAGCAACATGAGGGAAAGAGAAATCCCACAAGTATCGAAGTACAAGATTGTGAGTTGGGGCTTCCATTGAGAGAAGAAATCTTCAATAGACAAGGGAAAAACCCAAGATAGATGCCAGTAACAGATAATTTTTTCCCAAATTGAGGTAGCAAAAGGATAGTGAAGAAACAGATGACGCACTGACTCTGCCTCCATCTTACAAAGAAAAAAACTGTTAGGAATTTGAAAACCACGCTTGTAGAGGTTATCAACTGTGAGCACCTTATTTTGGAGAAGGATTTAAAAAAATATATTGATTTTAGGGACCATATGTTTTAACCAAGCCTTCAACCAGAAGGGGGGAGAAGCCTAGAAAGAAGTAAGCCTAGAAAAAGCAGACAAAACAGAATAATTTCCCAAGGGTTCATCACTCCAAACAAGATGATCTTTTGTCTGATCAAGGATGAGTCTGACAGCTAGTAAAGAAGACTAAATAGGAGCAAGAGCCTGACTGACAAGCAACAGATCCACCCATTTTCCATCCACATGATATTCTTTCACATATGAGCCAAAAAGAGCTTTGCAATTCTCATACCACCCACAAAAAGAATCAATTTTTATAAGGGGCTCATTAAACAGTGATTTATCCTCCCAAAATCTTGTTTGGTTTCTGCTTCTAACCTGCCAACCTACTGCAGGTTCAACAAATTTTCTTTCGTTAAGCATATTTTTCCAGTAGGTTGAGCCTCTGGGAAGAAGATGGGAATCCTTCATAATTATAAGGGATCTATTACTCTCTAAATATTTGCTCGCTAGGATATCAGTCCATTCCCCTGAGGATGAAAATATTCTCCAAATTTGTTTAGCTAGAAGAATCTTATTCACCATTCTAATTTTTCTAAGACCTAAACCTTTGACCTTTTTTGGTCTGCACACCAGATCCCATCCAATTAGAGGTAGTCTTTTTTTTTCTTCAACACCCGACCAAAGAAATCTCTTTTGAATCTTTTCAATATCATCTGCAAACTTAGCAGGGATTTTGAAGAAGCTCAGAGCATAAATCAAAAAATTCTAAAGAGTGGCTTTGAGGAGTTGAAGTTTACACGCTTGGCTTAATAGATCTCCTTTCCAGCCAACAAGCTTCTTACTGAACCTGTCAACCTATGAAACCCAAAAGGTTTCAAGGGGTTTAAGGCTTAAGGGTAACCCAAGATAGGTGGCAGGAAAGGACTCCACCCTGCAACCAAGGATTCTAGCAATTTTATTCTATCTATGAACAAGAGTGTTGAAGAAGAAAAAATATATTTTCTATTTATTAATCATTTGTCCTGATGCCCTCCCATACTCATCTAGTAGAGATTTCAAATTTTTCCCCTTTGAGACAGAAGATTTTCCCAAGAGCATGGTATCATCAACAAATTGTTGATGAGAACAAATCAGATTGCTTGAGGATGGTTTGAGACCAAGAAGGGATCTATTTTCGATCAACCTTTTCAAATTTCTTCCAAGACTTTTAGCCATAATAGTAAATAAAATAGGAGAAGTAGGATATCTTTTTCTTAGACCTCTGGAACTCTGGAAGAAAGTCGTAGTAGATCCATTAACAATAATAGATATAGAAATAGTAGACACAAGATGTTCCACCATTTGAAGAACCCTGTTGCAAAACCCAAATTCCTTTAAAATTTTAAACAAGAATTTTCAGTCAACTCTGTCATAGGCTTTTGAGATATCAAGCTTTAACAGAAAGCCTTTAGTCTTAGATTCAACCAAGGAATGGATATTCTCATGCACAATGATAATAGAATCAAGGATCTGTCGACTAGGGACAAATCCATTCTGTTGAAGTGAAATCAGAGTGGGCAAGAGAAATAAGAGTCTAGAAGTCAAAACCTTCGAGATGATTTTATAGATCGAGTTGAAGAGGCTTATGGGTATGAAAGCCTCCAAGTTCACCACTCTAGGCTTCATAGGAATTAGAACCAGAAAAATAGCATTCAACTCTTTTAGGAGACTTTTTGATCCAAAAATTCTTTAACAGCATTCACCACATCTTCTCAAACAATCTCCCAGAACTATTGAAAGAAAAACATAGGGAATCCATCTGGACCCGGGGCTTTACTCCCTTCAAAGGAAAAAATAGCCTTCTTAACTCCTCATTGGTAGGAATAGCAGACATCATAGAATTATTTTTCTAATTGATCACATTAGGTATAGCCTCTATTAGATGATCCTGATCATTTTGGTTATTTTCATCATTCTCAGAAAGATTATTTTTAAAGAATAAAACAACATGCTTTCTGATGTACTCCTCCTCCTCATGGATGGTACCATCCACTTCAATTTGAGAAATTATATTGACCGCCCTGTGTTTTGAGGCCGACAAATGAAAGTACCTAGTATTTTTGTCACCTGCAGATAACCATAAAGCTCTAGATCTTTGTCTCCATAACTCCCCTTTTCCAATGATATCATGCATTTTAATAAGGAGCTCATTCTATTTTTCCTTAATATCATTCAAATATCCTTCCTTCTATATTTTTTTTTAATCTCCCCTAGCTCCATCTAAAGATCAGATTTAAGCCTGAAAATATTCCCAAATGACTCTTTTTTCCATTTTTTAAGGTTGAATTTGACTTTCCTTAAGTTTTTAGCAGCTCTAAACATAGTTGTGCCAAGGATACTTATATTCCACCATTTCCTAATTTCTTCAAGATTAAAAGAAGGATGAGAAAGCCACATTTTTTCAACTCTAAATGGAATATTTTTCTTCTTCTTTAAAGGCTCTACAAAAAAACTAATAAGTGATCAGAATCAATCCTAGTGAGGGCTTTAAGAGAACAATAATAGTTAAAGTACCAATGATTAGATATTAAATATCTATCTAATCTAACCTGGATAAGATCCATACCCTTTCTGTGATTTGACCAGGTAAAGGAAGCTCCATGCAAATCCAAATCAATTAGTGCCTGGTTGTTGATGAAGCTCTGAAGATCCTCTTTACTCTCTGCATTGATCTGGGAACCTCCAAAAAAAAATTCATTCAGTAAGGGAGTATTAAAATCTCCCATGACAACCCAAGACTCACTATAAAAAATCCTCCTAAAGCCAGCCAACTCCATCCAAAAGGATTTTCTGAGACCTTTTCCATTTGGGGAATAGATATTAGATTGGATCTAGCTGAAATTATCTCTAATATGGGTGAATCTAGTAGCAATATGGTTTGTACCTTCCAAAATCGGATCCCCTTTGATTATATGACTATTCCAAAAGGTAACAATAGCTCCTAAAGCACCATTTGAATTGTTTCCATATGTATTACAATACTGAGATAGTTTCATCTTTTCCACTTTTTCCTTTGACATTTTAGTTTCTTGAATAAGGAGAATATCAGGATTGTGATCTCTAACAAAATTGCACAGAAAATCCTACTTGTGGGGATTATTAAGTCCCCTAATATTCCAAGACACGATCTTCATGAATTACGAGGGGAGTTGAGGCACTCAGGGATGGTTTTTTGAAAACCATCTGCAATATCCTAAAAAAAATTATGCTCTCTTGTCCATTTAGTAGACTTTTTCCTTCGAGAGTTCTTTATTGCTCCACAATCAGCCTTTGCTTTAGATCTGGTTGAAATGCCACTAGGAGTCTTCCATTGTTTTTTTTTTTTTTTTTTTTCTTAGATAAGACCTCTTCTTTGTCAGTCTCTTCTTTACTATATGTATCTTTACTTGACTCCCATTCCTTATAAGTAAGGAGTCTTTGCTCCCAGGGTAATGTCTCCATGATGCCATTCAGATGAAAAGTTGAATAGTTGCTAGAAATTTCAGAGGAATGGTCTTGATTATCAAAGGAGTCCTTAACTAGTTCCAAGGAATTAGGATCCGTAAAGTGAACTACACCCAAATGAAGAAAAACTTTAGAGGAAGGGAGAAGAAGAGGGATGTTCAACTCCAAGGATAGCCCCTGGATAGGAATATCCTCCAACCCAGGGTTTCCATCTATTTTCTCAACTGGGCTTAGCTCTTGGGATAAGGGGCTAACTTCCTGACTCTTCTTTTCTTCACCAATTGTATAATCTACACTAGCTTCTTTTACCTTAGTTGTTAAGGTAATCTCCACATCCTTACTCTAGAGTTCCTGTGGAACCTCACCATTATTTCCAATATCACCAACAACTTTATGTAAAGTGTTTTGTATGCTATACTCTTTATTCTCAAGGCTTTCACATTCTGATTTCTTTCACCATGCCGATTTCAAAGCACCAGTTGGCTTCTCTTTCTCTTTGTAGGTATTTAACAGAAATTTCTTAGCCCAATGCCTAGATTTTCTACATTTGAAATAAGCAAAAGAGATAGTTTCAAACTCTATGTCCTATGACCAGGCTCCCAACTTAGATTGAATCTCGATTGATGAAGGAAGGTCAGCATTATAAGAGACCCCTACGCATATTCTTGCAAACACCAACCTCTTTCTAGTAGCTGTCATAGAATCAATAGAAAGGAGCTCTCGAAAGGAGCTCGCAATACCATAAAAGACATCCTCGTTCCAATATTCCAGGGGAAGGCTAGGGAGTCTAACCCATACTAGGACATTCAAAAAAATAGAGTCTGAGAGGTCCAAATTAGAAGATCATTTCTTTAGAGCCAGGGATGATTTCCCTATAACCCATGGACCACCACTTCTAATAGCCAAGATATCCTCTCTACAAGTGAACTCAAACACAAAAAAGCCCTTTAGGAGAGATGCTACTGAGACTTTTCCATTAGTTCTCCATTTTTTTTAACAAACTCCCTAACCACTTCAATATTTGGTCTAGGGCCCATGAATTTCCCCACTAGGGTTCTTTCCATTAAAGCAATATTATGATCAATTAACAAATCTGGCACAAAAAATCCAAACTTACCTTCATAAGGGTTAGAGATATTTTTCACTGGAGGGAAAGAAGACTTTCCATTTGATTTTACCCCAAACAGAGAGGTCCAGGGTTTGCGAATGCCTCCAATGTCACCAGTGGTCCCCACCACCCCTTTGGATTTTTGAGTTTTTTGACTGGTTAGGGAGCCTACTAGATTAGCCGCCGAAATATTCTTTCCTCCTAGATCCACCAAAAATTTGTTTCCAGAATTTGCATCATTCGGATCAGCCACTCCTTGCTTCTTACTCAATCCCAACGCCTATTCTACTTGTGCTTTCTTAGATTCTACCCCACCTCCATTTCCAACACTTGATTTTTCAAAATCCTTCTTTTCCCACCCATGCCCGCGCTCATGTGCCTCCATCTTTCAATGTTCTTTAAATTGTTGATAATCACTTGAAATATATATATACCTTTTTAATTTACATTCAAATTAGGTATCTATCTATCTCTCTGTAAATATATATATATATATATATATATATATATATATGTTTCCCATAGCCCTATCCATTTTCATGAAACTTACACATTTATCTATATCTACAATATATATGGCCCTATTCATTTTAATGAAACTTATGCATATCTCTCTCCCTATATATATATATTTGTAGAGATGGATAGATACCTAATTTGAAATTAATATATTACTGAATAGTTCATCAACAAATATAGGTATGTACGTTCAATTTATACCTCGTTCATTTACATTCAAATTAGGTATCTATCTATCTCTGCAAATATATTATATATATAGGGGGGAGAGAAATGCATAAGTTTCATTCAAATGAATAGGGATATATATTGTAGATATAGATAAATGTGTAAGTTTCATGAAAATGGATAGGGTTGTGGGAAACATATGTGGATATGTATCATTTTATGTAGCATATATATGTATGGTAATGTTGTATTTGAAAGGATTGGAAATATTTCTACCATAACATAGCTTAAAGGGAGACTAGTCGATGATAGCATAAAGGATGGTTATGGAAATTACCAAGGTGTTGATTCATTTAAATGTAAATGGAGAAGGCAATTGGTGATAGTAGAAAATGGAAATGCAGTTTATATTTTTGCGAAGGCAAGAAATGACTTACTATAAAAGCTGAAGGAGGAGACCACATCGATCTGGAGGAGGTCATTGTCACTATGGAGCATGCAACAGAAAGTGAGAAATTTCAATAAACTGTAATGTGTAACTTGCATCGCACAAATGAGGATTGCTTGCATAAATAGGTTTTTTGAATTTGAATTGGTAGCAAGTGGATTAATTTGAATTATGGGAGGGAATTTGATCTACATTCAATGGATTAATGGCAGAAGTGATAGCTTAATGGGTATGTAGGATTTCTGGTTGGTGATTTGAAGTGATATTAAGTTTGCTTTTGAATTGTAACCAGTTTTTAAAAAAAATTATGATTATTGTTTTTTAGGTGGATTTGTAAATAATAGAGTGATAATTAAGTGTTATAATGAAATTTTGCAATGCATAGTGAGCCTAAGAGTTCGTGTTTTTCAATTTTGTAGGAAAATTCAAAAAATGATTGGTTATTATGGACATCCAGGAACCAGTTGATAGTAAAAAGAATATGAGAAATAGGACAAGTTGAAATGTATTTTGTTCAAATATATTTGGAATTAAATCACTTTGAAATGTCGTATGTACATGTCAACTCACTTTTAATGCAAGAAGACTTATATTTTGGTTAATAAAATATCCCTTCAAAACAACCTTTTATTGGGAAGTTGGCAAATATTATTTATATTGTGGAAATAAGATTATCATTATGCATTCACTTGATATTGTGAAATAGGAAAATAATTTTCCACTTGCATCCACCCACTATTGAGAAGGTGGCAACAAAAAAGTCAACCTATGATAGGACATACTATGAATTTAATATGAATCTATCATATCATATTTAAAAGAAATTTGAAATCTATATTGGTATAAATATTACCCATTGGTGGGCCCTAGGCTATCCATAACTATACCAGCGATGGGACCGTATCCCACGATCAACTCCTCTCCCTTAGTTCTGCATCTTGATGCTTGGATTGGATGCATTAACTCAGCATACTACAACACCATTATATCTATTTTCCAAATTCCTATGCTCATATCAACCTCATACATCAAATATGCTTCACCTAACCCATTAAAATGTGTAAGAGCCCTTCATTGCAAACTGATTGATGTATAGGGATTAGAATATAGATATATTTATAGTTGTCATGTTAATGGTTTTGAACAAACAAAACTATTTTATGGAAATTTCCACAACAATCAATCAGCCTAGTGAGATAACTACTACCGTAAGGTGATTTTACTGTTGAAATTGTTTTTAAAATTAGACTGACGTATCTACCAACATCTTCAATTGTAAATAGAAATCAACCAAGAATTTAATTGTCAAGAAAATAATTTCCATCATCTTAATCCTCAACTACTCTTGGATGTAGCTCTAAATCTCTTCATAATTGGGAGTAATCTAGAAATAAACGAAGTTAAATTATTTTGGTGTTTCAACAATGGTTCCCTTGTGGCTTGATGCCTCCATAGACTGTAAAATAGTGTCTGTTATTCCTCGCATGCCTCATTTTGGAGGATTCAAACCGTTGCATATACATTTATATGGTAGCAAAATAAAATAACAAAACAATAGAAAAACCAAAAAAAAAAATGGTAAGAAGACTACATTAATAGTGCATAATAATATAGGAAGGCAAGTAGCAATGATCTTGGAATATTAGTGACTAGATCTCCATGTACAAACTCATCCTTGAAGTTCTATTTCCCTTCACCCAAAAAGTAAGGAAAGAGAAAAATATGAGATAAAACAGGGTAC
Source organism: Sequoia sempervirens (assembly GCA_007258455.2). NCBI lineage: Eukaryota > Viridiplantae > Streptophyta > Pinopsida > Cupressales > Cupressaceae > Sequoia > Sequoia sempervirens. Next base: position 288,188,978 of record VDFB02000003.1, on the reverse strand, counting down.
CCAATTAGGGTTCGGAAAATTAAGTGAACCATCGTCTAAAATTCTTTTTATTTAATGCTTGAAATATCAAATCTATGCCTTATGTGTACTTATTCCTTTAGAGTCATGTTTTCTATTTTGGGAGGTGTGAGGATGGGTGAAAATGGGCGCCATTCTCTTACCCTCGAATCGCCCTCAAGTCTATTTAAAATTACCCACTCTTTAATAAAATCTCCCTCCTTTATTAAAGTATGTGATTCCTCTAGTTTTAAGATAAAGCACTTTATACATTCTTTTAGGTTTCCTTTTCTACTTATATGGTTAAGCACTATAATAATAAGGGAATCAATAATATTAATAAAAGAAAATAAATAAATGTTAATATATATATATTTTTTAAAGGTGCAATGCACCCATATTGTTAGGGGTAAACGCTTTTTTGACTGGAGCTATGAACTGGGTACAACAAACCACAAGAAACAACCAAACCCGCGAGCACAAAGGCCTAGTGAAGGCACAAGGCCTATGATCACTTTGACCCAACGAGGGTTTGAACCCTAGTGGCCGTCACTACAACCAAGCGACTTGACCACCGAACCATGCCCTTATCAGAAAATAAATGTTAATATTAATAAATAATAATGAGATATTTCCCTATAAGGGAATAAAATTGGACACATAAGTACTAACATTTATTTAATTAATTTTATTTTGTAAGGCACTACAAAATCATTTAAATGTCTTAGTTGGGGTGAGAATGGGAGTCAAATGTTACATGATTAAATAGATAATGAAATCCATTAAAAAGGTAAAAATAAACACAAAAAAAGAATAAATATAATTATTGTCATAATATTAATGTTTTATAGAGAGGGATGTTAGTCATTGATGAGATAAATATTAGGAGAAATTTTATCATTAAGGATAGCCTTATTATGTTAGAAATTGTAATAATATTAGTGAGGCAAGTAATATTGATGTTAATAATAAGTGATATTGGATCAAATACCTTGATTGGCTATTATCTTGCATTAGTGTCAATTGTCACCTTGGTACTAGCTAGATGTCTATCCCAAATAGTATCGATGTTAGTTTGGAAGAGAGCAGTAATGTCCCAATACCATTATGGTCCATAATGCTATTATAGTGTCAATGAAATATGAATTAACCCTTGATGAGTTTCATATCAATGGTACATTTGATGTGAAGGAAACAATTACTTTTAGGGTAGTTATTTAATAATGCTATGATTTTGGCGATGTAAGCATAGAAAACTTGGGCGACAATTGCCTTGAGCATTATGATGTGTACTTGTAGGACTTACAAGGGATGGTGTTTATTTGTAATTTATTTTACCTAAGTAGTTATAACCATATTTTGGTAGAATTTCATAATTAGATCAATTAAACTTAATTCTTATAAGACTCACCGAATTCAATCCAAGACTCATGTAATCTAGATGACCCAAGAGGGTATAAGTTAGTGTGCATCAGGTGAACCCTAGCAATGTTTGGCATACAAACTTTGTATAGATAACCTCTACGTTTGAGTTTGAGAAGTGACTCTCATTTGGGTGCTCAACTCATATCATGGTTAGTGGTGCACCTCAAACATCTAAAGTAATATTTAGTTTAATGTTTATATTGAAAAAAAATGAATGTGAGGCTTTTCTAACAAAAATTATTGGCATCTATTACATCAGCCATGCAATGGTGAGGAGTGAGTTAAACTACTCATTCATCGAAAAAGCATGTCTAGTAGTAGTGTTTTCTTCACAGAAATTTAGACACTACATGTTGGCACACAAAAACAAACTTATTGCCAAAATCCAGCCCCTCAAATACCTACTATCAAAGATAGTGCTCACAGGAAGGATGGCCAAGTGGGTCATGGTCCTATCTGAATACAAAATCGAATATGTAGAATGAAAAGCAATCAAAGGTCAAGTAATCATAGATCAACTTGCAAAAGAACCCATGTATTCAGAGAATCCACTCATATCATAGTTTACAGATGAATCCATCTTCAATCTCAACATAGCTAATTCTTGGAAACTCTACTTTGATGGTTCCTACATGCAGTATGGATCAAGAGCTAGTGTATTTTTCATCACCCCACAAGGGGACTGCATACCAAGGTCCTACAAATTGGCATTTCCTTGCAATAATAACATTGCAGAGTACAAGGCTTTAACCATAGGTCTAAGAATAGTAGTACAGTAGCACATCATGGCCCTTAGAGTATATGGAGACTCCCAACTAATAATAAATCAAGTAAATGGTGAATACTAGACCAAGGATGATAAGTTGATTCCATAAAAAAGTTCGTAGAGAGCTTGAAAGAATCATTCATTGATATCACTTTTGTCAAGAAAGCATCCTATTTTGTCATCTTACGAAATACCCTATACTGTAGGAGCATCAAAGGAACCCTACTATGTTTTTTAAACGTTAAGGAGGCATTGACTGCTTTAACTGAGGTGCATAACGGTATTTGCGATTCACACTTGAGTGGAATGACCATAGTCAAGAAATTGTTGAGGATGGGGTATTATTTATAATGGAAAGAGAAGCACATGACTACGTTAGAAGGTTCCTATAATGTCAGCAACATGGGGACCTCATCCACGCTCCAGTTCAAGAACTTCATCCTATTGTCACACCATGTCCCTTTTCATAGTGGGGACTCGATCTCATTGGAAAGATTACTCCCACCTCATCTAATGGCCACAAGTTCATCATAACCACCACTAAGTACTTTACCAAGTGGGTGGAAGCCTTTCCCATGACATACATCATTGGAAAGTAGATATCAAAATTCATCATGAACTACTTAATATGTTGATACAGTGTTCCCCAAGCTATTATCTTAGATTATGGGATACCATTCAAACATTAGGATGTCCGTGACCTATGTAAAAAATTCAAAAATCGAACATCGCTTTTCCACTCCATATTATCCCCAAGGCAATGGGAAAGTAGAAGCTACCAATAAAACCATTTTGAAAATCCTCAAAAAGATAGTCAATGACACATCTGATGACTGGAATCTATGGCTAACTCCTGACCTCTAGGCCTATCGAACAAGCATTCACACACCAACAGGTGCCACCCCCTTCTCCCTAGTCTATAGATCAGAGGCAATATTACCCATTAAGATCAAACTTCCATAATTAAGAATATCACTGCAAAATATCATCACAAATGAAGAATAACGAGTATCAAAATTGAATGAGCTAGAGCTACTAGATGAGCGACGTATAGAAGCATTGAAACATTTGTAGGTCTATCAGAACTGACTCAAGAGGAGCTATAACAAGAAGATCAGAAGTAAGACTTTCCAAGTTGGAGAATTGGTACTAAAAGAGAATCAAAAAAATGTCCCAAATCTAAATGGCAAAGGAAAATTTGAACCTAACTAGTTAAGATCATTTTTCATCACAACAAATTACAAGTTAGGGGCATATCAATTATCAACACCTAAAGGTGAGCCTCTGTAGGAACCCATGAACAACTCCCATCTCAAGAAGTTTTATGCCTAATCTTTCAAGGTATATAACCAATAAATCCAAAAAAAAAAGAAAACGTCCTAAAAAAATGGTTACCTTGATGAAAACCTAGCAAAGAGGCATTTTGGTGACAACAAAAAAATAATACAAAAAAATATCAGAAAAAGGATTAAAAATAGTAAACAGAAAAATCATCCTCTAGTGAAAACTACTTCAGTGGTGCTTTGGGAAAGTACCTTGGTGAAAACCTGGCAAACAAACGCCTTGGGTAAATAAGCACTTTCCATCCACCAGGATCTTCATGGCTTGTTCTGCATCATTCCTCCATTAAGATTCCATCATCCATTGCATTCCATATCACCATCCATCATTTTTTTGGCATCCACATGATAGCTTGGTCCTGTGTTCATGTCATGATCCCTCCTAGTATGACTCAGCCCATGCTCAAGGTCAGTTTGTCCTACCTTTATCAGAGTAGTCTATTGCATCATGTTGGGGGCATGTTCTTGTTGGATTATATTTGTGTATATTCTTAAAGTCCCTAAAATTAGAAAATCCAAAAACATCAAAAATTGAAAAGGCCAAAGACATCAAAAATCAAAAAAATCCAAAAACATTCATAAAATTTCCAAGAAAATCTAAAAACATTTGAAACATATCAAAATCCAAAAACAGGTCAAAAATTTAGTCAAAAATTCAAAAACAGAGTTGTCTTGTTGAACTACGAGTCTCTGAGCCTTGAATGTAGGCAAGGTTGATCTTTGATCATCCCCCAAGACACTTAGGTTAGTCCTTTAGGAGTATGTCATAATAAACTAAAAATATATTTGTTCATATCTCATCAATAATCGAGTTTGTGTCAGTCAAATTACATTGTCTCTGCATGTCTAACATAGGCAAGGCTAATTTATTGATCAACCCTCGAGGCCCCTAGGATAGGTCTTTAGGTTAGGTCTTGGTCAAAATCTCAGAAAACCACAAAACATTTGAAAATAAAAAATCAAAACATTTAAAAAATCTCAAAAATACCAAAAACAGCCTCAAAATATTTCAAAACTCCAAAAACATCCAAATATTTGAAAAAATCCGTTCATCTCATCTCGCTTTCACCCACAATAAATGCCACTCATAGTAAATGATTGTCATTCTCAACCTTTGGTAAAACAATTAGAAACAAGTCTAGCAAGTTAAAAGTGAAAACTCAATCGTCAAAGTCTCAAGTCTAGGTCAGTACGTAAACAAGTTGGTCAACTCTTTGTGTCAATAGCCTATCATCCAATCAGTCCCAAATCAATCATCTAACAACATCATGTCCTAGGATGCATCCTTCCTACAATGGGAATTATTTATCAGAAAGAATACTTTGGATAAATGAAATGACGTGTTGCCATAAACTAACATGTCCTAGGATGTATCCTTCCTACAATGGGAATTATCTATTGGCAATAGTTTTAGTTCTTAACCTTAAAAAAAAAACACATTTCCTTTTGATTAGCGATATTAAAGAACATAAACTTGTTTGTTTAATTTACCTTTGTCTTTTGACTTATCTCTTTGCACTCATTCCAATGACCTCTCAATGATGTCCAAACAAAAGGATTTAGAGAGATAGGAATGGGGCAATGATCATTATCTTTTATTTGTTGTGCTTGTTGGATATTTTTGTAATATAACCTTGGTCATATGTGCTTTGTTTAGATGTATGGAGGATGTTTTAGATATCTTGTTGACCACATGGGAAAGCTTTCCTTCCTATGTTTTGGTCTGAGATGTTTCAAATATCTGAACTACATTTTTGAATAAGGTTTCATACACCAGGTGTGAACAAAAATATTCCTATCTGATTATCGAGTCAAAATCCATCACACTAGGTACAACACCATCCTGGTTCTTTATACCTTGATGCATTGTACTTATGTGTGTAATCAAACATAAGGTAAGTGTCCCTTTTAAAATCCCAATTCCTGATAAGAAAATCATCCATTTCTCATCATCATCTCTAATAAAGTTGACTTGTTGAATCCTCTTGTCATCGTCTCATTTCTTCTTTCTTCATTTTTGTGATAACATCATGTCATGATTAGGTAATCACCATCACCAATGCATCCATATTGCATCCACAAAGCATCAACATACTACATATCATATCATATCATATAAGAAACACTGAAAATATCACATGCATGTTCATCATCATAATATAGATTTGTTGGTCTAAGCATCTCATAAATAATACCTTTTCATAGAACATCCATTGCATAATCATATAGGCATCATCGTATCATCCATCTTAAATGCAATATATCATCATTTAAGTTGTTTAGGATAATATAGATTGGTTATTCTAAGCATCTTAAAAAACCATCTCATTTCCATTATTATCATAACCATCCATACGTCTATCTTGAACCTCTTTATCACAAGATCAACCCTCAAATCAAATCTTTTCACTCAATCTCTCGAGGGGTAAATGTACCAATGTACTTCTTTCTATTGAGGCATCTAAAAATAAATTAAAAAAATTGATCGTGTTAATTTTATTCTTTAAACTAACACAGCAGGTACATTGCTTCAAAGAGGGGAAAAATGTAGACATGCAAAATTGGAATCATGCATTTGATTAAGTCATATTCATCCATTCATCAAATAAATCAATTTTATTTGATTAATCTCTAAAGTCCTCCATTTAAATTAAATAAATTCATCTTTAACACTAACATCATCCCCTTTAGCTAAATAAATCAAAATATTTATTTAACTAAGTCTAAATTATTTTCCATCTCCTTATGATTTATTTTAATCCATAAATCTAAATCAAATGGGTCAAATCACCTAACCTCCTCTTAATTTAACGAAATCCTAATTAATTTAATCTAAACTCATGTCACATCCTCTAGCTTTTCCCACTTACATAAATAAATCAATTTAATTGATTTATAATTCTTCATTTTTCTCTCAACATGGCATCTTTGAAAGAATATTCTTCCAAATTTGAAATCCATGTGTCCTTCCAACAAGGAATTTATTTCATCTTACAAGTCCTTTTGCATTGAGCCAAGTGGCCATTACACCATTTGACTCTCTCTCCACCTTGCCATTTAAAAAATTTCAAATTTCAAATTTATGCATTTATGGGCACATTCATCAAAATGTGCACATCCTTGGCCCATTCACATGGTGACAAGTGGCTTCTTCCTATTGGTTGGGTTTTTATCCCACATTCATCCCTTTTCCTCTACTCTCATCAAACTCTTCTATAAATAGAGAGGTTATCCTTCATTCTTATCATCCACAATCCAAAGCAAGGTTACTCTCTTCACATTGAGAGCTAATTTTGTCCACTTTATTGTCATAGCATAACAATCTTCATCATTTAGTTTGTCAAGGGTTGGGAAAGGGCCACTTTTCATATAAAATTGGCACCAATCCACTATGGAATAGGTATACATTGTGCTTCTTTTATGCTTTCGATTACTTTTTTTTTAATTTTGTTTGTGAGGCATGATGTATTATTTCACAAGAGCACTTGTAGGTTTGCATAGCTTGAACTAACCCCTACTAATGAGTGTTGGAGTTTATATTGCTTGTAGATTTATGGTGTTTACAATAGTTAATGTTGTACACTTTATGTTTGGTATAAGGATTTGTTTGAACATTGATTATATTCATACAACAATCCCTAATTTCAAATCTTGATCACAAAAAGTTTGCATATAATGTTTTGAGAGATATTATGATTGCATATAAAGTCAAAATCCCTAAAAAAATAAAAAAATGCAGCTCACAAATAATATCAACAGAAACATATGGATGCTATTATCTTTTAATTATTTTTGGTTGTCCATGATTTGTGAAAATATATACTTATTTGACAATTGTATCTCCTATTGCGAATCAATGATATAATAACCTTTCAAATAATTCTATTATGTGTGACATTAGCATACATACAAATTTATACATAGGGGTAATAAAATATAGCAATAGAAAATGAATGTTCCAACTAAAATGTACAATATATACTGCCATTTGCTATGTTCACATATCTAGACACCATTTGCTTTCTCTAAGATTGCATTCCACCCATTTGTACTTCACTCCACTTATTGTCTCATCGTTGCATGTCACTACATGCAATTGCTAGTAAATATAATTATTCCTTTAAAAAAAATAAAAAATCATAAATATTCTTCTTTTATCTCCATTTTAACTAAAGATGGTATTATACTTTATTTTTCTATCTCATTTTAATGATTTTGTCACTTTATTTTTAGTTTGGAAAAAAGATTTCATTCAAAAAACTTGTGAAGGTTGGAGGCTATGGATGAAAATCCATTGGTTTGCTAGAGGCAATTTCTCTGAAAAAATACATTTACTATCAAATTTTCAAATAGTTAGTATTTATTTGTGTTGTGTTGTAAATTAAAGTGAACTATCAAATAATTTCTATATCCAATATTTTTTTCTTTTCTATTACATATTTAATGATATAAAATGATTTAAAAATTAATTAAAATTTAATATTTTGAAATAAACCAAAAATTTTGTTATTATATTCTATTTTTTATGTTTTTATTCTTATTTGAAACACTAGTACACAAACAACAATATATGACTAAATAAACTACTAAAAATTGCATATAAATGACTAATTTTGGTCATGTGACCATTAGTAGTTTATTGCTAGTCATTTATAACACAACCAAATTTATGACTAAACTATTTTAGTCATTTATTTAGTCATTATTTTAGTCTAAATTTGGTCATTGATTTGGTCATTTATTTAGTCATATATATTTAGTCATTAATTTTAGTCACGTGATTACTTTAGTGGTTTATTTGTAGTCATTTATAACACCACAAAATTTATGACTAAACTATTTTAGATATTTATTTAATCCTCGATTTGGTCATTGATTTAGTTGTTAATTTAGTAATTTATTTAGTCATGGTAGTGATTTGTTTTTTCATATATTTAGTCAATAATTTAGTCATTGATTGCTGTTTTTGAAAAGGAAAAAATATGTTTTACAGGGACCTGAAACCACAAAGTTAAAATAAATAAAGATAGAGCATAAAAAGTTTGAACAAATAGATAGTTGTCCCAAAAAAGGAAACAACAGCAAAGAGACAACAAGGTCCAAAAAAGGACTACCAAAAAGCCAAAAACAACTACAACAACACTACTTCAAGGTGTTCATCAACTCCTCGGCTTCCTTTTCAACTTCACTCATATCCTGTAACCCCTACTTGAGGATTTGAACCATGTGTGGAGAAGCAAGGGACTTCCTCTTCATATTAGCCCGGGTGTGAGTTGAAACCCCTTCAACAGTAGCTCTGCTACAACCTCTGTTTGCATCCAAGTCCACGACCAATGAGCCCTTTTGATTTTTTTCCAACTTTTCCATCATAGCATTGATAATAATGGTGTTGTGCCTAGAAATTTTATGATTATTCGCCATAGTGGCCTTGATATTTTGGCCAATCTTGGACATAGTGCTCTCCAGCTTAGTCAATCTTTACTCCTACAACTATTGTCTTTTCCTAGGTAAGGAGGTGTCCTATTCATCATTCTCATTGCAACTCCAGCTAACCTTTTGCTCCAAATCCCTGACTTTATTGCTTAGTCATTGATTGTTGTTAACTGGCCATTTATTTAGTCATTACTTTAGTCATATATTTAGCCATTAATTTAGTCATATTTAATCATTAATTTAGTCAACAATTTAGTCATATATTTAGTCATTACTTTATTCATATATTTAGTCATTACAAATCAAATCTAACTTAATTAATCCTCACAATTTTATAGATATAAACTTCAAGTATCATAGATATTCAAATGTTAAAAAAACACCATGAAATGAAGACTAAAATGCTTGAACAAATATGATTGATTAGATACAAACACAAATAGATTACAAATCAAGAGGAGCCACAACACATGATTTATGAGTGGAGAAAAACCACTCTAAAACTTTACTTTATTAAGCCTCATTGGAAAATCAAAATCTCATTGGTTACATTCAATGTTTGAGTGACACTGTACAACTTACAAACACTATATAAACAAAATACTCATATTTTCATATACTTATATTGTTTTCCCCTTCCTTAAATGCAGTCCTTTTGGAAGGGCAATGACCTCCTATAGGGGCTCAACCCATTTAATCCCCTTGCAAATCCACAGCTTTCCCACCGCTATTAGTTTCAGCTCCTCCAAACTCTTCCTCACTGGTATTCACCTTTCACTTATCCAATTTGGAGCTATAGCCTGAAAATAAGGTTTCAAAATTTGCACATCAAAAACTCAAAAAAGTTAAATAATACAAAGGATAAAATTCAAAAAAATTATTTTACTTTTCCAACTATGGCACCCTAAACTTAGGCGCTAGATATAATGTTTCCTAGTTATCTCTTACAATTTTAAAAAAGATGAACTCATGCAAGATAGCAAACAAATAGACAATATTCAATTAGTGATATACAATTTCCTTATTCCTTAACAGTTGATCAATAGCTTGATTATTGATTGTGAATTTGTAATTGATACGCTTGAAAGTGTCCTTGCCTGTGTGTGAATTGGAGCTTTGGATGAGGATATGAACATCCATCAAAAGCATACTTGGAAGTATATTTTTATCACATAACACAATTCTCACATGAACTATAAAAATGCATCATTATATTCTGAGATCATTTGAGTTTGGTCCATTGATAAAAATGAAAGCCTCAAATAGAGTACTCCAATCCTAGAACATACTACATTATGATAAAAATTAAATACCTAGATGATTTGGATCAACATAAGGGAGTGAATGAACTCGCTTTCCACCTATACTACCATTTGGAGCCACATGCTCAGAAGATACATTTGTAAATTCTCCAGAGACCTGCACAAAGTAATTGTCATTCCTATCTCCTTTGTACAAAAGGCTAATGAATAAAAGTTAAAACTATGCTAGACATGTTATAGCTTTATCCCATGGTTGTCAAATGCATTCCCCAACTCTAGGAAAACACCATACAACCAACTAAAAATTAACACATGCAAACATAATAAACATGAAATTTGTAGAGTTTGTGATATACTAAACAAACTTCTGGTAAAAATAACATTTAATATCAATGACAATCTAGATCACAATCAGTGATACATCATCAATATTAAAGAAAATTATCCTAATGATGGATCACAGAGTGTGATCTAGAACATTGATGAAATTAAATGTACAATTATTTTTACCAGAATCTTGTTACAAATGCAAACAACACATATTCATCCCATCTGGTCATATCTAGCAAGGGCATACATTACAAAATAGCATATATATACTATATAAATGCATTTATTAATTTTATTGTTTTGAAATAAATATACACTAATGGTAAGCTCCAGTGAAAATTTCAAAAAAAATGGATGACAACAAAGTTACATACCAGTGTTGCAGCTTGTAATAGTTGAAAAAGATTATGGTTAATGTTTTCCTTAGCCAAGCTCCAATTAGGTCTGCCAACCATAAACATGCAATAACCCATCATGTACTTAAGAATGAAGCTATATTTCAATTCAAGCATTGCAAAACATGAAATAACAATGAAAAACATGAGATAATGGAGTTTAGTCCCTTCATTACAAATAGGTCATGAATATGACCTCTACAGTGTGAGATTTCAGTCAGTCTATGTTCAACATCATCTTGTTGAATTTTCCCTATCTTAGGAACAGTTTCTTTAACCTTCACTACATTTGTAAATTTAGGCTTTTCACATCCTAAAAGATCCAACTGACTGCAATTCTTTTGCATGCTACCATCTATTGGATTTGACAGGTTTTCAAAGGCCTTTGCAACCATACAAGAAGAGGTACATTGAGGGGATCCTGTATTTCTGAGAAGCATAGGGGACTTCAAAAGGCCTTTGTACTTCCAAGAACCATTTCCTCTATATTTATTCAATTCATTGCCATTCATGGTAAGATTTCAAAGCCAAAATATAGCCTATGATTTTTGTTGTAGAACCTGGTTGCAAGCTCCCCTGAAGAAACAACAATATTAGAAAAAAGTATAGAGAACTAATTATTTAGAATCTAATAATATTGGAAGGAGCATGCTCACTTGTTCTAAATCAAAAGCTTCAAATGTTGGAAACTTTAACTCCTCAATAGCTACAAGAAAATTTTTGACATTCTCAAAATATTGATAAATAGATAAAGGCTAGCCTTCAGAACAAAGTGATGGAATATTTTCAACCACCTGCTTTCTGATTATGTAGACATTATTATCATGATTGAAATTTTATCACTGTAAAACAAAAAATATAAACAATAGTTATGATAATTGATAATAGCTATCTACTCATATAACTATCTATAAAAAGCAAGGCCAAATGATATGAATTATTGTTATTAACTGTGTTTTGAGGAAAATATACATAAATATTGCTATAGAACCATCAAATTCGGTAGTTATTATAGTTGTGATGCTTACATTGCTCATTGCCATGTTTTAGGGAGATTTGCAATGGTGTATGTTAGTGTAGCTTTGCTATGTAGATATCCATGAAAACAAGTGAAAATATGTTATTGATCAGATATCAATATCAATGCTTGGGAATAAACCCAAAGATGACTACAAATGAAAGTAGAAAAATAAATAATAAAAAAGTTGTGTGATAAAGACATTACTAATCTTCACCAATGCATAGGTTGTGGATCATATATGAATATAGGCTGAGTATTTCAGCAACATTGCTTTTTTAGTTGGATCCTAAAAATATTGCAACTTATGTTCTTCTCTAAAACATGTGTAGGAGGTTTAAATAGTAAAGAGATTGATGAAAGATAGAGGAATTAAAAAGAGACCTGGACGTAGTTGGATTGAAGGCCATAAATTGATACATGTTTTTTGTGTAGGAGACATATCACATCCACAAACATGGTAGAGCTATGCAAAGTAGAAGAAATTGGCTTGGAAAATGAAGGCAATAGGGCATAAAAAAATCATTTATCTGCCACCATAGTGAAAAGTTAGCAATTGCATTTGGTTTATTAAACATGGCCTCTGGTACAACTATTAGAGTTGTTAAGAACCTTCAAGTATGTTCTGACATCTACAAGATTGTTGCAAGAGAAATTGTTCTAAGAGATGTGATATGACCATAAAACATACCTAATATGTCCATAACTCTTGTGACAAGTCATGAGTGCCATCTTTAAACCCTTGGATTGCTACATAGCTTAATCCTGCACTCTTTCGCTCAAAATGCGCCCCCAGATTCTTTTACCTCAAAATATGAGCAATCAAGCAGGCATGTTAAGAACTTCTTTCATGCAAGCACAAGTTCAAAAATTAAAGATATTGTAGCATATACATTAGATTACAAAATGTGCAATTATCAAGTGTACATGATAACAACAAATTTATGTTTCATCACATTACAACATTCAAAGTAAACCGCAACCAGCATCATCAAAAGCCTAACTTCAATTCTATATTCAGTAACACAGTCATAAAGTACAAACAAAGGCTCAAAATGCTCAGTGAAATCTTTAAATTAAATTCAATCATTACTGGCAATCCAAACATCACACTCAATATAGCTATATCATTTTTCTCAAGCCTTAGAGAAATGGATATCTCGACATTGAAGCTTGGACTCATTTTATTTCCATTTGCACTTCCTACATCATAAATCAAGTTTCAAAAGGTCTTCATTAACATTTTCAAAATCCTTCATGCAACAAAAATAGAGATGAAAACCTTGAATGCACTATTATGACTCTAAACTTTACATTATAAATGGCTTGGACTTCAACCACACTTAAAAGATATAATAGTTGCAGAAACTAAAAGGATGAATTGTACCAACAGGCTGGAAACCATCAAATATCAAAACTTGTACAAACAATAAACAATTACACAGTGTTCATTGTAGGGTCCCTAAACACTATTTCTTGAGAAACCTATAAATAAACATGAATATAAGTATATCAAATGCAAATATCAAATGTAATACAAAGGAAGACAATTCACTTTCTCAATCTTCAAAATTGAACCAAATTCTTGACTGTCCTTTCAATTAGGACTTCACATTTCCTTCACAAAGCCATAGTTTCAATTCACCAAACTGAGTTCCAAAGCACCTAACCACTTGTGGATTCCATAAACACCTTAAAAAACTTCAAATAACAAAGACCCAAACCAATTTCCAACTCAAACACCTCAAATAAGAGAATTCACAAAAATGAATTATTCTAACAACAAATCATGCCCATTAGGCCCCATCAAGAAACAAACTCAAAAAAAAAAAATCCATTACTCTTACTTAATGGCATAGAAAGATTTAAAAACATCTATCAAATCACATAAATAATCTCCCACATTTCATTCCATACACTTTACCCAACACCTTTATTAGGCTTACCTTTTATACTCCCAAATGTAACTGTAAATCAGACTGTCAAGTAAAATCAATAAACATGTATAAAAGGTCTGTTAACCCCTCAAACTATGTCGATAAATGACTCTTAAAACATGTAAGTTCCATTCAATAAAAATATAACTCACGAAGAATTCAATAACTATGAACAAACTCATGAAATTACACTATACATTGTCTTTTACCAGTCCTTTTCATGTTTTACAGACTTAGGCTTATTGATTTGAATGTCGCTAGTCTCAAAACCTCTTACCATTGTTGGAGTACATGTAATATTTTCTTCTCAAACTCTGTAAAAAATCATTTTACAAGAGGGATTGAAACACCATTATCAAAACTTTTAAATATCATAGTATACTGGGTTTACCAGTATTTTGCATCAATTACAAACCTGGGGTTTATTGATTTTAATACCTCCAGTCTCAAATTCTTATATCCAGTCATTCAAGCATCTTTATATAGACCTGAATAAGCTTAATTAATCATCAAAATTCCATTTTCATGAAAATTTTGATAAACCCTAAGTGCTTTCTCCATAAACCCTATTTTACCAGTCTATCACACAGTTTATAGTCTAAAATTTCAATCTTTTACATATTGGCAGTACACTTTTGGTATAGAACCCTTAGAACATGAAAATATGTTCTCAAAGGAGTAAGTTCACCAAAAACCATGGAGTTTCAATGGTTAGAATGAAAGCAGCATAAATATTCTTGTCCCTGTTTACCCTAAATTAGGGTTATAACCGTTCGCAGAAAAATGACAAGATCTTTCTCTAAACCACACCTAGTTGCATGAAACAAAATAGGGATGGAAGGTAATTGAAGAAACTACTACTTACAATCAATTCAACATGATTTCATGCTTATATAGAGCCGTACAATCTGAAATAGTAAAAATTATGTAGAAAATATGCAAGAAAATAGAGCATTCGTTTATTCAAATTATTTGCAATTATGCTTTGTATATCCTTGTATTTTATAGATATATCTGATATTCTAATTGAGTATACATGCATGGGTTTTTCAAAGGTGAATAATTTTTAGATGATAAATTTCCAGTAAATGTGTTATACTTGAATTACCCACCTTACTCGGTTGAAATTTGCAAGATGTCCCATGTGTATCCCTATGAAACCTTGATTTGAATTGATATTTATTCTATACTTTTGCATTGTGCAACCAATAACACATGTATAAGTGTAATTTTTCTAGTTTCAAATCACAAAATGAGCAGAGAATATAAATTTGATAGGTGCTCAAATTGTCTTGAAGGGATTGCATTTTTTCCTTTGGTTAAACATCTCTTATAGTATTTTCAAAAATAGATTAGTGGTGGAGTGTTGAATATGATGGGGAGTTATTTAATATTCATTAAATATAAGCAATGTATATGTTTTGGGTAGCCTGCATGAACATAGCATCAGTATTGGTTAGGGTAATCTAGAGTACTCAGTACAAAGTAAAAGTAATTGCTCTACTGAAATCACAAATGCTTCTGGACACAACTGTGAGTTTTTTACCTAACACAATTGCATCCAGAAGCATTCCAGATTTGGATAACATGGACTATGAAAATATTATGGCAAGGATAATTGATCTACTGTTAAGAAAGTCTTCCTGGACCAAATATTACCCCTAGTAGAGTTAATAAGAAAACGTTTATGTGAATTCTTCTAAAATGATACCAGCATATGCCTAACAACTAATGAAGAACAAACTAGGTGTTCGCAAGACAACTTCTTACAACCTGCAAATTACATCTCGTCACTGATGATTCAATGAATCAAATGGATAATGGGATCAATAGTGCTTTTTCAATTTTGATTTGGTGAAGCTGACGGTACACACACCCACCCTTCATTAGGCCATCATAAGAGAGCATCTAAGAGCCCAATCATATTTTCTAGGGAATAATGAAGATCTAATACAACAAGTTTTGAACTTTACGATAGCTGTTATGAATGGTTTTTCCACTAAATTTTTCAATCCTACTATCAGGCTACTGCCCATAGCTACCAAATCTGGTCAAATCTAGAATTTTTTGGACTTGCAGGATTTGTCCAAAATCAATTTAGAATATTCAATTTTGATAGAAATTTTACCCTTTTTTTGTTTTGAAAATTTTGTATTTTTGAATTTGTTTGACCTCCCAAATGAAACAAAATTTTAAATTTTTGAATCAAATAGTTATGCTACTACTCAAGTATAAATAACACATTAGTTAAAGACCGATATTTAAATTGAACTTTGATCTGGGGAGGTTCAAGTATCAAATTCTATAGAATTGTTAGGAAGACATACATGTAAGTAGTAGGTAAAAAATAAAACTCAATAAATTCACCTTATATTTGACAAACTTTGAGCTATCAGCTATGATTTGATAAAGAATCTTGTGGTTGTGTAGTCTACTAGAATTGTGGCAAGGGAAATATATAATGCAAGGCAGAAATCTCGTCTAACTTTTTGGGTACCTAACATTAACATATTTAGGGATCCTAGATGGGAACGAGGTCAAGAAATTCCTGGAGAAGATCCGCTCATGGCTAACAGGTAGGCATTTTCCTATGTTCGTGGATTGCAGGGTGATATGATTTATGATAAGACAAGAGGATCACCTAGAGTCCAAATGACTTTGAGAGCTTCTTCCTGCTGCAAGAATTTCACAGTGTATGATTTAGATAGATGGGAGGGAACTACTCGTTACTCTTTGAATGTGTTAGTAAGTAGCATTCATTGCATGGTTCTATTTTAGGCTTTGGTAATACATATCATGGCATATATGTTGAGATTTCTTACTAAACAAATAAAGCATATTAAGGATATATTAGATTCA
Organism: Sequoia sempervirens; assembly: GCA_007258455.2. Classification (NCBI taxonomy): domain Eukaryota; kingdom Viridiplantae; phylum Streptophyta; class Pinopsida; order Cupressales; family Cupressaceae; genus Sequoia; species Sequoia sempervirens. The sequence goes on along the minus strand of VDFB02000003.1, from coordinate 288,172,216 downwards.
TGGTAAATACTAAATGGATCTAATGTACACTGCAATACTTGTCTCTAACTTTTTGCTTCTTCTTGAACATACTACATGGGCTTCAATAAAGGTTCCATTTGATTTGATTTCACTGTTTTCTATTGGCTATCATTAGGTAACTAAACAAGATTTGTTGGATACATACCAACCACCATTCAAGAGTTATGTGGAGAAAGGACATGCAAGTGTTATCATGTTCTCCTATAACAAAGTTAATGGAGTCCCTCCTTGTGTTGATTATGACCTTACCAACACTGCAAGACATGACTAGGGATTTCAAGGGTAACCATTTACATTAATATTAACCCATTGTTAAATAGTTTGTGAAGATTGATGCATTACTTAGAGTTTTCTTTTAGCACTATTAGTTAGCTATTTTAATTGCAATAGTTTAGAGCCCCATTGACCTATTTTAGTCATTCATGGACTTTAATAGAATTGGTCTTTAACTTATTATGCTTTCATTGTGTTTTCCAGCTACATCACCTCAGACCGTGATGTTGTTTCAATCATAAATATTGATAATAATTATGCATCCACTCCAGAAGATGTAGTAGCAGATGTTCTAAAAGCAGGTAATCAAAATTATTCAAAGTCATATACTCTTTAAAGATGTATACTCTAACTTCTACTAATTATACTGCACTTTTATCAGTAGTGTTTTTTCCCACAATGATGTACCAATCTTTGTGGAGTTTTAGGAATATACATTTGTCATATGGTGATGTAGAATCAACTTGCCTAATGTTAGTCTATTTGTAACATAGAATTGCCGCCTTTATGATAAGACTCAAATTTTGTATGAAGAGTAATGAATATTTATTTCAATATGATCTAATCAGAATTTAATTATGGACAAAAGATAAAGAACTATGCATTTGAGCTTCTAAGGTTAGACAACTTTAAAGCTGTTCTTTATTCTTAGCTTTTCTAGAGGAAGTTCTATTAGAAGATCAAGGGCTATAACTCTAGGAGATAAAATGAAGGGTAAGAGGAATACATTTAAGGGATGGATCAACCAATACTAGTATTTTGTAAATATCAATGCTAATAGAGTTTATTATAATTTAGTCCATCCATATTTGATAATACTAGGTGTGTTTTTATCTATAACATAGATAAACGTTTGTATGATGTGTTTTCAATTGGTGTAACTATGATTTTTGTTTGTCATCTGCTGAAATTTTAAGAGAAGCTATTGGTGGAACATTTGAGGTTCCAAGAGTGCACTAGTACCCTAATGTCAAAGAGAAGGTAGAAAAGGATTCTAAATATTAGCTAAGATTAGATTGTGTTTTCTGATTTGATAACAGTATCTACATTGTTGTTTTTCAAGAATGGATGTAAACTATGGAGATTATTTGAGAAGATACACAATATCATCAATCCAAAAAGAAAAGTTGAATGAATCATATGTCAATAGAACTCTTTACAATTTGTTCTCTATACGAATGTGTCTAGGGTTTTTCTTTGGTGATCTTAGCCAACAACTATATGGCACACTGAAGATAGATGAAGTGTGTTCAGCTGAACATCAAGAAATTGCATTGGAAGCTACAAGATAGGGAATTGTGCTTCTCAAGAATAGTAGGAAACATTTGCCTCTATCGAAAACACAAACTAAGTCCTTAGCTGTCATCAGGCCCAATGCCAACAATGGAACTATTCTCCTTGGGAATTACCATTGTTGGCTTCTACTTTGATTTTTTAGATAAGTGCTTATTAATCTGATAAGTAGAGGCACTCCATAATCAGTTGAACAATGACCAAGACTTGAAGGACAATAAAGAAGTTGAATCTGGTGTGCCAAACAGTTCTCATTTAGTTTACCAGATTCAAGGTTTCTTTGTGGCATCTGTTCAACTACTAATTCTAGTGAAGTGTTGGTATACCCTACAAATGCTTCATGAAGTAATTCTTTCCTCAGGATAATTTGGTTTCTAAATTTTTTAGAGCTAATTTACATCTTTTTGTGATTCTTGGAATTTAAGTTTATATGGAGATAAAGTAGGCCATCATACTTCAATGAAATTCTTCCCTGCTTATGAATATCCAAGGATTGCTTGTAGTACCATAACACCGCTTCAAGGCCTGCAGAAATATGTCAAGAACACATTGTATGTAGTAGGATGTGAGAATGTGGCTTTCTTATATGATACTATGTTCATTGAAGCCATAGAAATTGAAAAGGAAGCAAATGAAGTAGTTTTTGTTGTTGGATTAGACCTAACCCAAGGAAGAGAAGATCAAGATCGAGTCAATTTGAATCTACCAGGTGAACAACACAAGATGGTTTCTAAAGTCTCATGTGCTGCTAAAAGACCGGTGGTGCTTGTCATCTTCTGTGGTGGTCCAATGGATGTATCTTTTGCAGTATATGACTCTAGTTGGGCATATTACCTTGATCAAGCTAGAGGCCAATCCCTTGCAGAGATTATATTTGGGGATTACAATCTAGGTATTCCATTCCCTACAATCCATGTGCCCTTTCCCACTATTCTTTTTTACTATAATTTTATTTTTCTTTTAAATCCTGGGATAGATGATGTTTTAATTTCTAGATTTAGAGGTGAGGGTGAATTATAACTTATCATGGAGAAAAATTAGGAGCAACTTTCTCCTTGGAAAGATTAAAAGGTCTAATGAAGTTATTGATAGAAAATGTTTAAAACTTGTCATTAATTTGAATTCTTACTAAAGCTATTTTGACTACACAAGAAAAATTTAAAAACATAAATTCACCTCAAAATTATATTTTAGGTCTAAAGGATTTGTGTGATGTAGACCACCTCTATTGCTACTTGTTTAGTACTTTGCTCTCACTGATAATGGATCTAAACATAACAGCATAAAGAACAACATAGAAACTAATGCAAATACTTCAAGTATTCCCTACCTTACAATATGTTTACTCGAAATGGACAAAGAAACAAATGCAGTATACAAAAGAGATAGCAGCAACAAAAAAACCTTCTATTCAAAAACTTGAATTCAATAACAGTTACAAATTCAATAAATGGTAGATACAACAAATATTTTCTTAAAATATAGACCTAAATGCTTGAAATTGATAGTAAGTGAGACACAATTCATTAAATGGTTAGTTACATCATCTTCCCCATCTTTTCAAAATTTTGAACCTTCTAGTTCAAAGGACTCAAGAACCCGACAACCACTGCCTGAAGGACGTAGGCATGTTCCTTCGGTGCATTTTGTGTGCCTTTGGACATAGTTAATTAGTTCTTCATAGTAGTAGCTAGGTTTTATTTATGGTATTAAGGTGCCCACACCCATTTTGAATTTGCAATAACTAAGACATCCTTCTAGTGTTTAGACTTTAGAGAGTAGCTCGGTAACTATTTATAAAGTGGTAGTACATGGGATTTTATTTATGGCATTGAGGTTCCCATTCCCATGTCCAACCTTTTCACATGGCCTTGTGTGTGGATTTATGCCTTTGATGGCCTCAATGTTGTTTTAGTAGTATTTTTGGGGAGTGTATATGCCCATTATTATTGATTTTGATAATTAATTGTTCCTTTAGATGTCCTTCCCAAAATACCATTAGAAATTCCTACCAAAGTTTAACTAATCCAAAAGTGAAGAAGATAATACCCACTCTCAAAAGATGATTACTCATGCATACTCTGTTGATAAGTCTAAATCTTATCCCCTTGAGACAAATTTCTAACCTTGAGAATAATATAATACTGTAGGATTGTGGAACTATGATTTTCAGACCTAAAAAGTAGACACCTTAAATTCAAACACATAAAATAAAAACATAATATTTGTAGATTCAATATAAAGCATCTTGATCAATAAAAGAGCATTTATATTTAACATTGCTATGAGAGCTATTGAGATGAATTTCCAAGAGCCTTTCATCAGGTTTCAATCAGAAGGTTGAAAAGTAGAGCTGATTGTATTACAAGAAAAATCACTACAAATGACAAAGTTGTTGAAAAAGAGATTCAGGATTTGTGGCCTGTTAAAATCAATGAAAGGAAAACAACTACAAAAAACCCCTACAAGCATATCTTCAAGCTATTACATTTAATGGTATAAAGAGATACGTAGAAAGTTCTTTCTCCAAACAAATATTATGTTATATTAGTGATATTTAATTAATAATTTATAATCTCTAGACATGTTGTGTTTTTATCACCATACAAAATACAACATTATTTAAGAAATGAAAATATAATAATGTATTTAAGTTACTGCTATTTTTATTTTTAGAATACAACATTATTTAATAAATGACAATATAATTTAATGTTTTTAAGTTACTGTTTTCTTTAATTTTTATGTATTTAAGTTAGTGTTATTTTTATTTTTTATCAATGAGTAATGACAACCAGACATGCCACAACAAATCTGATATATATCAGTAGGATAGCGAATCCATGGGGATCATTATTAATTATCTTCTGAAATCAATTGGACAAGAACTTGGGAAACAAAAATTGACAAAGGCATTGCAGTTTATCCTACTCACAAACTAAAGTGATTTAAGAATATTAGGTGTGATAAAGAAGGTATTATAGTCAATGTGGTATTCACTATGAGTATAAAGATAAGAAGACAAACCATCAACATTGAAGAAGTTCATGTGACCCCTGCAGGGCAGGTAAAGAATCATTGAAATAGAATCATCCGTTTGCCAAATATTTGAAGTGTTCATTTGGTTTTTAACTGGTGGAATACTTAGACCATATTATTTTACATGAAGGGATCAAAGTAGATCCAAACACGATCAAGGTAATACTTGATTTGAAGATTCGCTAAAAGCTTCAAAATCTCTAAAATGCCTCTGATCTAGAATGGCTAGAAATATATGATTTCTTTTTGTATTTTCTGACAGTTTGAAATTAATTAAAAAGCATAGTAAACTATATATGGAAAAGAAGTAATCCAAAACCATCTACAACTTTAAAAAAAAATCTCCTTGATTAGATTTGAGCTGCATTACATGAAAAATAGTTATGTCTTTTTCAAGATTTGGAAGAGAAGAAAGGATACAGTCATCATGATCCCAACATCAAAGCAATGATGATTAGTAGTGGTAGAGGAGTCTCTCAAATAAATAGATTATACAGTTCTAATAAAAAGTAATATCAATATTTTTGTATAGATTTAATTGTTGTTTTCCTCTTGTCCTTATCACCGTTACACAAAGAACACAAATATGGAATAGCAGTAGGCACATTGTTGCTAATATAGACATCTGTTTGTAAATTTTTTGCTGTTTGACATCAATAAGATCATAATCAATGAACAACATGATTATCACTATAAAATGTTGTCATTTTAGAATTCATATTGCATTTTGAGATAGACAAAGGTACAACCCATTGAGTAGAAATAGGTGTAGATTGCTGTAGAAGGAAGGTTGATGGGTGAAATTCACCATGATGGGGCTAGCCATATTACTTACAATATGGAGTTCATATCACAAAGTATCTATTCAAACTAACACTAATAGAAATAAGGCAGAGTTTAATGATGAAAGAAATCATGACATAGAAGGAATAATATGTCAAATTCATGACAAGACAACATACTGGATGAGTTTCATGTAATAAAAAAACCTTAAAGGGTCAGCAGTAAATTAGTCTTCTTTCTTCTTGGATTTTGTATAGAAAATAGTCTTTTCTCATGCAGAGGAAAATCAAAGGCATCCACAATCAATAAATTTAGAATATACAATGCATGATACCTTAATGACAAAGAAACGGTCTACATTTAAAAGTCATTCTTTGGTGCAAAATGGGTTGTTCCAGAAGTATTTATTATATATAATTTCATTTTCCTTTCATGAAGAAGAAAGAAGGAGCTCGAGATCTTTGTAAGAGGATTGAACAAAGGAAGCTGTAAGAGAGAAACTCACAGCCATTTGTAAGAGGATTGAACAAAGGAGGTAGTAAGAAAGAAACTCACAGCCATAATAGAGGGGTTTTTACCCTATTTTTTCAATGCAGAGTGATGATGATTAAATAAAAACCACCGATAGAATATTCATCAGTGAAACACTATGGAAACAGAAGACTATCAAGCTGTGTCTAATCTGTTGTCCAATAAAAGTAATAAAATTGTGTATATCATGAATGTGGACTTCTTACTTACAAGTGAGAGGGAAAATACACCCAGAAATATAGAGGAAGGATGAAGGCACGGATCTTTTTCTGGTACTCCATGATAAAGAAGCTAGTATAGTCAATGTGGTATCCACTAAGAGTATAAAGTTAAGAAGACAAGCCATCAGCAGGTTGTAACACTGTAAAAAGTGCATTGTGAAATCCAACGCACACCCTTTGGCAAGGAGAGTTAGCACCAGCAGATGCGAGCATAGTAATGTGATAAAATGTGTACATAATTAAAATGTGGGGAAGTATAAAGAGAATCCAATTGGATTTTTTGGACTCACTTATCCAGATCTAGTTCACTCTTCTCCTAGTATCACTTTTAAACATTCCTATTTGAAACATCATTCGTAATGTTTACTTCTTTATTTTGCAGAGAGGTTTTCCACTTTTATTTATTTTACAGATTTGAGTTGGAGTTTAGATGGATATTAGAATGTGAATCACTTAGTTTACTAAGCATTGTATTGGGAGGCACCATAATATACTAAAATTATATATAATTGAGCTTTGTTAACGGTAGTTATTGTTTGGGCTCAAATTTAATTTTGAATCTTGAATGAAATTTATCACTGTAAGAAGTGAATGAATAATATTTCAAGGGAATTTCCATGTACACTTATGGTGGCAATGACCTATCCTAGAAATAAATCTGCTAGATCATGGTCGGGTTTTAGCACAACACATATTTTTGAATGATTGGTTAAGTTTATGACTTTATATTAATAGCAGAAAAGGTACATCATAGAAAATCCTGAAGGTAGAGCTGAAGACTAATTGTCTATAGATTTCCATACACTTAAGAGTTACCATAGTATTGACTTACATATGTGTTGCTAAATAATTAGCCTACCCATAGAATTTCACCTAGACTAACCTTGATTTTCTAAATTTTTTTTAAGCCTCTCAATTGACAACATTAAATATTTTTCTAATGTGTAGAGTCCCATCTACCCCAAGCCAATCACCTCTTCATAACCTCTTAACACCTTCCTTAATGTCCACATATTGAGAAGATTTTACTTCTAACCATATTACCCTTACAAAAATACCTAAATCTAACAAATGATATTTGGCTTACTATTACTTCTAACTTAATTCATTCAAACATATTTATTATTCAGTTAATATGGAATCCTATAAAATGGAAATCCTACAAATATTGTAAGAGTAATTACAAAAATATTGCAGGCAGTATTTTCTAGAAAAGTTCAAAACAATTTTTAGCTTTTAGTTGTTATTTTTCTCATTTTTTAAGAAACATTTGAATGAAAACCTAAAATATACTTTCTGCAGAGACAAGCTTTATTTATTCAAAACAAAGATGTGGACGCATAAAGAACCCTTTAATGTTGAGTAGATGCAAAGTGATTTAAACAGAAATCATTTAAAGTCATGTGATTTACCTCAAGAATTTGGTGAAATTATGTCATGGAAAGAATGATGCCAATGAGTAATAATTGGAAAAACCCTAACCACGGGACAATATTGGAACAGAAGTTCAATATCCCCTCAATTGCTACTTCAATCTCTTCACAGTCTTCTACCCTTGAAACCTATCTACCTTCACTTGTGCTTCAAACTATTCATAGTTTCTATTCTGCAATGCCTTCTATTGGGTATCGACTTGAATAGTTCCATAATGGTCGAACCAATACACACCGCTGAAAAAAAATTGAGAAATGGAAATATAGAACTCGAAAACAACAATACCCAACTAAAATTTGGAACTCTGAAAAGGGCAATATTCGCAAAAGAGAAAATGTAAAGTGTTCTACCTCAAAATATTGGTTGGTGATGTTCAATTTTACAAGGTTCTTTAACTAATTGTTGTGGCGAGAGTTTGTTGCGGCTTTATTGGCAATCGTAGGTGTGGCCAAATATCTGGTGCATTTCACATGCACCCACCACTAGCAATGATTTCCATCAACCGTTTCAATTGTGTTCATCTTGCACACACAAATGGTGTTATGCTTGCCCAAGCAAATAGAGCCTCTAGCTGTCAAAGCCCTCACAACACAACCTCTGTCGAACGACCACCATTTGGCATGTCAATCTAATGAACTCAACATTTGGATCCCACACATTCCACAACTTCCTCTTCATCAACCAAAGACCTAGTTGATTAGAATTCACGTGATCCATTAACTCAGTTTTGCTTGTTACATGAACCATTTATAGTGAAAACTCTTTTGCAGGCAGTCAAATTAATTTCTCGTGAGATTTATTCAGGCAATTTTCCTGTGAAAATTATTCAGATGTGAGACAAAATAAGTGGGTTGTGCCCACAATAAATATCCTACTGACTAATAAATTTACATTTGATAGAAATTTAAATAAAAATTTAAAATTATATATTAAAAAATATATAAAATAATTATATAATTGAAAATATTAAAACATATATAAAATTACAAATATATTATATGGTTGACATAATAAATATTATATACATATATTTTTATAAATTATAAAATAAAATGTTTAAAATGACTTAAGATTAAAAGTCTCATGTACAATTATGGCTACATAGCCATTATGGTCACTAGTGTGTGGGGTTGTGGCAACACAACCACCATAGTGGTCATGACTATTGTGGTGGTAAGTCATAGCCCTTTTTAATAGCAAAATATATATATGAAAATAAACTATTTTTAATTATATGGATAAAATAGGTTCGAAAATCCTTTACAACAAACATCAACTTGAAACAAAAGGCAAAGAACATTATAGCTACAACCAAGTTACCCCACTACAACCACCTTACAACAATAACAAACCCAAAAATAACCAAAGGATTAGTTGCATACACTACACTAGGCCTTTAACTATAAGCAATTTGCACACCAAAAATGTGTCTATTAGAAACATATATATTTTAGGAAGACCTCTCTTCCTTCTTTGGACAATAGTCTAGGACACACCATTATCAAGATTCATTTAATTGTCTTGCATTGATATGGACACAATTTTATTAGTTAATTTCTATGAATAATTTTTTTAAAAAAATTGATGGAATGTCATAATTTTTAGCTTTTAGTCCATGGTATAATTTAATAGTTTCAATTTAGTTTATGTAAATCAAATGAGTGGTATTAATAGCATATGTAGTTGAATAATACAATTCTATATATTTATATGTGGCAAATGGATTGAAGCAATGGTAAATGAATTGGAATTTTCAAGAAGCAACTCTTCTAAAAAAACTAATGTAATGTGTTTCACATTCATTCATAGAAGATTCAAATTTAATGCACTCCTACCCAATGCTAAGTGGCAATGGTACTAATGTATACCTAGGAAATTTCTTTTTTATTTATATATTTGTTCATTTAAATTATGTATGTTAACATGTTAGAGAGTATGTGTTGAAGTTAGGGCTCCCTAACATAATGAGTAATAAAAGTCAAAGAATGTAAATATTAATTTTTTTATAAGATATGTGAAGGCCTTAAGGCTACACCGAGAGGTAATGCCTTCCATGCAATAGGTATTTTTGGTGCACCAAGCAACCTAGGTGACCAAATGTCCCGCTTAGGTAGGGGTCCCATGAGAGGGGCTTAAGCTCTTTGGATTATGATCAAATTCAAAAGAAAAAAGAATAGAGGATTAATAGTCATTTTTATTTGTCTGATATTAGTCATTTATTTAGTCATTTAGTTGTGATTTTACCCGATGACCAAATTAGTCACTTATAAATGTCCAAATTAGTCATTTATTTTCTAGATACTACTAGTGTTAGTCATGTGACTAAAGGTTTTAGTCACGTAGTCATTTATTTGCCAAATTCTACTAGTGAAATTTAGATAGTCACTCCACCTTATTTAATAACAAAAAAAAAAGTGTTGTTATGATATGTTTTCCAATTTCTTAAGTGTGAATAACTTTTTTTCATCTAATATTTACCTTCTTTAATACATAAAAAAATGGATCACTATAATAATAAGATTTTTCAATTTTATGAAGAAAGACTTTTTATCTCTTATATTTTTTATTTTACAATGACTAATAAAATAATGAGATATAATAATATGGGTGAGCTTTATGCAAAAATATATTATTGATAAAAAAATTATTACATTTGAGACACTCTAATCAAAGTGACCCCAAAACAAAAAGGAAAATGACATGAATATGCAATTTTAACCATTACTGTACTATTGATTATGTGGTTCCACTAATTCAGACTTTCAACTAGGGGTAATGCAAGATAAGATAGCCATGTTGGGTAGCAAATTTTTCTTGGATTTTGGGTTTGCTCCCCATGGGTCTTGGGTTCAAGCCCCCACTCTCGTCGTTGACCAGTGGGACTGTATGTTGCCACGGGGACACCCCTACACCATTAAAAAATGCAAGCTAAGATAGTATAGTTTTTTATAGAATAATATGATTTATAGTGAAATTCAATATTACTAATTTATATATAATAGAACATAAAAAAATACAACTAAATTTAATTATTTCATCTATTACATTTAAAGAATTATCAAAATTGTGTCTCTTCTTAGGCACATGAAATTCCTACAACACGTATATGACAACATTAAAATAATCATTCATAACAAATAAATTTGACATTTTTAAATTAACAAACAATTTACTAGGTGGAAAATATGTTCACAGATTAGTGGCCAAGACAAAATCCTCGCTAGAGCTCCTAACCAAAATGTCCTCCCCAAGGCACAAGGATGGATACAAGGGCTTTAGGAAAATTCACTGTCAACAATTCACAGCCAGAAAACTCATCACGATTCACCGCAGGAAAATTCACCGCCATGAAAAATTCACCTCATAGAAAATTCACCAGCATGGATTACTTATGATTCATTTTTCATTAGGTGTATTTTTCATGGCAGTGAATTGTTAATGGTAAATTTTCTTAAAACCTCGGATACAATTACACTGGAAAACATTTATAAATTATTTCATCTATTACATTTAAATAATTATTGTGTTGTGGTTAAACATAAAAAATTGTATCTTCTTAGACACACCAAATTCCTACAACACGTATATGACAACAACATTAAAATCTCTTTTTACTATGTTGACAACATTAAAATAATTATTCATAACAAATAAATTTGACCTTTCAATTAACAAACAATTTACTAAGTGGAAAATATGTTCATAGATCAATGACCAAGACAAAATCCTAGCTGGAGCTCCTAACAAAAAATTCCCCACAAGGCACAAGGATGGATACAAGGGCTTCAGGCAAATTCACCTCAACAATTCACAGTCAAAAAACTCATCACGGAAAATTCACCACCATGACAAATTCACCTCATAGAAAATTCACCACCATGGATTACTTATGATACATTTTTCATTAGGTAAATTTTTCATGACAATGAATTGTTAATGGTAAATTTTCTTAAAATTAGATACAAGTGTACTAAAAACATTTATAAAACCTCCCCTCCCCTAACTTTTTGTTTTCTCTTTCCAAACACACGTCTTCCTCCCCTAGTGTAAAAGGAGTCCCTCTTAGCAATGTCTGTCAAGAAAACCCATGATTCTCAGAGGAAAGTTCATTACATGGGTGTAAGAAAGTAGTAGGGAAAATTTATAGCAAAAATCAATAGCAAAGCAATGTGGCTTAGAAATTTTGATACAGTCATGGAGGCCTCCCTTGCTTATGACAGGGCCGCAGGATCTCTCCATGGCGATAACGCCAAAACTAATTTTCCCTCTAGTCTTTTCAAGCCCACATCTTCCTTGCATACTATTATGGGAGTCCCTCCCTGGAAAATCCCATGATTCTCCATAGCAATTTCATTACATGGGTGTAAAAAAGCAACCATAAGCAAAATTTACAATAGAAATCAGGAGCAATGCCAAGAACCACCGTAAGTGGCTCAAAAATTTTGATACAACCTTGGAGGTGGCCCTTGCTTATGCCAAGGTTGCCAGATCTCTGAGAGGTGACAAGGCTAAAACTAATTTTCTGCCTCAGGGAGAAATTGAATGGAGCGCCACAAACCCACCAAGGAGACCAACCCCATGTAGGATACCAACCCCACCACATAGGATCTATGCTTATGTGAGAAGAACCACTAGTGAGTGGACTCATGCTTATGTAAGAAGACCCACCAATGTGTGTAGTGTTAGGCCTGAGGATGATTTCCCTTCTTCATCATAAGTCATGTTGGATACTAACTGTTTTGAGTAAAAAAGTAATTATAATAAGTTAAACCTGGACTTGAATCTTTCTCTTCTTGTTGAACAATAAGATGACGCTATCTCTGATGCCCACCACCTAGAGAAGACGCTTTTGTGCCTTGGCTCAATATGATCTCACCACTGTTAATTTTTGTAGCTCAGATAGTTGTTATCTCCATTCCCAAGATTATTTAATAAATTATTTAATTTTTCTGGAGACTTCTAGAAGGAGCGAGTTGTCCAAATAATTATGTAATTAATTAATTGATTCCTCTAGAGACTTCTAGAATCTAGTTAGTTAGGGTTGTTAGAGTCTATTGAATCTTAGCCATTGACTGAGATTAAATCATAGCCATTGGTTTTCTAATGAGAAAAGTATAAAAGGGGATCAATGGGTATTTGGAGAACACACTTGAGAAAGACTTGCAGTGATAGCAAGTAGATTTGTAGTGAGAGAAAATAGTCTTGTAGTGTTAGTAAGGGCACGGTGATAGCATTGGGCACAGCAGCAGAGGAATTTCAGCAGGAGAAATTGATGGAATAATTTTTGGAGAAGATTATTGCCGGAGCTCTACCAATATGAAGCCTGTAGTTTTATGTATCTCTTAATTTTCTGAAGTTTAATAAAATTCCTCATCTACAGTACTGGTTTTCCCTTTGTGATCTTTCTAGGGACAATTTGTCCAAAAATATTATGTTCATTATTTTGCATGTTTTCTTCTCTATTCCTATGAGTTTTATTTGTGAAGTTGCAGTTGTGTTATTTTTCAATATTTACTGTGAATTAATTTTTTAGAGTCAAATAATCTATGTATTAGATAGGAGATTAATAATCAGTAATTGAAATAGAATTTTCACATGGTATCATAGTTGATCTAAGGGCAGACAAGTCTCAACACAGAAAGGAACTGTTGAGGGTTTATAAAACCTAGTTCTACCTCTTTAGAATTATTTTTATTGCTTTTATCTTTTGAGATGGCCTCAACAAGTTTAAGAGATCAAGACAAATTGGATGGAGACTCAAATTTTGGTGTCTAGAAAGCCAAAATTTCTTTATTGCTAGAAGAGAATGGTATCAAGGAATATGTGACCAGTGTTGTAGCTATTCCTATAGATCCAACACATCTCTCAACATATAAGAAGGAAAATGCCAAGGCAAGGAGGCTGATTCTTGATGGTGTCAAGGACCATATTCTTCCACATGTTGCGGAGTTAGATATAGCGAAGAAGATGTGGGATGCCATTCTAAATCTATACCAAAAGTTGATTTTTAGAGAAAATATGAGGAATACCCAGATGAACAAGGGAGAAGACGTTAAAAGTTACCTCACCAGAATTAGACTTGTCAAAGATGAGTTGGCAGTTGTTGGAGATAAACTAGATGATGATGAGTTAGTGTGGATAGCCCTAAATGGGTTTACTAAGTAGTGGGATTTATTTGTTCAAGTTATCAATGGATGAGACACCTTACCGAGTTGGGATCGACTATGGAGTGACTTCACTCAAGAGGAGCTTAGACTTAGTATTGTTAGTGGAACTAGTAGTAAGAGTTAGAAAAGTGAGGAAGAATTGGAAAACGTTGCCCTAGCAAGAAAGGGGAAAGCAAAGAAGGGGTCTAACAAAGGATCAAATCCAGAAAGTGAGAAGAAGAAGGACTTGTCAAAGATCAAGTGTTATGGTTTTCATGAGTTTGGCCACTATGTCAGCAATTGCCCACAAAGGGAGAAGAATGATAAGAGAAAGAAGCAGATAGTAGCTTTAGCAAGTACAGATGAGCTCTCGAGCTGAATGGAGGATGAGTTTGCACTCATAGCTTGTATGGTTAGCTCAACCTCATAGGGTATCTGATATATAGACAATGGGGTGTCATTTCATATGACAGGAGTTAGAGAGTACTTCTCCAATTATAAAGAGGAAGACATCAAAATACAAATTTCTATGGGGAACATGTCCAAGCTCAATCTAGTTGGGAAAGGGACTATTCTATTTTAGAGGGAGAATGGCAAGTTGATTCCCATTCATGATGTGTTGCATGTGCCAGGCTTGGGTATGAATCTAATTTCTATATCTGTCCTTCAAGATAAAGGTTACAATGTACTTTTTAGAGGGGTGAATGTGTTAATCAAGCACAAGGATTAGAAATAACCCATAGCTATTGGAGTTAGGAGCGACTGACTTTACAGGTTGCAGTTTGATACTCATAAGGCACTGATGCATAGTAATAATTCTAGAGATCAAGGAGAGCTATGGAATAGGAGGATGGGCCTTATACATCATGGAGCACTTAAATTGCTTTGTAAGATAGTGATAGGTGTTCTAGAGGTGAGAACAGAGCATGATGATGTATGTAAGGGATGTGTATTAGGGAATTTTTCTAAAGCAGCTTTTCCAAGGAGTGACACTAGATCCAAGGGTGTTCTTGATCTAGTACACTTAGATATATGTGGACCAATGTCAAAAAAGTCTCTTAGAGGATACAAGTACTTTGTTACTTTTATTGATGATTTCTCCAAGAAGACCTAGATATACTTCTTGAAGACCAAGGATGGGGTTTTCAGTCACTTCCAAGAGTTCAAAGCTCTTGTGGAGAATTTGACAAGGAGGAAGATAAAGGTTTTTTGGTCAAACAACGGAGGAAATTACAAAGGGAAAGAGTTACATGAGTTCTATACCAGGGAAGGAATCAAGAGTGAGTAGACTATTCCTTACAACCCGCAACAAAATGGGGTTGCTAAGAGGAATAATCAGTCTATATTGGAGACGGCAAGGGCTATGTTGTATGACCAGGATATGCCACATTACTTATGGGCAAAGGAATGCAGTACAACAATACACATAAAGAACATGGTTCCACATAGGGTATTAGAAAAGATGACACTAGAGGAGGTGTTCTCAGGGAAGAAGCCAGATGTTAGCCACTTTAGGATATTTGGGAGTTTGGCATATTATCACATTCCAAGTTAGATAAAATTGTAGAGAGAGGGTACTTTGTGCGGTACAGTGAAACCTCAAAGGCATATCAGATATTTATTCTAGGAGCTAGGAGCATTATAGTTAGGTGTGATGTCAAGCTCATGGAGGATGAGGAATTTAAGAGGTCTAAAGATTTGCCAGTAGATGATCAGAGTGAGTAGCCAGCAGAAGCTCCAAGGATCATTCAACAAGATCAGGGGCAACAAAGGTCAAGTATAGTTACTAGTACAAGCACAGACTTAGGTGTTGAGAGTTCGCAGAGTATGGAGCAACAAATGTAGCAGATCCAAGAGATGCATCAAGGAGACATGGAGGTTGATACTTCATCCTCTACAATTGGTAGCAGGAACCAACAGACACATAGGGATACTCAAGAGTTTATGGGCACTCCTAGGATGAGTAGTAGACAGTAGAGACAACCAACCAGGTATAATGACTATATGGCATTAATTAGTTAGTTGGTAGATAGCGAGCCTTCCAACTATTAGGAGGCCACACAACAACAGGTGTGGCACGATGCGATGGTTGAGGAATATACCTCAATAGTGCAAAATGATGTGTGGGAGGTCGTGCCTAGACTAACAAATAAAGCAATGGTTGGATCATGTTGGATCTATAAGATCAAGCATGGTGCAGATGGTAGCATCAAGAAATAAAAGGAAAGGTTTGTGGCCAAGGGGTTCTCTTAGAAGGAGGGAATTGACTATGAGGAGACATTCACTCTAGTGGCCACGTATACTTCTATATGAGTCGTGATCTCACTTGCAGCACAAATGGGATGGAAGATCCATCATATAAATGTCAAGATGGTGTTTCTTAATGGTTAATTGAAAGAGGAGGTATACATAGAACAACCAGAGGCATTTGTCGCACATAGTAGTGAAACCCACGTGTACAGATTTAAGAGAGCTTTGTACAAACTCAAACAGGCTCTCAGGGCGTGGTATGAGCACATTGATAGATACTTGCAGGGAATGGGCTTTGTGAAGAGTGAAGTGGATGTTAATTTCTACTACTTGTTGGTTTAAGGTGAGGTTCTCATTCTTGTTCTATATCTGGATGACTTGTTTCTAACAAGTTCACTATGGCTCATAGAGGAGTGCAAGAGGGAACTTGGAGCTAAGTTTGAGATGAAGGATTTGGGGCTTATGCACTGCTTTCTATGCATGGAGGTATGGCAGATAGATGGAAATATTTTCTTTGGACAAGGGAAATACTGCATCGAAATCTTGAGGAAGTTCGAAATGGAGAATTGCAGAGCCATGTCTACCCCTATGATCATGAATTGGAAGAAGGTAGATTCATCCAGGGAGAAGGATGTAGACCCCACCTTATACAGGAAGTTGATTGGATCTCTCATGTATTTTGTGAACACCATACCAAATATATCCTTTGCAATAAACTTTCTTATTCAATTCATGGTTAAGTCAAAAAGAGTGCATTGAGCAATGGAAAAGCATGTGTTGCAGTATTTGCATGGTACAATTGAGTATGGGATCAAATATACTTGAGGTGATGCTATCAGGTGATAGGTTATACTGACGTAGATTGGGTAGGTAGTACATCGGGTCCAAGAAAAGCACTTCAAGGTGTTGCTTTAGTATGGGATCAAGAATTGTCTCGTGGTACAGTAGGAAGCAGAAGTATATGGCTTTGAGTTCTGTAGAGATGGAATACATAGCAGCTAGCATGGCAATGTGTGAGGCAATATGGCTTTAGAAGTTGTTGGTGACCTTGTTTGGTCAAAGGGTTGAGACTACAGTGATACACTGCAACAATCAGAGTTGCATCAAATTGTTTGAGAATCCACTGTTTCATGATAGGTCTAAGCATAAAGATATTAGGTATCACTTCATCTGCGATTATGTATAGCATGGGATTGTTCAGCTACAGTATATACCTACAGATCAACAGGTAGCAGATATTTTGACCAAGGCATTGGAGAAGACAAAATTCATCTTCTTCATAGATAAGTTGGGTGTCATGCAGAACACCTTCCTCGCTAAGAGGGAGTGTTAATTTTTGTAGTTCAGACAATTGTTATCTCCATTCCCAAGATTATTTAGTTAATTATTTATTTTTTCTAGAGACTTCTATAAGGAGTTAGTTGTCAAGATAATTATTTAATTAATTAATTGATTCCTCTAGAGACTTCTAGAATCTAGTCAGTTAGGGTTGTTAGAGTCTATTTAATCATAGCCATTGATTGAGATTAAATCATGGCCATTTGTTTTTCAATGAGAAAATTATAAAAGGGGATCAATGGGCATTTGATGAACATACTTGAGAAAGAGTTGTATTGATAGCAAGTAGATTTACAGTGAGAGCAAATAATCTTGCAGTGTTAGCAAAGGCGCAGTGATAGCATTGGGGGCAGCAGCAAGCAATTTTATGTATCTCTTAATTCAAGCTGAAGTTTAATAAAACTCCTTATCTGTTCAATATTTTGCATGTTTTCTTCTCTATTCCTATGAGTTTTATTTGTGAAGTTATAGTTGTGTTATTTTTCAATATTTGCTGAATTTTTTTTCGGAGACAAATAATCTATGTATTAGATAGGGAATTAATAATCAATAACTGCAATAGAATTTTCACAACCACTACTTACTCCAACTCTCATGGTATTGTTTTATTCATGGAATCTACATAATACTCATATGTCTTATGTCTGTACTTTGGCTTTTTTTAAATCTGGGCAGAATTGTATTTGAATGGGCAAATGTAATTTCTTGTTCAATTGTCTGGTGTGAAAAGCAAATTGTAGACCCCTCTGCATTTTCTCCATGGTGGGTAAGGATGGTTAGATGTAGCTTCTCAAATCTAATGAAAGATGAGTTTCTGTTTATGGCAGATTTAATATATGCATTTATTAGAATGTTTATTTGTCCTCACGATTTTCTAGCGAGATCAGATTTTTGCCGGAACTTAGATCTTGAGTGTAAACGATTAACTTTCTTGTTGTGCTTGGAAAGCTTATTATGGCCTTGGTAATATTTGTGGACATATTTGGAAGAAATTGGAATAGGGAAATTTTTATTTTCACCAATTTGTTCGTTTTCAGTTAATTAAATTTTGTGGTTGTGTGGTTTGACAATGAAATAAGATCTATAAAAACTATTTTTTATATATATTTAGGTTTTTCTTACATAATTTGTTTTTTATTCTTCAAATTTTTAAACTAATTTTTATTTTTATTTTTATTGTTATTTAAAAAAAATAATAGTAATATTTTTCATTGTTTTAAAAAAATTTATTAATGAAAATTAAAGTTTTAAAAGGTTTGACAAAATTCAATACAATATTTGTTTTTTTATCTCTATTTTTATATTTTCACTACATTAATATTATTTTTTCTTTTGTTATGGATTTATTTTAGTTAGTAATTTTTTATACAACAAGATAAAAAATTGTTAAGAATGAGAAAAAATCTATTTTCATTTACTATAGTTTGACATTGGAAGATAATAAAAAAATTATTAAAAAAATTGTTATTGTAATTTTTTTAAATATATATATTTTGGACATATTTTAGTTAGGTTATTCTTTATTTAATGATGAGTAAATAAGTGTAACGTCATCTTTTAAATAAAATAAATTTTGTGAAATTATAAATCCATTCTTATTTTATCTTGCACTAATCAATTAAAAACTAGGAGAAATATTTATTTGATTTCTCATTCATTGATGTAATTATATTGGAAATGATTAGGTATTAAAATTTCGAACATAATTTTGGAGAGGAGCTCTTTCACTAAAGGGGTATTGAGACTATGGGTACCTAATTTGGTTTGAAATATTATCACTTCAACTTTTGGTATGAGTTTCTTAAATTACATTACCTTCATTAGGTGGAAATTGTAACACTGTTTTTTCTCAAGTATAAAATTGGATGGAGTTTTATACAGTTAATTTTTATATGACAATGGATTTATTAGTGTTATTATCTAAATTTTAAATATTGTAAAGTATATCTATAATTTAACTATAAATGTATGAAATGATTATTTATCAATGTTAACTAACTTAATAAATAAGAATATTTAAAAAAATCAAATAAATGCAAACCTCAAAAAATTGAAGGTATTATATTCAGTTGTTGAAAATTTGGATGTGGTTGCTCATAATTCTATGAACATAACATTAGCATAGAATATGTTATATCAAAATGGAATGGGAGATCTTTGCTTTATATAAAGTCAATATCAAATGAAGGGCGATGAAGAATGACGTTGATCAATGGATGAGATTGCTTAGAAGCAAAGAGAAATAGGGTTAGGGAAAAAATAGGGTTTAGTTAAGGATGGACGATCGAGATTAAAAAGTAATGTCACATCATCAAGGTAAAAATTACGAATCTAGATAAGAATGGCATGGAAAAAGAGGTTGCACAAAAAAAGATGTTGGAGTAAATTAAATAACAATATAATTAAAATTAAAGAAAAAGGACAAAATATTAAATAATTCTTTAATATTGGAGGGAAAAAAAAAATGTTAAATAGTTATTTAGTAGTGAGAGAAAGGTGGAAAAATAACAATTTAATTAAAAGTAGAGGAAAAGGACAACATATTAAATAATTATTTAATAGTGGAGTGAAAGGTGAAAAATAATTAGATAAATATAATTTCTTTAATTATGGAAGAAAGGGCTAATGAATAATTAAATAACTAAAATAATTATTCAATTATAGGATAAAAATGAAATTAAAAAATTAAATAAATAAGAATTTATTTAATTATAGAAAGAAAGAATTAATTAGTGATGTAATTAAATAAATATAATTTATTTAATTAATCAAGAAGGAATAAAGGGAAAATGAATTAATTAAATAATTAAGAATTATTTAATTAATAATAGAATAGACCTTAGGGGATAATTAAATAATTTAAATTATTTAATTATGTAAGAAGGAGGAAGAATTAATTTCTAAAAATGGAATTCATAGGCTTAGGACATTTTTTAGTGTCTACATTTTGCCCATTTTTGAGATAATGTTTCAACTAAGAGAAGGAACATCATTTCAAAGAATCTAATATAGTGGGTAGGAAAGGGATTAGGAATAAAAGCATGATGCCTCAATCCCTAGCAAGGAAGAGGAAGGATGATGAGGAGGTAGTGGTATGCCCCCTTGAGAAGACATGTGGGTTCAAAGAACATGAGTGTACTCAAAATGGATGAGAGGACTCAAAAGGATGATGGATAAAAGGATAGAAGAAAATAGACAAGGATGATGAAAATATGGATGGAGAGGGAGGATTGACGATCATCATTTTGCAAGGATATGAGCAACCTAGATTTGATATTTTACTTGACATTATGCACCAAGGTATAAGAAACTAGGAAGACAATGTGCCCATTACGTGATCAAAAAGGTCAAATGCAAAAATATTCCTTATAAAACATTGATATGGAAGACCATGATGCCCCTATCGAAATAGAGTGCAAAAGAAAATGAGAAATGAAAAAAATGATAAAATACACAAGAAACAAGAAAGAAAGCACAATAAACCAAAAGAAAACAAGGACTATGTGCCAAGTCAAGCTGAAAACCAATTGATATATTGATTGATGATGACATTGATGTTGTTTGATGTGGAAAGGACACATCTCAAAACAATGTGAGGATTGGGAAATACTTATCCTTATGATGATAATGGATTCAAGTGGATCGATAGATTATCAACTAATATGGATTGAAATAATGGATTGCTTATGAATGATGCAATAGATTGCAAGATTGGAATTCATGGATTAGGCTTGATTAAATTTAGACAGACTAGATTGGGATGGTTGGGGGATGCTTGGATTGGAAGGATAGGGGATAAATGGATTGGATAAGATAAGTTTGGATGGAAGATTGAATGAGATCTAATGACAAGGGAGAACCAAGGCATGGTAAAGGATGGAAGGATGGAGGAATTCCATGGATAGGAGAGAGGAATTTGGATAATGGATGGTGATGGGAGATAGGATGATGGTGGATGGAGGATAGGAAGATGAGCTCCAAGGACTAGTTGTAAAGGACTAAGATTCCCCACACTAGAGGTAGTGTTATTATTGATGGAAGGTGATGAGTGATGTATGATATGGAAGGATAGTGCATAAAGGATATGAATGGTAGAGGAAGTAATGATTGCATTGTCCAAAGCATCCATGTATATTTTCCCTTTTCCTTATTAAGATCAAGGGTGAAAAGAGAGGATGAATTGGATAGGATGGGAGTAAGGTATGATAAGGGATATATGATGAAGGATATGGATAGGATGATCAAGATCAAGTGGATACGATACATATGCATTGATATTTGACCCTTGGGCTCTTCATCAAGATCAAATATGGGAAGGGTGGATTGATTTGGATAGGATTAGGGATATGGAATGAATGATATGGATAGGATAAAAAGGATGGAAGGAAATAATGCATGATGTATATGGAGATCCTTAGCCTTGTCAAGATAAAAAGAGGGAAATGGGGGAATAGATTTAGATAGGATAGTGGATATGAAATGAGCAATAAAATGGGGTGTGGTGGGTAGGATAGCATGGATGAAACTTTCCCCCAAGTGTAGAGTGTATGAGGGTGATGGATTACACATGATGAATTTTTACTAGGTTTTCATCATAATACCCATCCAAGGTGCCACAAGAAGTGGTTTTCACCATTGGATGAATGATTTCTCTTTACTTTTTTATTTTTCATTTATTTTTTTCTCTTTTCTCCTTTTTTTTCTAAATTTCTGGGAATAGGATGGATGGAGAAGGATAAGAATATGGATAACTGGATTTGGAAGATATTAGATGTAGGATAGGGAGATTAAGGGAGGACTCAAGAATCTAGTTCCATGGATGGTATCCTTTGAAGATGCGATCCATTAGATCATGGAAAATTAGAGGTATGCTCATAGATGTTGGTAGAATGACGGTAAGGGGGATGAAATGGATGGGAAGATGGTGAGGGATATGGATATATGCAAAGGATTGGATAAGAGGGATGAAAGGATGAAATATGTATGTTGGATAATTTATGGATTGATGGATGAGTTGTAGATGAGTGGATGGAAATTTTGGCAAGATCAACATTGGCACATACCTCAAAGGGTAATAGAGTTATGAATGAGAAGTGGCTTTTGAATTTGGAGATTTATATGGAGGAGTGGATCTGGATTTTGGGATAGAAGGGTCCAAAATGGATAGAGATGATACAGGTTTATTAGATGGAATGGAGGATGTAGAATTGGATGGAGTTTTTGGATAAGAAAATTTGGATGCCAATTCTGATTTTTCTTTGGGATTGCATTGATTCTATGAGTATTTTTGGAATCTAGATGGTTTTTTACTTTTATTTTTGCTTCATGGGCCTTTGTGGCCTTTGGGATTTAAATTTTTTATTTTGGATCATATGTTTATTTTTTGTTGTGTGTCTTTTTGGAGGGACATGTTGATCCTTCTTTTTTTTTTTTCCTTTATACATTTGAGATTTGGCATCCAAATTGCTTCCAAGAGAAATGGGCTTGGTGGATGGAAAGGAATGATATGGATCTATTATGGATGTGTTCATGTAGGTATGTTGTAAAAGGTTCAAGGGAGTGTAACTCTGTTTATCTTGATGAGGTGATGGATATAGAGGATAATGGGATCTTGGAATAGGAATTTTAGATGGTGGAAAGTAAGGACCCAAGATGGATGGAAAGGATGAAGGACTTGGTTTTGGGACATAAGGACCCAAAATCGATGGAAGGGAATATGGATTTGGTTTTGGAACATAAGGGCCCAAGATAGATTTTACGGATGGGGAATGTGAATTTTTAGATTTAGATGGTAGGATTTTGGATTTGTGGTGAATGAAAGGATTACCAACGTCTAGAGACTTGTAGTAAAGGCCACGATAATTAGGATTTTCTTTGATATTAATGGGTTCTAAGATGCCTTTGTCATAAAGGCCTAAACATTTTCCTTGATAACACATAGTTTCAAAAATCCTTTTTCCAATAGGTTACTTATTGTTTTGGAAGCAAGATGCTAGTCCATTTTGAGGGGGATATGGCATGGATTGAATGATAGGCTTTTGGAGTACACTTGTAGACACATAAAATATACATGTGTCTGATCCTGACTCACTAATTCCATATCATCCTTAATCATCCCTTTTATCATCATTTTCCCTCTTTAATTAAATAAAACAAGTTTATTTGATTAATCTCCTAAGTCATTTCTTTAATTAAATAAATCAGTTTTATGTAATTAATCTCCTAAAGTTCCTTCATTTAATTAAATAAATCCAAATATTTATTTAAATCTCTAATGTTATTTATCTTCTCATTTAATTTTAATAAATCTAAATATTTAATTTGAATGTCACAATCACCTAATCACCTCTTAAATTAATCAAATCATGATTAATCTAATCTAATCACCCATCACATCCTCTATCTTTTCCCACTTGCACAATTAAATCAATTAATTTATTTAATAAATCCTCATTTTCCTCATCAAGGCATCTTTGGAGAATATTCCCTCAATTTTGAATTCAAAAACAAGTTGACTTGTCCCTTCCAACATGGCATTAACTCCCCTCTTACATGTCCCACACTTGCAATTTAAGTCTCTTTTTCTCCCTCCAACAAGCCAAATTTGAATTTGAAAAGGCCAACTAATCCCATTTATTGGCACATTGACCAAAACTTGTGCATCCCCCATCCACTCACATTTGGACAAGTGGCTCCTTCTTATTGGCTAAATCTTTGTCCCACATTGCTCTCTTTTGGGCAATCGTCCAACTTGAGATTCTATAAATAGAAGGCTCATTCTTCATTTCTGGCATCCACAATTCATGCAAAGTTACTCTATTCACATTGAGAGCTAATTTTTCCCATTATCATTTGCAACATCAAGCTTATCAAGGGTTGGGAAAGGGCTACTTTTCACATCAAATTAGCACCAATCCACTATGGGATAGGTATCCATTATGATTTTTTATGTTCTTAATTAGTTTTTTTATTTACATTGTCAGACATGATGGATTATTTCATAGGAGCACTATGGTATTTGCATAGTTTGAACTAACCATGCTAATGTGTTTTGAAGTTTAAGTTGTTTTGCATATTTGCGGTGCTCACATATGTTGCTAGAAGGAAATCTTGTAATATGCACAAGCTTCTAGATTTACGTGCATTTACTGTTGCTTGTACTCTGGAAATATTTTTGGAAAAAGTGCAAAATAAATCTGATTACATTCTTAATGGGTTTAGTGGAAAGATCTTGAATTGACATCATAGGATTTGAACTTGCTATGAAGGAAGGTGTAGTCTTTTGATTAAATTTGAGTAGTTATTCAATATAATCTTGTGTATCAATTCTTCATTCTAAAAAATGAATTGATCTATAAAATGTATTGTCATGCTTATCTTGCTCATATGGAGTTCCTTCAAATCTGATTTTTAACATTATAACCATTATTTTTAATATAAAATTTACATGACAAGTGTAATTTTTTGTGAAAGTGATGAATGCTTTATTGCTTCCTTGACATAAATCTCCTTGCTAAGATTTTACTTTGTTTATAGGTTGGCATCGAGAGACAATGATAGTTTTTATCTCATATTGGCATCAAGAAACATAAATAGATTGGAGTTAAATAATTGAGCATTAAATTTGGCGTTGATAAAGTTTTTTTAAATGCTTAGATCTTCCATTCTATGCTTTAATTTTCTGTTTTAGACTAACTCACTTTTGTTTCAGCTCTAAAACAAACATTACAAAAGCTTTCAATTTTCGTTGCAAAGCGTTAAAATGAGCTTTAGGCAAATTGACTAGATTTTGTTTGAGGTTAACAATTGCACAAGACAACTCTCATTTGTCCTTTTTTTTTTAAAAAAGAATTCATCATTGCTTTGAAGCTAAAAATGAACAAGTTCTTAAAATGTGTGATTTTGTCTTTGGTGCATTTTGAGTATTTATCCTCTCCCCTTGCACTTTGTGCGATTTGGGGTGCAAGAGAAACACTCAAAATGCATTTTATTGCTTTCAGTCACCTTTAAGAGAGGGATTACTATGAGAAACACCTTGCAATGGGAAACTCATAGGCAAGTTCTTGCAAGCACGTTTACCTACGGGATATATCAAAGGATGTGAAATCATGAGAAATTAGCATCAATTCGTGCCAACAACAGACTACACCTAATCCCATGCCTTAAGTGGAATGGGAATGGTTGAAGAGCCTTAAGAGGCCAAGTGGGTGAGTGTTGGTTTTGGTGTTAATGGTTTGTTGTCATTAAGAACCTTGTTTGTAGTAACCAACTAGTCCATCCAATGAGTTTATCAAAGTGGTGCATTGGAACTTAGATTCCAAGAAGTTACTTTCCATGTCCGATCTTGGTTGAAATATAGAGGTTAAGACTTCATTCTTAACATACCTTTTTATTTTTTCCTTGGTTGCATGTAAAATAATCTCTTCTACTATGGAGGGCATGAGGTAAGCCCACCAAGAAAAATGTACCAATTGAGCTAGGATGTTATATTGCTTGTGAGTCAGTTTGAAAACATAGTTCTTGGATCCAAAACATCAAAACCAACATTCAACAAATCATCAAAATGTGAACAAGATTTCTGGAATAACTATATGCAATTTTTTACATCAACGTTTCAGATCAAACTCCATGATCCATCATCACTTCTCTCTTTCTGCTTATCATCCTAATGATGGATCATGGAGTTTGATCCGAAACGTTGATGTAAAAAATTGCACACAGTTATTCCAGAAATCTTGTTCACATCTATCATGGACTGTGGAAACAAAATGTTATTAAATCATTAGAATTTCAAACCCTTTGGGAGGAACAAAAATTACACATGTTACTGCTTGTACCTAGGGATTCTTATCCCTAAAATGCTTCTAAACAATGAGACCTAAATCTTGATTTGTTCATGCCAAATTCAACAATAGGAAACTATGCTCTTGAAACCTTGATTTTCTCATAATGGACCTTGTGGAATGAGAACAAATTCAAGACATAGACATTCAGTTTGAAAAACTAAACAAGAAGTTTGGATGTGGTAAAAGTAATTCATTAATCAAGATAAAATTAATTGAACCCCACAGATGTGCTTGGTATCTTTTGGTCATATGGTTTTCCATGCAAACATTGGTCTTTTGGTTTGAACTACTCTTAAAGAAAAGCATGTTCTTCAATATCTTCATCTAGTAAAAAAAGTATGTCTAAGTCTCCTAGGATAAAAATAAAAACTTTCATCCATCTCCCAAACATCAAAATAAAAATCACCCCATGAACAATTCTTGGAAATCTTGAAAAAATCCCTCATGCTAAACTTTGGGGAAATCAAAATCATTTCATTTGATTAGATGTGTATAAATGAATCCTTCTCGACATATTTAGTCAAAATATTGATCCTTGTGAATAATTCTATCCCTTGATAACATCCAACATCTTGTGGTTTATGAGTTCACTATCCAAAATCTAAAATCAAACCAAATCAAAATTATCTTGTTTGGTTAGGTGTGTCTAGATGAATCCTTCTTTACACATTTAGTCAAATTAGCATTTTGTGGAAAATTTTACTCTAGGACAGCATCCAACCTCTTAGATTTTATGAGTTCACTATCCAAATCAAATAAAATTGATCCAAAATCAAATCAAAACATCAATCCAAGTCCTAAAGTTTAGTATCCTCTTCAAGGTTTCATATCTCATCACCAATCATCCATCTTTCATATCTCATCACCATCCTTTTAATCCTTAAAATCTTAGACTTTCATTTTTGTACCTAGAGTTTAGATCAATCCAAAGAATTAGAGGTTCACCTCCCACATTCTTGAAAATTGATCCTTATTAACAGTCCAAACTACACCTCAACACAAGAATAACATGGAATATAAACTTGATCCATACATCATGAGTAGCCTAAACAAACCAAACTCTCAAAGCCTTACAATTTTGATTGATTATCAACACTCACATTTATACAATCTATACATAGGATCATTATCTCCTATAAATGTCAATGGTACAAAAAATGTGAGTATGCCTAGTCAAAAGGTTGGAACACCTTTCCCAATGGTAGATTTAAATCCAAGTCCAAAACTAAAAATCTATCAACCAAAAACTCAATGCATGAGTCTTCCACAAATCAACATTATCCCACCAAATCCCTACATGCCAAATGTGAATGTACCAAGTACAACTTTACCAAACATGAACATTTTGAATCCAAACTTGGTAAACTTTGGGATGGATATGTTTGTGAATCATACAAATATTCTTGAAATTATGAACAATATGTTAACAACTCTATGTATTGATCCAAGTCAACGTAACACCATGCAAAATCAAAGTTACCTAGATCAAGGAAATGTGATTCAAAAGCACAACAATGTTCAATTTCAACCTATAATGCCAAATCCAAACATTGTCCCAAATCAGAACATTGTCAAAAATTAATTTGTCCATAATCTCATGTAGATTCCACAAATGTACATTCCAAATCCACTTAAACAAAAGCCAAATCAACTATATCAAGGGAGTCAAAAAAATCAGGATCAAACTTCGCTAGATCAACTTGCTTCACTTTCCAAACTAATTGAATTATTAAGCCAAGAGACCTCTTCACTCCAAAATCAATACACTCTTCCATCGGTTGAACTATTTCATCAAAGCATTGAGTTATGTCCACAACCACATCAAGAACAAATCAGATTTCAAGATGAACAACATCAAAAAGAAATCCACCCCCCACATCTTGAAGATTAATCACCACATCTCAAAGATTAATCACTACAAGGTCAATTCAAAGTGAAAATCTCACAAGGGAACAAACAAAAATACACACCACTTGGTAGACCAATCAAATCAATCCTGCAACAATTGGTACAAGAAAATCTCATCAAGCTCCCTGTCTATGGGAACTATCAAGAACCCCTTGTTAAACCACCAAGGTATAATGAGGAGCGCCATTGTGATTTTCAAAAAATAAAGGGACATGCAACATCAAGTTGTATTTGACTCAAAAATCTCATCCAAGACCTCATTGATGAAAAGATAATCACTGTTGGGGAAAATGATGAAGATTTGACCACTAATGATAGCATTCACAATCTCTCCACCACAATTGTTGAAAACAATGATCAAAATCTATCTATCGATAAATATGTTTCTACCTCATCCAACAATCAAAACAACATATATCAAGGGTCACTTTTCAATCATGATCAAAATCCACCAACAATACCCAACAATGATCCAATTCAAAAAAATGTCAACATCACTTGACCCTATGGTTGAAGACATTCACAATCTCTCCACCACAATTGTTGCAAACAATGTTCAAGATCTCTCAATTAAGGAGCACATTGAAGATGTTTCCACGTCATCTGATGACCGACTCACCATACATCAAGAGCCAATTTTTAGTGATCTATTTCAAGCAGTGTTAGAGTTATTTGATCCTATTGACATAATCCATGATCCATCGACCAATGATCATGCTGAAAATGTCTCTACATTATCTAATGAGTTAGAGGACATATCTCAAGGATTTATTCCAAAGCATGATCAACATCTTTCACCAAAGTCTAGCAATGGTCCTTTCCAAGACATGTTGAACCCCTTTTACTTCATGGTTACAGATATTGAAGGAATCCTGAACTCAACACTTGATCCAAGTTCACTCAAAGATCAAGAAGATATTGAGCCAATTCCCATGTCTAATGAGGATATCCAAGAACCCTTTATAATCAATCCATCCTTTGAAATAGACTCATGTCAAGAACTAAGCATGTCAAATGAATTTACAAAATTAATCAAGATCAAGAATTTATATCTCCAAACTACTACAATGATCTAATGAACACTCTCCTATCTATACAAGATGTCACAAATGATGATCATATCCACATAGCACATACTCCTCCATCTACCCATGAGATGCTTTTTGTGGTTGAACACATAACTGATCTTCATCCAAAATGGGATTCCTTTACTCTTGACATTACTACACAAAAAGAGTAGGTTATTGATTCCAATGCTCAAACTAAGTTGTCAACATCATAATGAAATATATCCCAAATTTGGACTAATGACATCATGAATAAATATATCTAGCATTATCCACTCAAGGAAACAAGTCAGACATAATAGGATATTTTGAAGTTAGTAGAACAAAAAATTCCAATAACATCATCTATGGCGGTCACTTATCAGAGAATGCATTCTAAACAAGAGCTCTCAGAACAGGAAGAATCAAAGCATGAAGGCAATATTTTGACAATACTAGGGGCAACTATGTCTCAAGAAAATGTCAACATAGGGAGCATGAAGAGTCCTTATGATGAAACTAATGTCAATACTACAACCAACCATGTCAGGAATCTTCATCCACCCATCACGCCATCCATAAATTGGGACCAACATCAAAGGATATATTTGAATCAAAACATGAAGAATGTTATCAATGTAGAAAAACCAAGGAAGCATAATGGACAAATCAAATACAAATGGATACCAAAGAACACAAAGAAATATTATCCCTCTCAAACTCCATTAGTCAAAGAAACTATGGGACAAAATAAAGAAGGGAAGAGTATCTATCAAAGATGTCCACACAAGAAAAATTTGGCTTCTAAAGTGGCGTACAAAGTATATCAAGCAATTGGTCCTAATTACACACACACTTTCATATGCATGCATCATTTCTCATCTTCCCAAGCTTGGAGAGTCAAAGGTTCCAAACTGTCAACCATTCCATCTCCCATTCCTAAATGCACTCCATCCACACCTGCACATATGATATCCAATTCTCACACTAATCATGTATTGGCAACAACCCTTCATCATAAGGATTCAAAAGGCACTCTATCGCGATGTATGCATAAAGGCAGAGTTAACTCCAGTATCAGCAAAGCAGACAAAGCATCTCAAAAGTTGCATTCAAGTGTGCATATCTTGGAAAAGTAACTTCTTCAAGAACGATATCGATGGAACATTATGACAAAAGCATCTACATCAACACTACAAGGTGGTTCAGCATGAGCTTAAAATCTTTCAAAAAAAACAAAAAAATCAAAAAATGTGAAAATCCAAAAAAATAAAAAAAAATGAAAATAGTAAAGATAAAAATTATCCTCTAATGAAAACCACTTCAGTGGCGCTTTGGACAAGTACCATGATGAAAATCTGGAAAACAGGCATCATGTGTAGAATCGAACATCTACTGGCACTAGTTCAGATGGAAGCATGTCATTCCATTCATAATAAAGCCAACATTCCATCCATCTTATCCATAATAAATCCATTCATCGATGAACCATTTATCCAATCCATTTAAATATGTTTGCATCCATCTTCCACATTATCCTGATCTTGACAAATTTTGGTACACACTTTTACACTTGCTTACGATAAACATCCTTACATGGGTCATTTTCATTGAACCTATCCTATCTAGTGTTATATGAGCCATGAAGCACTATCCAAATGAGCTTTCTATATTCAAACACCTTATTTTAGCACAAGATAATCCATATCCATCCATCCATACACTTATCCAAGCATCCATCCATGGAATTCCATACATTGCTAGACACTGGGGGAAGATATTTACATCTTACTTCGAGAATAAATCTTGAGCTATATCCTCCAACTCATGTGGGGATCTGAACATTGGAAAATGTGAAATCAAACTGTTCAAAACACTTGTGAGCAAAAAAATCCAAATCACTAGCCCATGGAACATTTTGACAAGAAGACATTATTTATCATGCTGAACATCTTTCTTTGAACACCAATCCAAACAACCATTATCACTCGCATTTAATTTACACTTCAAACATCACATAAAATTATTCGAACAACTTTTGTTTAAAATCAAGCTTCATCAATCATGATCAATCAAATCCAATCAAAAAATCATCATCTTAGGATATCCTTGTGTTGCTTAACACTATCCTTGCATTTTTGTGTATCCTCAACAATGTTATCATCATCAATCCCTCATCATCTTAGGATATCCATCCTAATCCTTGTGTTGCGCAACACTATCCTTGCATTGATGTGCATCCTCAACAATGTTATCATCATCAATCCATCAACCTTAGCTTGTTTTTCAACAAAATCCCAAAAACGCAAAAACATTTGAAAAATCAAAAATCAAAACATTTGAAAAATCTTGAAAATACCAAAAACAGCCTCAAAACATTCCAAAAACATCAAAAACATCCAAATATTTGAAAAAATCTATCTGTCTCATCTCACTTTCACTCAAAATAATCAATCATCCGTAATAAATTGATCGTCACCTTCATCCTTTGGCAACACAAATAGAAACAATCACAACAATCAACAAAAGCAAACTTCAAACACAAAATCAAAATTGAAACAACAAACCTTTAAATACAAAATCAAACTCTTGATCATTTTCAAACATGTTAATCAACCTTGTATCAATAGCTTAATAATCAATTTATCAAACCCTCATCATCCTATACAATGCATGTCCTAGGATATATCATTCTGACAATGGGCATCATTTTGGATATCACCTTGGATTCGTATCCTATCAAAACACATCCCTTTGGCTGGAGGTATGAAAAACATTGGCTTGTTTGTGAACTTGATCTTTTCATTTCCTTATCTTATTGTGGTCATTCCAATGAACTCTCAATGATGTCAACTCAAAACGATTTAGAGAGAAAGGAACGAGGCAATGATCATTATCTTTTTTCTATTGTGCTTGTTGGACGTTCTTGTAATATAACCCTGGCAAATACTTGCTCTGTTAGGTATGTATGGAGGGTGTTTTGGGTAGCTTGTTGACTATTGCATTGATAGGTTATACCTTTCCATGTTTTGGTATGAGATGTTTGAAACTTCTAAAGTACATCC
The DNA here is from genome assembly GCA_007258455.2 of Sequoia sempervirens. Taxonomy (NCBI): domain Eukaryota; kingdom Viridiplantae; phylum Streptophyta; class Pinopsida; order Cupressales; family Cupressaceae; genus Sequoia; species Sequoia sempervirens. Next base: position 288,140,022 of record VDFB02000003.1, on the reverse strand, counting down.
TAGCAAGGTTTCTATATGTCAAGTGTGAACAAGAATACTCCTATCTATTTGTCAAGTCAAATTCCATCACACTAAGTACAATGCCATCCTGGTTCTTTATACTTTGATGCATTGTGCTTATGCATGTTATCAAACATAAGATAAGTATCCCTTTTAAAGTCCCAATTCTTGATAAGAAAATCATCATCATACATCTCTTGTCATCTCTAATAAAGTCTCATTAGATCATGAACTTGTTGGATCCTCTTGTCATCATCTCATTTCTTCTTTCTTCTTTTCTGCACTAACATCATGTCATGATCAAATAATCATCATTGCCAGTGCATCCATCCTGCATCCACAAATCATTAGCATACACAAATCTCATAATCATAGCATATCACATCATCCATCTCATCCATCTCACATGCATTATATCATCATTTAAGTTGTTTAGGATAATATAGATTGGTTATTCTAAGCATCTTAAAACTATCTCCTTTGGATCATCATCATAAACATCTATATGTCTATCTTGAACCTCTTTATCGCAAGATCAACCCTCAAATTGAATCTTTTCACTTGATCTCTCAAGGTGCAATGTACCAGTGTTCTTCTTTCCGCTAGGGCATCTGAAAAATAAGAAATTTTTTGACTTTGATCTCAGTAGTGTTATTCTTTGAACCATCGTAGCAAGTACATTGCTTCAAAAAGGGCCAAAATGTAGACACGTAAAATATACATGCATCTAATCTTGACTCATAAATTCCATATCATCCTTAATCATCCCTTTTATCATCATTTTCCCTCTTTAATTACATAAATCAAGTTTATTTTATTAATCTCCTAAGTCATTATTTTAATTAAATAAATTAGTTTTATGTAATTAATCTCCTAAAGTTCCTTCATTTAATTAAATAAATCCAAATATTTAATTAAATCTCTAATGTTATTTATCTTCTCATTTGATTTAAATAAATCCAAATATTTAAGTTGAATGTTGCAATCACCTAATCACCTCTTAAATTAATATAATCTAATCACCCATCACATCCTCTAGTTTTTCCCACTTGCACAAATAAATCAATTAATTCATTTATTAAATCCTCATTTTCCCCAACAAGGCATCTTTGGAGATTATTCCCTCAAGTTTGAATTCAAAAATAAGTTGACTTGTCCCTTCCAACATGGCATTAACTCCCCTCTTACATGTCCCCCACTTGGCATTTAAGTATCTTTTTCTCCCTCCAACAAGCCAAATTTGAATTTGAAAAGGCCAACTAATCCCGTTTATTGGCACATTGACCAAAACTTGCACATCCCCCATCCACTCACATTTGGACAAGTGGCTCCTTCTTATTGGCTAAATCTTTGTCCCACATTGCTCTCTTTTGGGAAATCTTCCAACTTGAGATTCTACAAATAGAAGGCTCATTCTTCATTTTTGGCATCCACAATTCATGCAAAGTTACTCTCTTCACATTGAGAGCTAATTTTTACCATTATCATTTGCAACATCAACCTTGTCAAGGGTTGGGAAAGGGATACTTTTCAAATAAAATTAGTACCAATCCACTATGGGATAGGTATCCATTATGCTTTTTTATGTTCTTAATTAGTTGTTTTATTTACATTGTGAGACATGATGGATTCTTTCATAGGAGCACTACTGTATTTGCACAGTTTCAACTAACCATGCTAATGTATTTTGAAGTTTAAGCTATTTTTCCTATTTGTGGTCCTCACAACACCCACATGGATGAAAGTGGGGGAAACAAATTGATAAGTAGGGGACTCATGGGTAGCTTGGATATGGTTAATTAGATCTTGTGGAGAATTAGGATCATGACATGAAGGTGAAGGGGTGCTTTGATCTTGATTTATGGTAGGATCATGGGATGGGGTAGATGATATAGTTTTCTCTTGGTTATGAGATTGAAGGGGATCATCAGATGGAGTGTATGAGACACCTTGATGATGATTGGGATGGGTATCATTAGATGGGGTAATGAATGGAAAATTTTGTTCTTATGATGGATTAGGGTCGTGCCATGGAGGTGCTATGATAATATCATGATATTATGTGTATATGCTAGGATCATAAAATGGGTTGGATATGGTAAGATTATGAGATGGTATGGAAGGGATACTTTGATCTTGATATGAAAGGGGATTATGTGGGGGTATGAAAGGTATGGCTTGATCTTGATATGAAATGGGATCCTTTTATATTTCTTGATCAACAAAAGGATCTTGATCAAAGATAGGTTTATCTTGGATTTCATGGTTGGGAATAGGATCTTGATCAAATATTGGATCACCATGGACATCATGATCATCTAGAAGGATTTCTTAGATGGACATAAGGATAGAATCATGAGATGGAATGGGATCACAAGTACTTTTATCTTGACATAAAGGGGGATCTATGATGTCATGCTTTGGATCAACGAGGTCAAGTGAGTGACATGGTTAACATTGTATAGGTTTTATGAAGGTGGAAAAACATGAAATGAATGAGGTGGATAAACATGGTATGGATGAGGTGGAAGTGGGTGGAACTAGAAGACTAGCACTAGAATTTTGTGAAATAGGATTTTGTATCTAGGTTCTTGTATTCCTTTGATGGTAACTTTTGGTGCTCCTTTGATGGTAATCTTTGGTTCCCCTTGGAGGGTGACTTTTGGGTTTCTTTTCATGGTGTTTTTTTGTCTTGGCAATGGGTTGACTAGGATGTAAAGTGCATGAGATATGGTTATGAATGGATGCTATTTAAACATGAAATACATTTTGGTTTCCATTTTCAATGGGAAAAAAGGATGACATGGGGGATTCGATGGTTTTTAATATCTCTTGGAATCAACTTACAGGACAAATGATTGTAGATTTTATGTCATTGTTAAAATAGTTGGCAAGGAGAAATTCAAAAAGATCTTGAGATATGAGATGGAAGATGGAGGATATATGTTAGGTACATATTGATCCATGTAGTGATGAAGGATTTTGAAAATGAAGTATGTGGATTAAGGATGATGATAGAGATTAAGAATGATAATGAAGAATAAGGATTAAGGGTGATGATGGAGATTAAGGATGATTATGGAGATGGAGATTAAGGATGATAATGGATTGGGAAATAAATATTTTGATGTGGATTATGGATCGTGGTTATGATAATGATTAGGACCTCATTTGGATTAGAAAAATTAGTTAACCTTGGGGTCCTAAACGATGGACTATGAATGGATGTGGATGATTGATATTCTTGAGATGATGTGGATTAGATAATTGGGTATGATTAGGATAATATGGATGATTAGAAATATTAGGGGGATAATTAGTATGATTATGAATGATTAGGATGGGGTGATAAGGATGATTATGAATGATTATGGATGATAAGGACAAGGTGATTAAGATGAAAAAGAACGATAATTAGGGTGAAGAGAGATGGTTAGGATGAAAATGAATGATTAGGATGAAGGGAGGTGATTAGGATGAGATGATAGATGGTTATGATGACTAGGATAGGATGATTAGGATGGAGAATAAGGATGAGAAGTTTTACTTGGGGGAAACCTAGATTTTTTTTGTTTTTGAAGTTTCTAATGTTTTTGGATTTTTTATTTTTTTATTTTGTTGGTTTATGGTTTTTCTTGCTTGATTAATATTTAGATCTTGAATATGCATTCACACATGAAATACAAGATTTTATGCAAGATGTAATACACATGATTATGATGAGAAGGAACTTCCAAGAACAAGAAAAATCCTAGTAATTATTCAAGTAGGTAGATTGATGAATGGTCTTAAACTAGGATTTGCAATGATCTAGGGATGTCCTCTATATACATTGAAGGTATGTGAGGCCCAATTTCATGAATTTGAAAGGAGAATAATGCTAAAAACCCAAGAGGAGAGGGTAACCCACACTCCACCTTCACTTCCCGAAGGTATACAGTTCTCTAGGGCTTAACCAAGATTGACAAGATTCTACTTCCAAGAGGGATGTCTTTCTATTCAAACCCACTATTTATACTCCGTTGGAATGCTAGAGTTGAGGTTTCCCCTAGAGTGATCACTTCTCTAGGAAGACCCCCTAAGAAGATTAAACAAAAGTGATGTAAATAATGTTTTTAATTTCCATGATCATATGATAATGTGAGGAGAGAGCATACACATGTATTTGATCACACAAACAATGTTCATTAACCTTAGAAATGGAAATTTTTGATGTGTAAATGAGAGTATAGAAGATTGTTTATGATTCTCAAGATCATATGGATATGTGAGGGAAAAGCATACACACCTCAAAGAACAAAAAAGAATACCAAGAAATGCAAACACTTGTTCTTTTTATGCCCAAATTGAATGTAAGATTTTGAAAAGACTGTTGCTTTTTTAGATCCAAATTGAAATGTGATGTTGTAAACAAGCTTAAGATAAAGATATGAGTTGAAAAGTGTAAACCTAGGTTTTCTTTAGCTCAAAATTTTTGTCCACTTCATCCAATTTTCTCTTTGAAGATTTTATTTTTCTACACATTGACAAAACTAACAACAAAGAAAAACCCTAACAAGATAATTGATCACTAATATTAGAGGATTACCTTAAACCATACCAAACACTAATTAACAAAGATTTTTTTTTATAATTATATTAAGCTCAAAAATAAATTTTCAAAAACACAAACCTACTAAAATTTAAAAAGCTTTCCAAAAAAGCAAAAAAAGAAAAGAAAAATTCTTTGATTTGGCTCCTAAAATTATTTTCTTATTAAAAACAATTAAAAAAATTATAAATAATTCAAAACAAATCCAAAAAACAAGTTTTTGGATTAAAAGCTCCTAATATCATCCCCAATCTACAAAAAAAAAAAAAAAAATTGCAAGAATTTGTAGCCATTTGAGAGATATGTTCAAATCTTTGAAAACTAGAGTTTTGTTAAAAATGATGCAAAACTTGCAAGAAAAACCTGACAAAACCTGAAAAAAACAAGATAGATAGTATAGTTTTTTTTTAAAGTATAATATGAATTATAGTGTGATGTTATCCATCAAGTCTATAACTTTATAATAAATAAATTATTTATCTATAAATATTTTAATAGAATATAATATGCAAATAAAAACTAAGGTTAAATACATTAAAAGTTAAATTAAATTAAGGATAACTTAATGGGGGACACCCCTACCCCATAAATATTAAGAGCTTTTAGTTTATTTATCATACAATACATATTAAAAAATAAATTAGCTTTTCTTGAAATTTGAAGATTGACATTAAAAAAAATAAAGGGTGATGATTTCAAGAACTATTTAAGGTAGATTTTTTCTCAACACACCCAAATGGCATTACAAAACGTCTCTAACCTAATGAAATAAATATTAAATATCAATATCTATGTATAGACAAGTCAATAAATGGGAGAATAACATATACTTATTTTAGTAAACTATTTTTTTATTTTATAAACATATAGATATAAATTTTTCTTTTAATAACTTAAGATATACATGCATTTAATAAAAAATAACTTTAATAACTTTAATAACTTTAATAAAAAATTCTAGTTGGAGCTCCTAACGAAAATGTCCTCCCCAAGGCACAAGGATGGATACAAGGGCTTCAGGAAAATTCATGACCGGAAAACTCATCACGATTCACCGCAAGAAAATTCGCCGCCATGACAAATTCATAGATCAATGGCCAAGACAAAATCTTAGCTGGAGCTCCTAACCAAAATGTCCGCCCCAAGGCACAAGGATGGATACAAGGGCTTGAGGGAAATTCACTGCAACAATTCAGGGTCGGAAAACTCATCACGATTCAGCGGGAAAATTCACCGCCATAACAAATTCATCTCGTAGAAAACTTACCACCATGAATTACTTAAGATACATTTTTCATTAAGTAAATTTACCATGACAGTGAATTGTTAGCAGTAAATTTTCTTAAAACCGGATACAAGTATATTGGAAAACATTTATAAAACCTCCCCTCCCCTACTTTTTCCAAGCACACATCTTCCTGCCCTAGTGTAAAAGGAGTCCCTCTTGTCATGTCTGTCAGGCAAACCCATGATTCTCAGGAGCAAGTTCATTACACAGGTGTAAGAAAGTGGTCGGAAAAATTTATAGCAAAAATCAATAGCAGAACAAAGAGCCAACATGTGTGTCTCGGAACTTTTGATACAGCCGTGGAGGCCGCCCTTGCTTATGACAGGGCCGCCAGATCTCTCCATGGCGATAAGGCAATAACTAATTTTCTGTCTGCTCTTTCCGAGCCCACATCTTCCTCCCGTAGTGTTACGGGAGTCCCTCCCACCATGTCTGTCGGACAAGCCCATGATTCTCCGGAGCAAGTTCATTACACGGGTGTGAAAAAGCAACCGTCGGGAAAATTTACAGCAGAAATCAGGAGCAACGCAGAGAACCCCTGTAAGTGGCTCAGCCGCGGAGGCGGCCCTTGCTTATGACAAGGCTGCCAGATCTCTCAGAGGCGACAAGGCCAGAACTAATTTTCCACATCAGGGAGAAATCGAATGGAGCGCCACAAACCCACCAAGGAGACCAACTCCATGCAGGATACCAACCCCACCACATAGGATCCGTGCTTATGTGAGAAGACCCACCAGTGAGTGGACCCGTGCTTATCTGAGAAGACCCACCAATGTGCGCAACGCAGGGCCTGCGGATGATTGCCTTTCTTCATCATCGGCCTTGACGGATACTGACTGTTTTGAGTCAAAAACTAATTGTAATAAGTTAAACCTGGACTTGAATCTTTCTCCGCCTGCTGAAGAATAAGATGACACTATCTCTGATGCCTGCCACCTAGAGAAGACACTTTGGCGCCTCTGGCTCAATATGATCTCACCACTACTACTGCAAATCTCGTGGTATTGTTTTGTTCATGGAATCTACATAATACTCATTTGTCTTATGTCTGTACTTTGGCTTTTTTTAAATCTGGGCGGCATTGTATTTGAATAGGCAAATGTAATTTCTTGTTCAATTTTCTGGTGTCAAAAGCAAATTGTAGACACCTCTGCATTTCTCCATGGTGGGTAAGGATGGTTAACTGTAGCTTCTCAAATCTAATGAAAGATGAGTTTCTGTTTATCGCAGATTTAATATATGCATTTATTAGAATGTTTATTTGTCCTCATGATTTTCTAGCGATATCAGATTTTTGCAGGAACTTAGATCTTGAATGTAAACGATTAACCTTTTTTTGGTGCTTGGAAAGCTTAGTATGGCCTTGGTAATATTTGTGGAAATCTTTGGAAAAAATTGGAATAGGGAAATTTTTATTTTCAGCATTTTGTTCATTTTCAGTTAATTAAATTCTGCGGTTGTGTGGTTTGAGAGTGAAGTAAGATCTATAAAAACTATATTTTATATATATTTAGGTTTTTCTTACATGATTTGTTTTTCTTAATCTTCAAATTTTTAAAATGATTTTATTTTTTATTTTTATTGTTATTTAAAAAAAATTATTAATGAAAATTAAAGTTTGAAAAGGTTTGACAGAATTCAATACAATATTTGTTTTTCATCTATATATTTATATTTTCACTGCATTAAAATTATTTTTTCTTTTATTTTGGATTTATTTTAGTTAGGTAAATTTTTATACAACAAGATAAAAAATTGTTAAGAATGAGAAAAAATCTATTTTCATTTACTATAGTTTAATATAGCAAGATAATAAAATAAATTTGGTGAAACTATAAATCCATTCCTATTTTATCTTGCACTAATCAATTAAAAACTAGGAGAAATATTTAACTGATTTCTCATTAATTGATGTAATTATATAGGAAATGATTAAGTATTAAAATTTGGAGCATGATTTTGGAGAGGAGCTATTTCACTAAAGGGGCATTGAGATTGTGGGCACCTAATTTGGTTTGAAATATTAACACTTCAACTTTTGGTATGAATTTCTTACATTACATTACCTACATTAGGTGGAAATTACAACACTATTTTTTCTCAAGTACAAAGTTGGATAGAGTTTTATAGAGTTAATTTTTATATGATAATGGATTTATTAGTGTTATTATCTAAATTTTAAATATTGTAAAGTATATCTATAATTTAAATATAAATGTATGAAATGATTATTTATCAATGTTAACTAACTTAATACATAAGAATATTTTAAAAAATCAAATACATGCAAACCTCAAAAGATTGAAGGTATTATATTGAGTTGTTGAAGATTTGGATGTGGATGCTCATAATTCTATGAGCATAACATTAGCATAGAATATGTTATATCAAAATGGAATGGGAGGTCTTTTCTTTATAGAAAGTCAATTTCAAATGAAGAGCGATGAAGAATGATGTTGATAAATGGATGAGATTGCTTAGAAGCAAAGAGAAATAGGGTTAGGGAAAAAATATGGTTTAGTTAAGGATGAATGGTGGAGATTAAAATATAATGTCACATGATCAAGGGTAAAAATTGTGAAGAGATAAGAATGGCACGGAAAAAGAGTTTGGCCCAAAAAAAAAAATTGTTCGAGCAAATTAAATAACAATATAATTAAAATTAAAGAAAAAGGATAAAATATTAAATAATTATTTAATATTGGAGGGAAAAAGACAAACTATTAAATAGTTATTTAATAGTGGGAGAAAGGTGGAAAATAAAATAACAATTTAATTAAAATTAGATAAAAAGGACAACATCTTAAATAATTATTTAATAGTGGAGTGAAATGTGAAAAATAAATAGATAAATATAATCTATTTAATTATGGAAGAAAAGCCTAATGAATAATTAAAAATAGGGAGTCGTGCTACCCGATTCTGCTGTCTAAAAAAAAATAATAATAATAATAATTAAATAACGAAATAATTATTTAATTATAGGATAAAAATGAAATTAAATAAATAAGATTTTATTTAATTATAGAAAGAAAGAATTAATTAGTGATGCAATTTATTTAATTAATCAAGGAGGAATAAAGAGAAAATGAATTAATAAAATAATTAAAAAATATTTAATTAATAAGAGAATAAGACCTTAGGGAATAATCAAATAATTTAAATAACTTAATTATGTAAGAAGGAGGAAGAATTAATTTGAAAATGGAATTCATAGGCTTAGGACATTTTTTAGTGTCAAAATTTTGCCCCTTTTTGAGATAATGTTTCAACTAAGAGAAGTAACATCATTTCAAAGAATACAACATAGTGGGTAGGAAAGGAATTAGGAATAAAAGAATGATGCACCAATTACTAGCAAGGAAGAGGAAGGATTATGAGGAGGTAGTGGTATGCCCCCTTGAAAAGACATGTGGGTTCAAAGAACACGAGTGTACTCAAAATGGATGAGAGGACTCAAAAGGATGATGAATAAAACGATAGAGGAAAGTAGATAAGGATGGTGAAAATATTGATGGAGAGCGAGGATTGAGGATCATCATTCTGAAATGATATGAGCAACCTAGATTTGATATTGTAATTGACATTATGCACCAAGGTGTAAGGTACTAGGATGACAATGTGCCCATTATGTAATCAAAAAGGTCAAGTGCAAAAATATTCCTTATAAAACCATGATATGGAAGACCATGATACCCCTATGGAAAGAGTGCAAAAGATAATGAGAGATTCAAACAATGATAAAACATAGAAGCAACAAGAAAACATGCACAATAAACTAAAATCAAACCAGGACTATGTGCCAAGTCAAGCTGAAAACCAACTGATATATTGATTGATGATGGCGTCGATGTTGTTTCATGTGGGAAAGACACATCTCAAAACAATGTGAGGATTGGGAAATACATGTCCTTATGATGATAATGGATTCAAGTGGATCGATAGATTATCAACCAATATGGATTGAAATGATGGATTGCTTATGGATGATGCATTAGATTGCAAGATTCGATTGCATGGATTAAGCTTGATTGAATTTGGATGGACTAGATTGAGATGGTTGGGGGATGGTTGGATTGGATAAGATAAGTTTGGATGGAAGATTGAATGATATCTAATGACAAGGGAGAACCAAGGCATGGTAAATTACGGAAGGATGGAGGAAATCCATGGATAGGAGAGAGGACTTTGGATAATGGATGGTGATGCAAGATAGGATGATGGTGAATGGAGGGTAGAGAGATGAGCTCCAAGGACTAGTTGCAAAGGATTAAGATTCCCCACACTAGAGGTAGTGTAATTATTGATGGAAGGTGATGAGTGATGTATGATATGGAAGGATAGTGCATAAAGAATATGAATGGCAAAGGAAGTAAGGCTTGCATTGTCCAAATAATGCATTTATATTTTCCCTTAGCCTTATCAAGATCAAGGGTGAAAAGAGAGGATGAATTGGATAGGATGGGAGGAAGGTATGATAAGGGATATATGATGAAGGATATGGATAGGATGATCAAGATCAAGTGGATAGGATATGGATACACTGATATTTGACCCTTTGGCTCTTCATCAAGATCAAATATGGGAAGCGTGGATTGATTTGGATAGGATGAGGGATATCTAATGAATGATATGGATAGGATAAGAAAGATGGAAGGATATAATGCACAATGTATATGAAGATCCTTAGCCTTGTTAAGATCAAAAGAGGGAAAATGGGTAAGAGATTTAGATAGGATAGTGGATATAAAATGAGCGATAAAATGGGTTGTGGTATGTAGGATAGCATGGACGAAACTTTCCCTAATGTGTAGAGTGTAACAGGGTGATGGATTACACATGATGCATGTTTACTAGGTTTTTATCATAGTACCCATCCAAGGAACCACAAGAAGTGGTTTTCATCATTGGATGAATGATTTCTCTTTACTTTTTTATTTTTCATTTATTTTTTTCTCTTTTTTGCATTTTAAAAAAAAAATTGGGAATAGGATGGATGGAGAAGGATAAGGATATACATAAGTGGATTTGGAAGATATTGGATGTAGGATAGGGAGATTAAGGGAGGACTCAAGAATCTAGTTCCATGGATGATATCCCTTGAAGATGTGATCCATTAGATCATGGAAAATTATAGGTATCTCATAGATGTTGGTAGAATGAAGGTAAGGGGGATGAAATGGATGGGAAGATGGTGAGGGATATGGATCTAAGAAAAGGATTGGATAAGAGGGGTAGAAGGATGAAATATGCATGTTGGATAATTCATGGATTGATGGATGAGTTGTAGATGAGTTGATGGAAATTTTGGCAAGATCAACATTGGCACACACCTCGAAGGGTGGCAGAGTTATGAAAGAGAAGTGGCTTTTGAATTTGGAGATTTAGATGGAGGAGTGGATGTGGATTTTGGGATACAAGGACCCAAAATGGATAGAGATGATAAAGGTTTATTAGATGGAGTGGAAGACGTAGAATTGGATGGAGTTTTTGGATAAGAATTTTTTTATGCCAATTCTAATTTTTCTTTGGGATGCATTGATTCTATGAGTATTTTTGGAATCTGGATGGTTTTTCACTTTGAATTTTGCTTCATGGGCCTTTTTGGCCTTTGGGATTTAATTTTTTTATTTTTTATCATATGTTTTTTTTTTGTGTGTGTCTTTTTGGAGGGACATGTTGATCCTTTGATTTTTTGGGATTTTTGGCTTTATACATTTAAGATTTCGCATCCAAATTGCTTCCAAGAGAAATAGGCTTGGTGGATGGAGAGGAATGATATGGATCTATTATGGATGGGTTGGTGTAGGAATGTTGTAAAAGGTTCAATGGTGTGTACCTCTGTTGATCTTGATGAGGTGATGGATATAGAGGATAATGAGATCTTGGAATAGCAATTTTAGATGGTGGAAAGTAAGGACCCAAGAATATATGGAAAGAATGAAGGACTTGGTTTTGGGACATAAGTAACTAAAATGGATGGAAGGTAAAATGTTATTGGTTTTTGAACATAAGGGCCCAAGATAGATTTTGAGGATGGGGAATGTGAATGTTTGGATTTAGATTGTAGGGTTTTGGATTGGCGGTGAATGGAAGGATTACCAACATCTAGAGAATTGTAGCCAAGTCCGTGATAATTAGGATTTTCTTTGATATTAATGGGTTCTAAGATTTCTTTCTCATAAAGGCCTAACCATTTTATTTGATAACACATAGTTTGACAAATCATTTTTTGAATAAGATACTTATTTTTTTGGAAGCAAGATGCTAACCCATTTTGAGGGGGATATGGCATGGATTGAATGATAGGCTCTTGGAGTAGACCCACTTGGATGAAAGTGGGGGAACCAAATTGATAAGTAGTGGATTCATGGGTAGCTTGGATATGAGTAATGAGATCTTGTGGAGGATTAGGATCGTGACATGAAGGTGAATGGGTGCTTTGATCTTGATTTATGGTAGGTTCATGGGATGGGGTAGATGATATAGTTTTCTCATGGTTATGAGATCGAAGGGGGTCATAAGATGGAATAGAAGTTATACTTTGATCTTAATTTGGAGAAAGGGAATCATTGGATCAGATAGAAGGGTTATGTCACTTTTTATTGGAAATGGGATCATGAGGTTGGAGGGGATAATGAGGTGGAATGGGATCATGTGATGGAGTGTATGAGACATCTTGATCATGATTGAGATGGGTATTATTAGATGGGGTAATGGATGGAAAGGTTTGTTCTTGTGATGGACTACGGTCATGCCATGGAGGTGCTATGATATGATCATGATATTATGTGTATATGCTAGGATCATAAAATGGGTTGGATATGGTAAGATTATGAGATGGTATGGAAAGGATAATTTTATCCTAATATGAAAGGGGATCATGTGGGGGTATGAAAGGGATGGATTGATCTTGATATGAAATGGAATCTTTTTAGATTTCTTGATCAACAGGAGGATCTTGATCAAAGATAGGTTGATCTTGGATTTCATGGTTGGGAATAGGATCTTGATCAAATATTGGATCTCCTTGGACACCACGATCATCTAGAAGGATTTCTTAGATGGACTTAAGGATAGGATCATGAGATGGAATGGGATCACAAGGAGTACTTTTATCTTGACATAAAGGGGGATCTATGATTTCATGCTTTGGATCAACGAGGTCAAGTGAGTGACATGGTTGCCATTGTAAGGTTTTATGAAGGTGGAAAACATGAAATGAATGAGTTGGATAAACATGTGATGGATGAGGTGGAAGTGGGTGGAACTAGAAGACTAGGACTAGCATTATGTGAAATAGGATTTTGTATGGGTTCTTGTATTCCTTTGATGGTGACTTTTGGTGTTCCTCAAAAGGTGAATTTTTGAGCTCCTTTAATGGTAATTTTTGGTTCCCCCCTTGAGGGTGACTTTTTGTTTTATTTTGATGGTGTTTTTTGGCTTGACAATGGGTTGACTAGGATGTGAAATGCATGAGATATGGTTATCGATGGGTGTTATTTAAACATGGAATACATTTTGGTTTCCCTTTTCAATGGAGAAAAATGATGACATGGAGGCTTGGATGGTTTTTAATATCTCTTGGAATCAACTTATGGGACAAATGATCATAGATTTTATGTCATTGTTAAAGTAGTTGCCAAGGAGAAATTTAAAAAGATCTTGAGGTATGAGATGGAAGATGGACGATATGTTTGGCTCATATTGATCCATGTGGTGATGAAGGATGTGGATTATGGATGATGATAGATATTAAGAATGATAATGAAGAATGTGGATTAAGGGTGATGATGGAGATTAAGGATGATAATGGATTACGAAATAAATATTTTGAAGTGGATTATGGATGGTGGTTATGATAATGATTAGGACCTCAATTGGATTAGAAAAATTAGTTAAGCTTAAGGTCCTAAATGATGGACTATGAATGGATGTGGATGATTGATATTCTTGAGATGATGTGGATTAGATAATTGGGTATGATTAGGATAATATGGATGATTAGAAATATTGGGGGGATAATTAGGATGATTATGAGTGATTAGGATGGGTTGATAAGGATGATTATGAATGATGATGGATGATAAGGACAAGGTGATTAAGATGAAAATGAAGGATTATGATGGGTAAGGATAATTAGGGTGAAGGGAGATGGTTAGGATCAAAAGGAATGATTAGGATTAGAAGAAATTATTAGAATGATTCCCAAGACCATATGGAAATGTGAGGGAAGAGCATACACACCTCCAAGAACAAACAAGATTACCAAGCAATGCAAACACTTTTTCTTTTTAAGCCCAAATTGAAAGTATGATTTTGAGCAGACACTTGATTTTTTAGATCCAAATTGAAATTTCATGTTGTGAAGAAGGTTAAGATAAAGATATGAGTTGAAAAGTGTACACCTATATTTTCTTTAGCTCCAAATTTATGTCCACTTGATCCAATTTTCCCTCCTACACATTAACAAAACCAACAACAAAGAATTATTTTTCTGCACATTGACAAAACCAACAACAAAGAAAAACCCTAACAAGATAATTGATCACTAATATTAGAGGGTTAGATTAAACCCTACGAAAACCTAATTAACACAGATTTGATTTTTTATAATTATTTTAAGCTCAAAAATAAATTTTCAAAAAACGCAAACCTACTAAAATTTCAAAAGCTTTCTCAAAATGCAAAAAAAATTTGAAAAATTCTTTGGTTTCAGCCCTATAGAGTAGATTTATTTAAAAACCCTAATTTTTAAAGATGTGATTTTTTGCTAACCTTTTTTTATCAAAATTAAAAACACAAAGAATAGAACCCCAATAGAATTTGAAGATCTTTCCATAAATATTTTGATTAAAAGCTCCTAATATCATCCCCAACCTGCAAACTAGGGTTTTGTCCAAAAATGATGCAAAACTTTTAAGAAAAAAGCTAAAAAAACCTTTAAAAAAGGGATAAATCAAGTGAACTAGATCCAACTCCAAAATTTCTCAAAAACTTGATCCAAAAGTCAGTTAGGGGGTTCACCTCAATTTCTCCCATGTGTATGCATGTAAAATGGATATAATAGAAATATCCATAAAATAGCTTAAATTGAACCAAAATGCATGCAAATCTCAAAATAAAAAAAATACATGCAAACCTCAAAAGATTGAAGGTATTATGTTGATTTGTTGAAGATTTGGATGTGGTTACTCATGATTCCAGCAGTATGACATTAGCATAGAAGATGTTGATTTCAAAATGTGATGGGTGCCTCTTCTTTATAAAAAGCCAATTTCAAATTAAGGGCTAGGATCAAAAGATGAAGAATGATGTCGATGAATGGATGATATTGTTTAGAAGTGAAGAGAGAGGGTTAGGGAAAATTTATGGTTTAGTTAAGGATGGACATTGGAGATTAAAAGGCAATGTCACATGATCAAGGGTAGAAATTAAATGAGATGAAGAGATAAGAATGGCACAGAAAAGAGATCACTAGAGTAAATTAAATAATTATAAAATTATTCAATCTAAGAGGGAAAATGAATAGTTAAATAATTAAAATAATTATTTAATTATAGAAGAAAGAGAAAATGTTCACTTTTAATTAAAATAATATTTTAATTAAAAATTAGAGGAAAAGGAAAAAATATTAAATAATTATTTAATAGTGGAGCAAAAGGTGGAAAATAATTAAATAAATATAATTTATTTAGTTATGGAGGAAAATGTTAATGAATAATTAAATAATTGAAATAATTATTTAATTATAGGATGAAAATGAAAGTAAATGATTGAATAAATAAGAATTTATTTAGTTATAGAAAGAAAGAATTAATTAGTGGTGTAATTAAATAAATATAATTTATTTAATTAATCAAGTAGGAATAAGGAGAAAATGAATTAATCAAGTAATTAAGAATTATTTAATTATGGAAGGAGGAGGAAGAATTAATGTGAAAAATGACATTTGTAGGCTTAGGACATTTTTAGTGTCTACAAATATTACCATCTTTAATATATAAATTGACATCTAACAATATGAAAATGATCAAAAGAAGTGTGGAAAGTCAATCAAAATAAATTGTGAGCTATTTTTTGTACTATATAAAACTATAATAATTATTAATTATAAATTTTAATCATTTTATATAATTAATAGTTTGATTTAAAAATATTAGATATAATAATAAGTATAATTAAATTATTTATTATTAATTATAAATTTTAATCATATGTAATTAATAATTTTATTTAAGAAAATAATTCATAAAATACTTTAGTACAAACTTACAAAAAGAAATTTAGCTATGCATCCAAACTAACAAATTCTAACATTAACAATTAAAATACCAAAATCTGGAACCAGAGGGCTTTGCTGCTATGATGTATGGATCTTGACATGGCGCTCTTAGTGGGGGGGTTGGCACACTCCCCCACGCAGGTTTGATTGTTCTTTGTTTCTTCCCTCATTCTCCCTTTATTTTTGTGTTTCTCGCCTTCCACTTGTGTCGTTTGCGTTCGCTGGTTGTTGTCACTTTTTTTTCCTTAGTTTTCCTGGTAGGGCCGGTTTGGCATGGTGTAGGATCTGGACCTCTCCATCACTGGATGGAGGGTGGTTCGGGCATCCCTAGCCCTGAACTAAGTAATTATGGAAATCCTCGCCCAGCGGTGGTTGTGGAGGGCGTGACTAAATCTTTCAAGGAGGCGCTCACTTCTAGCCATGGAGAGTTCCCTGCAGAGGCCAGGTTTGAAATTGAGGAGGTTGATATGTGTAGCCAGACAGAAGGTAAGTTGTTCTCTTCTGCTCTTAGTAACCTTGTCATTTCTCCTAACCAAGCTCTTAAATCTGTTATTTCAAATGAAAGGGGTAGATTAAAAGACTCTGCCTTATTCTTTGCAGTCATTGACTCCTCCAAAGTTCGAGCAAGAAAATTCATAGATGATTGGTTTATAAAAATCTGGGCAAATAAATTTGGGATTCTGGTAAAATTTTGTAGAATGATCCAACAGGTATTATTTGTTATTTTCCTTGCTAATCATGAGATGCAAAAGAAAGCCATTGAAAAACCCTTCTGGAACCTCAGAGGATGCACTTTTAGGGCATTTCCATGGTCTTCGTCTGCCATTGCGGAAGAAATTCTTGCCCTCTCTGCCCCTAGGTGGGTTGTCCTTAAAAATTTGTAGCCCGAGTTTTGGGCGATCATCCCTCAGATTTTGGCTCCCATAGGCTCTGTTGTGCTTATTGATGAGGTGAAAGCCACACTTCTGCACCTTAATGCACAGGTTCTGGTAATGCTAAACCCGGGCATTGAAATTCCTAAAAATATTGTCATTAATGAGGATGGATTTCTCAAGGGTTTGAATGCTTGCTTCCTCTACCGTCGCGAAGGTCATGTTTAGAAAAACTGCCCGGTGATCAAGAAAAATGGTCCTAAGGCTAAAGGTTGCGAACCCCTCGTGTCTGATCCAATTCCTCCCCTTTTTTGTTCTGGTTTGTAGCCTGTGTCAGAGGAAAACCTGAGGGCTAATGGGTCGGATGTGGGGAAGGAGGGTAGGGATGGCCCCATTTCTCAGGAGTCATATATGTCCTGCCCTTCGATGTTGAAGGGTGTTAGCGAATTTGTGAGGGTCTTGCAAGATGGGAAAAGTCATGAAAAGATGCCTCCTCCCCCTTTGTAGCACCCGAGTGACATGGTCCTCCGCAACTCATTTGAGGCCCTTTCTAGGGACAAGGTTGAGGATGAGCTTGGATCGGGTGATGTTGGTTCATCAAAGTCTCTCGAGTTGGCCCGCAACATTGCCAACAACCCGAACCTTGTTGAAAAGCTAAATGCCCAGCAGCTGGCAATGAGAGGGATTAGACAGAGAATTGAAGAAAACTTAGCTAAGTGATATGATTATATTCCTGGCATCCAAGTTTCCAACTTTCAAATCAATAAAGACGTTAATCGATGTAGTCCTAAGCCAATTGAATATTCTACATAGGAGGTTAGGGTTGATAGGTTGCCTTCAATGGGGGAAGGGCTCGTAGTTGGTGTAGTTGATTCCTTGCTTAGGTCGGGTAGCACTAGCTTTGGGCCTGATGGCGTGGCTCTCCCTAAGCAGGAAATGACTTTAGTAACTGAGAACCCGATCCCCCCTCAGGAACAAACTACCATCCTGGTTCCTTCCACCACTGATGACTAGACTAGTAATCAATCTAAGCAGGGATATGGTAAACCAAATGAATTAAACAAGCTAAACACATAAGTGTTTCATGAGAATGTTAATAAAACCCACCCTACCGAAGTGTGCATAATTGAGGAGGATGGAACTATGAGACAAGACCATCAGATTTTAAAACCTAAACAAGGCCCAGGGAGGCCAAGAAAGAATAGTATAATAGCTGGAGGAATTAAAAAAGTTGGGTTATCCAAGATTAAAATGAAAAAAGTTAGTACTGTTTTGCAGTCTCCAGCTGCGAAGAAGCTTGGGACTGATGAGACTTTACCCAAATACTTTGAACAATTCAAAGGCAACCAGAGTGAAAATAACGTGATCTTGGCCAATGAAGCTTAAATGCATTTCTTGGAACGTTAGGGGGTTGGAATCCCCTGACAGGAAATATATTATTAGGAGGTTTCTCAACCTCAAGAGGTTAAAATATTTTGTGTTCCTTCAAGAAATTAAAGCTATTGGGTTCACTCTGGATACGAACCTCAAATTTATCTAGAATTCTTCCATGGCCTACTATACTTCTCATGAGAAGGGGAGAGGCAGGGTTGCCCTGCTAGTGGCTAACCATTCGATCCCGTACATTTCTGGGAGTGGTGCCTCACCTTGTAATAGAGTTGTTTGGGTGAGAATCAAAAAATATGGTGCATGTTTTGGGATATGCTCTGTGTATGCCCCCAATTATCGTAGGGAAAGAAGTAGTCTCTGGCAATGGCTTACTGTCTTGGAGGACATTCCTTGGATTTTTGGTGGTGACTTCAATATGGTGGAGCAAAAAGAAGACAAATGAGGAGGTTCCATCTGGAATTGGAAAAGAAATGAAATTTTTTTTGGATGTGATGTAAAGGTAAGCTAGTCCAAAGGGATTTGGTTCTCCTGGTACAACGCCCAGAAAGGGGAAGATAAGATTTATTGCAGGCTAGACCGGTTCTATGCTAATAAAGATGTGTTCAGTTTCCTCCTGAGTGACACTGAGAATAGGGTGCAGATCTACCCCTATACCCTATCGGATCACCACCCAATCATTACCACCATCATCAGTAGCTTCACTCCTTTCTTGGAGATGAAGAGAGATAAAAGCTTCATCCTTAACACCCAGCTCCTGGAAGACAGTGACTACAAGGAAGAAATTGCCTCTCTAACAGAAATCAACAAATGGATGTTGAAGGATGTCTCTGCCATTGAGGAATGGAATGCCAATGTTAAAGGTTGGCGGGCCCTTTTCCAAATTGTTGGAAAAAAGCAGGCCTTAGACCGAAGGAAGAGCAAAAAAGATCTGCAAGATTGTCTTCTTGAAACTGGGATCAATCTTCAAGCTAATCCTAAAGACAGGGATCTTTGTGAGAGGTTAACTCTTGCTAAAGATAGTTTGCAAAAAATTTAGTCCCCAAAGCTAGCTGGGCAAAAAGTCAAGGCTAAGCTAAATTGGCTAAAAGGTGGGGATAAGGGGTCTAAATTTTTCTTTAATTTTCTTAAGGAGAAGAAAGCAAAGGAGCAAGTGGGTCAGATTTGGGATGGGGATTGGCTCTGCTCCGCTCAGGAGGATGTGTTGGAGTGCTTTCACTCTTTCTTCAAAGAGCTTTTCACCACGGAATGTAGGGATGGTCAGGGTTTGACGGCCAAGGACATCATACAAGGTCTTATTCCCAAGATGATTGGGGAAGCTGACTGCTGCCAACTGGAAAAAGAGATCACTAGAAGGGAAGTTGCCTCTGCAATCTCCTCCATGTGTAATGATAAGTCCCCAGGAGGGGATGGCCTCCCTATGGAATTCTATAAAGAATTTTTTGACTGGGTGTGTGATGACCTCCTGCAAGTCTATATGGAAGCCTTGGAAAAAGGTTCATTGGGTGAGGACATCAATAGGGGGATCATCAAGCTACTCCCCAAAGGTGGAGACAAGACCTCTCTTAAGAACTGGAGGTCGATAACATTGTTGAATGTCTCTTATAAGATTTTGGCCAAAATTACTGCTTCCAGATTGGTCAATATCTTACCTAAGTTTATAAGTAGTACTCAGACTAGCTTTATAAAAGGCAGGTATATCCTTGAAAATCTCATAACCAGCTGGGAAGCCTTGGAGTGGGCCAAATGCACTAATCAAAATGATGTAATGCTCCTTTTAGACTTCAAGAAGGCATATGATAGGGTGGAGTGGGTATTTCTAAAAACTATCCTCCAGGCCTTTGGATTCCCCTCTAAGTTCTGTAACATGGTAGATACTCTCCTAAAAAATGCTTCGGCCCAAGTTGAGGTTAATGGTAAGCTCTCTGAAAAAATCCCTCTTGGGTGCTCCATCAGACAAGGTTGTCTGCTTGCTCCTACCCTGTTTGTCATTGTGTCTGATGCCCTTCATTATCTGCTTAGGGACAATGTATTTTCTCCCAGTATTAAGAGTATTTGCCTCCCTGACCATAATGATCTGATCAATGTTCAGTTCGCTAACGATACTTCCATATTTGTGGAACTTGAGCTGAACAATGTGGAATCCTTAATGAAGAAGCTCGATCTCTTTTGTCTTGCCTCAAGAGCCAAGATTTCTAGAGAAAAGTCCACCTTTCTTGGGTGGAAAGAGGAGCCACCTGATTGGCTGTACAGGTTTGGTTTTCAGTGGGGAGGTCCCCATAAGATTGTGAGGCACTTAAGAATTCCTTTTGCCATTAGCCCTGACCTAAAGGATATGTGGAATTGGGTAAGCTCTAAAATTGAGAAAAAAAATTGTGGTTGGAATAGGCACTACCTTTCATTGGCAGGCAAAAGGCAAGTTTGTCAAAAGGTGCTTGCTTCTTACAACGTTTATTATGCATCTATTTGGTTGGCTAGTAGTTACCAAGTGAATGAAATTCAAAAGAAATTAAGAAGGTTCCTCTGGTCAGATGGTAAGGGTGCTAAAAAGCGGCACTCTATTAAGTGGGAGTGGTGTTGCTTAAGTAAGATGCAAGGGGGGTTTGGTCTGAAGGACCTTAGGTTGGAAGGGGTGGCTCTTGCTGCTAAGTGGGTTCTGAGGTTGCTGGAATGTAATGAACCTTGGAAAGTCTTGGTAAGAAGGAATATTGAACAAGCTGTGCCGAAGCAGGCTAAGTCCTGAAAGTCTCTGCCCTTAAATGACATTCTCCTTGGTGATCATTCTATGATCCCTGCGGGGTCTGTTGTCTTCAAAAGCCTGTGGAAGGTGTGGGAATTTTCCAAGCACACTATTTTTCTTAAGAATACTAAAATAGATCTTAGCACCAACATAAAATGCAACACTCATAGTTCGATATGGTGGAACATTGAGCATAAAGGTAAAAAGCTTGCCCTCCTTTAGGGTTGCTCTGCTAAAACGTGGCATAACAAAGGAATTAAAACCTTTGCTGATATCCTTTCAGATGGGGAGCTGATAAGCTGGGAAAACATCAAAAATCAATTTGATATTCCTGATTCCCACTTCAGAACCTGTTCTACTTTGGTGGAAGCTTGTAGGAATGTATGCTTTCCTAGGTCTATTGATCAAGATTATAATATTGCGAGTAATATCTCCTGGAAAGATGGTTCTCCTATTAACTGTATCAAAGCTAAAATGATCTACACTGAATTGACAAAATCTGATTCTGTTCTGGAGCATGTTAATAAATGTTGGGATATCTTGTTGAACCATAAGGAATGGAAAAAAACCCTCTCTTTCGTCTGGCATGATTCAATGGAGCCCAAATAGGCTTGTTTTAGATGGTTGGTCATTTTACATAGATTACCTTTTAAAACAAACTGTATGGATCTAGATATTTGCAGTATTTGTAGAACGCCTGAGTCTATTAATCACATTTTTTTTGAATGTTTATATGCTACTGAAATATGGAATCTCTTTTGTCATGACTTGAATATTTGGAATAAGGATGGTAAAATAAGTTGGTATGATATTTTGTTTTGTAATCTCAAAGTTAATTCTGATTGCAAGTTGTTTTAGAATTTACTCACTAATGAGGTTTTATGGCACATTTGGAAGGTGAGGAACAATGACAAGTTTATGGGAGTAAAGAGGGCGCTTACTGAGTCTGAAAGAAGACTCACATATGCATTTGTTTCTTCATAAGTCTCATTTCATGTGGCAAAGTCTATGGAAAAGTTCAGGGATTTGCGTAGTGAAGGATCTTCATTCAACACAAAGGAACCTGAAGTCTTTAAAAGAGCCTTGGAGGAGCTTCAGAAGGAGATGAATAAGCTAATCAAATTTACTAGACAAAGTGGTCCCCAACTGTCTTGCCTATAGAAGCTGAGCAAAATGAATTTTTGAATATCAAATGCAGCTGATCTTGGCTTAGATGGTAAACCAAAAAGGGCAAAGGAATCTCATGGTGTTGGAATCTATGAATGAAAGTGATAATACAGTAATTGAAAATGTTGGATCCAATGAGGAACTCATAGTTAGAAGTTGGCAGTAGAGAGTAAGATCAGTAATGGTACGCAAGCTGTAGAAATGAAGACAATTTGTCTGTTTTTGATGTGTAGAATGACCAATTTTGTATTTATGGCAACACTATACATGACATATACAACAACTATTTGTATGTATGTAAAAATTTTGAATGTTGTAGCAGCTTTCTGATACTCTAATTTGGAAGCAATGTATAACTGTTTCTAAACTATTATTAATACAAAAAAAAAACAAAATCTGAAACCATTATTAAAACTCATGAGAAAAATAAAAACCATTATTAAGACTAAACAATCCCCTTCTCAAAATAAAAACTATATAATATTTAAAAAATACAAACACCACCAACCACATCCAAACTATAAACCATGACCAAAGAAAAAAAATACAGGAATCAACCTCTTAAATGATTCCGTTTGAATTCTCCCCACATTTCTAAGTCAAGCTAATAATATATGTGAACCTTGGTCTAAGACGGATTTATTTCCCATCTTCTCAAAATCATGTCAGGATGAATTCATTATGGAAAATGCGGTGGAAAACTGATGAACGGCTGAGATTTATTTAATGGTCGGCAAATTGATATAAAATATTGATTGGCATTTTTAGCTTTTTCTTTTTCAAATAAGGATATTCCTTCAGCATAAATTAAAATATCTTTTAATAAGTTAAGCACTTATCTAAATCATAGCAATTAAAATATATTTTAATAAGTTAAGCACTTATCTAAATCATAACATTTGAAAAGTTTATTCTCATACTAGGAATATTTTAGTGGTATTGGTCTTCATAACTATGACACACATTGGAGAACATGTGTAAAACCAAAAATTATGCTTACAGGTCATTCAAATGCATCAAATTTCTTAGCAAGGAAAATCTTAAGTGTACTATGTACTTTGAGTTGGAAACACTCTATGTGCCCCCTCCTCTAATGTCCATAGCCCACCAAACTATTTTCTTCCTTGATGATCTCCATGCCCTTTCCAAGTTTCACATAAATGACTTACATAAGCCTATAAGAGTTGGTTTTCAAACCATCACAACCTTTCACAAAGCTTGCATTTAATACTTTCATCACTTTATTTTCAACTTGGGAAAAAAGTTTCATAACGAAATTTTATTGGAGGTTGAAGGCAATGGATGAAAACCCATTGGTTTTCTAGTGGCAATTTCACTCAATAATTACATTTTAATCTCAAAGATTTGTAAATAATTAGTATTTATTTGTGTTGTGTTGCTATAAATTAAAGTGAATTAGCAAATACTTTATATCTCCTATATTTTTCCATTTCTATTACATATTTAGTGATGTAAAATTATTTAAAAAATTTATTAGAATTTTATATTTCAAAATAGACTAAAATTTGTGTGCTATATGCTATATTTTTATATTTTATATTTTTATTTGGAATTTACATAGTCACTCTACTTTAATAAGAAAAAAATATGTTGGTATGGTATATTTTCCAATTTCTTAAGTGTGAATAACTCATTTTCATATAATCTTTACCTTCTTTAATACATAAACAAATGTATCATTATAATAATAAGATTTTCTAATTTTTTGAAGTAAGACTTTTTATCTCCTATATTTAATACATAATATCTTGTTACCAATATAGTTTAATTTTTAAATGGCATAATTAACCTTGCCATTCAACCTATAATTAATAAATTTATGTCCAATTTTTTTTTGTTGTAGGTAGCATATTTTTGGTAGTGCCCCTTCATTCTCACCATGGATGTGTAGGTAGTCGGCTTTGGAACTCGAAAGTGAAGGTCAAGATAATAGGGATAATTAAAGGTATGTGCTACGATGCCATTTGATGACACTTTGATGATGCTTCTATTACTTGAGTTTATATATATGTTATGTCTATTATATGGACTTATTAGATTATGTGGGTTAATTTTATTATGAGCATTGTATGACTATTTGGTCATGGTTGTTATGCAATTATATGGTGATTGTTCTATCTTGTTTTCATGTAACTGACAATTATGTATTGATTTGGTTACTTGTTTGTTAAGCAACTAATTTTTATGTATAGATGTGGTTGTGGTGTGTTTTGGTTAAAGACGTAGTGTTTCTTTACTCATTCATGAGTACCTTGCTATGCTGTGATTTTCTTTCATGGTGTGCCTAAAATACTTTATTGGATATTGCAATAAATAAATTGTCAAATAAAATAGTAATATAATAAATAAATGATAAAAGTTGGTTTTTGAGAGTATTAAATGAAATTTCTAAATGGGACTGCTCATAACAGCCCCATTGACCATGCAGTTGCATGCAGCTCAAGTGGTCACAAGAAAATTAATTATTCGCTAAAATGAAATGGCAAGGAATCTTCTATAGTCTTTCATTTTGAAAATAATTGTCTTTTGGAGGATTTTTCATGAATATTAATGGGAGTTTCAAGAAAGAAAAAAGAAGAGAGAGGGAAGTTTTGTTTTGATTCTCATGAATTTCTTCCAATGTTGGAGATTTTTATTGGAGATTTTTATTTTTGGGGGGAATTTTGAATGGTATTTTCTAAAAAATTGCTTTGGGGAATTTTGATTTTTAAAATGCAATAAATAACAAGATAACTAAATCATCTATAGAAAAACATGAATTATATCTATCCCATATTGGATTGGTGCTACTTTGACATGAAAAGTAGCCCTTTCCCAACCCTTGACAAGCTTGATGTTGCAAATGACAAACAAAATTAGCTCTCAATGTGAAGAGAGTAAATTTGCATGAGTTTGTAGATAGGTTGATGAAGAATGAGGCCTTTATTTATAGATTCTCAATTTTAAACAATGCTCATAAGAGAGCAATGTGGGATAAAGATTGGACTAATGAGATGAGACCACTTGTCACATTATGATAGGTTGAGGAATGTGCAAGTTTTGGCCAATGTGCCAAAGAGGGGGAGATTCAAATTTGAAATTGTGAATTAAATGTTGAGAGGGGGACATGAAAGAGAGAAGTTATTGCAATGTTGGAAGGGCAAGTCAACTTGTCTTCATATTCAAACTTGAGGGAATATTCAATTTTATGCCAAGTTGAAAGAAAATAATGAATTTATAAATGAATTAAAATGATTTATTGGTGCAAGTGGGAAAAGCTAGAGGATGTGATGGGTGGTTAGATTAGATTAATCAGGATTAGATTAGTTTAGATGATGATTAGATGCTTTGACCCATTTGACCTGATTTCTTTGATTTATTTAAATCAAGACAAAGAAATATGAATTTTGAGATTTAATTAAATAAAGTCTAGTTTATTTAATCAAAAGGTTGATGTGAGACTTTGATTTATTTAATTTAAATAAATAACCTTAGGAATGAATTAAATAGTCCTTATTTACTTAGTGAATGGATTTGATGAGCTTGATTAATTTAATGAGCAGATGAATATGAACTAAGTGCATAATGTTAATTTCACGTGTCTACATTTTTTCCCTCTTTGAAGCAATGTACTTGCTACATTGGTTCAAAGAATAAACTTACCATGATCAAAATTCAAAAAAAAATCTTATTTTTTTGGTTGCCCCAACGGAAAGAAGTACACTAGTACATTGCCCCCTCAAGAGATCAAGCAAAAAGATTCTATTTGAAGGTCGATCTTGCGATAAAGGGGTTCAAACTAGATGGTTATGGATGATGATGCAAATGAGATGGTTTTAAGATGCTTAGAATAATAAATCTATACTATCTTAAATAGCTTAAATGATGATATCATGTGAGATGGATGAGATGGATGATGTGATATGCTATGATTATGCAAATGAATATTTTATGTAGATGCTTAGACTAACAGATCTATATTATGATGATGAATATGTATGTGAGATGCTATGTAGAATGTTGATGGTTTATGGATGCAGGATGGATGCACTAATCATGATTAACTAATCATGACGTGATGTTAGTGCGGACAACAAGAAATTAGATGATGACAAGAGGATCCAATAGGCCAGCTTTATGAGAGATGGTGATGAGAAATGATGATGATAGATGGATGATTTGCTTATCAAGGATTGGGATTTGAAAAGGGTCACTTACCTTATGTTTGATAACACACATAAGCATGACGCATCAAGGTAGAAAGAACCATGATGGCATTGTACCTAGTGCGATGGACTTTGACTCGACAAATAGATAGGAGTATTCTTGTTCACACTTGACACACAAAAACCTTGCTAGGATGTACCTAACAAAGAAAGTATTCACCAAGTTATTTTACAAGAATGTCCAACAAACATAGTAGACAAAAGATAATGATCATTGCCCCATTCCTATCTCTCTAAATCCTTTGTTCAGATATCATCGAGAGGTCCTTGGAATGAGTGCAATAAGATAAATCAAAAGAAGAGATCAAGTATGCAAACAAGCCAATGTTCTTCATACCTCTAGCCAAAGGGATTTGCTTTGATAGGATAAGAATCCAAAGTGATACCCAAAATGATTCCCATTGTCAGAACGATATATCCTAGGACATGCATTGTATAGGATGATGATGGGTTGATAAGTTGATTGATAGGCTATTGATATAAGGTTGATTGGCATGTTTGAAAGTGATCAAGAGTTTGATTTTGCGTTTAAAGGTTTGTTGTTTCAATTTTGATTTTGCATTTGGAGTTTGTTTTTGCCGATTATTGTTATTGTTTCTATTTGTGTTGCCGAAGGATGAAGGTGGCGATTAGTTTATTATGGATGATTGATTATCGCAGGTGAAAGCAAGATGGGGATAGATGGATTTTTTCAAATATTTGGATGTTTTTGATGTTTTTGAAATGTTTTGAGGCTGTTTTTGATATTTTTTCAAGATTTTCAAATGTTTTGATTTTTGATTTTTTGAATGTTTTTGGATTTTCTGAGATTTTATGAATGTTTTTAGATTTTGTGTTTTTGAATGTTTTTTGGATTTTGATATCTCAGGGGTTGATCAAAGATTAACCTTTCCTACATTTAAGCTCATAGATGACATAGTTCAGATTCTAATGTTTTTTTATTCTTTTCTAACTTTTTAAAGTGTTTTTGGATTTTTTGATGTTTTGGATGTTTTTGGATTTTTTGATGTTTTGATGTTTCTAGGTTTTCTGATATTTTAAGTGTTTTTTATATTTTGATATGATTTTGGATGTTTTTGGATTTTTCGCATGATTTTGATGATTTGGATATGGATATGTGTGATGATATCAGTCCTCTATATGGATTTTTGTTGAAAACTAAGCTAGGGTTTATTGATCTAATTGATGGATTCATGATGATGATAACAATGTTCAGGATACACAACAATGCAAGGATTTAATTGATCAGGATTGATGATGATGACATTATTGAGGATGCACAACAATGCAAGGATTGATTGATCAGGATTGATGATGATAACATTGTTGAGGATGCACAACAATGTAATGATAGTGTTAAGCAACACAAGGATATCTCAAGATGATGATTTTTTGATTGGATTTGATTGATCATGATTGATGAAGCTTGATTTCAAAAAAAAGATGTTTGGATGATTTGATGTGACATTTGTAGTGCAACTTAGATGCAACTGATAATGATTACCTGGATTGATGTTCAATGAAAGATGAAGACTGATAAGGAATGTCTTCTCATGAAAATATTCTATGGGCTAGTGATTTGGATTTTTTCTTACGAGTGCTTTGACCAGTTTGATTTCACATTTTCCAATGTTCAGATCACCACATAAGTTGGAGGATATAGACCAAGATTTATTCCCGAAGCAAGATGTAAATATCTACCCCCAGTGTCTAGCAATGTATGGAATGTCATGGATAGATGCTCAATTCTACACATAATGCTTGTTTTCCAGGTTTTCATCATGGTACCTGTCCAAATCACCACCGTAATGATTTTCACTAGAGGACAATTTCTATCTTTACTATTTTCAATCCTTTTTTCTGATTTTTTATTTTTCTGAAAGATTTATGCTGACCCACCTAGTGGTGTCGATGTAGATGCTTCTGTCATGATGTGCCATTGGTATCCTACCTAAAGAAGTTGCTTTGCTAAGATACATGCACTTGAATGTAGCCTTTGTGATTCCTGATTTGCTTCATTGATACTAGAGTTGACTTCATCTTGGTGTACACATCGTGATAGATTGCCTTCTGAATCCTTATGATAAAGGGTCGTTGCCAATACATGGTTAATGTAATAATTTGATATCATGTGTGGAGGTGTGGATGGAGTGTTTAGGGATAAGAGATGGATTGGTTGACAGTTTGGAACCTTTCACTCTCCAAACTTAGGAAGATGAGCAATGATGGGTGGATATGGAAGTGTGCATGTAATTAGGACCAACTGCTTGATACACTTTGTACATTGCTTGAAAAGTCTACTTTTTCTTTTATGGACATCTTTGATGGATAATTTTCCCTTTTTTATCTTGCCCCATAGTTTCTTTGACTGATGGAGTTTGATAAGGATAAACTTTCTTTGTATGGTTTGATATCCATGCGTATTTGATTTGTCCATTATGTTTCTCAACTTCTTTTGACTTGATAACATTCTTTGTACTTTGATTCAAATCTTTCTTTTGACGTTGGTCCCAATTGGTGGATGGGGTGATGGGTGGATGAAGATTCATGACGTGGCTGGTTGTAGTATTGACATCGGTTTCATCATAAGGATTCTTCATGCTCCCTATATTGACATTTTCTTGAGACATAGTTGTCCCCAGTATTATGGAAGTAGTACCTTCATGCTTTGATTCTTCCTATTCTGAGATGTCTTGTTTAGTAAACATGCTCTGACAAATGACCACTGTAGATGACATTGTTTCAATTTTTCGCTCTACTAACTCTAGATTATATTGTTCTATCTGACTTGTTTACTTGAGTGGATAATGTTGGATATCTTTATTCATGATGTCCTTAGTTTGAATTTGTGATATATCTGATACTATTGTTGACAACTCTGTTTAATTGTAGGAATCAATAACATGCTCTTTTTGTGTAATAATATCAGGAGTAAAGGAATCCTATTCTAAATGAAGATCATCTACGTGTCCATCTACAGAAAGCATCTCATGGGTAGATGGAGGAATATGTGTTATGGGGATATGATCATCATTTGCGACATCTTGTATAGATAGGAGAGTGTCCATTAGATCATTATAGTATCTTTGAGATACAAATTCTTGATCTTGATTTATTTTGGGATTGCTTTTGACACGCTTTGGATCAATTTCTTGACATGGGTCAATTTCAAAGGATGGATTGCTTATAAAAGGTTCTTGGATGTCATCATTAGGCATGGTAATTGGCTCAATATCCTCTTGATTTTTGAGTCGACTTGGATCAAGTGTCAAGTTCAGGATTCATTCAGTATCTATAACCATGAGGTCAAAGGGGTTCAACATGTCTTGGAAAGGACCATTTCTAGACTTTGGTGAAAGATGTTGATCATGCTTTGGAATGAATTCTTGAGACATGTCCTCTAACTCATCAATTGATGTACAGACATTTTTGTCATGATCATTGGTCGATGGATCATGCATTATGTCAATAGGATCAAAAAATCCTAACACTCCGTGAAATAGATCACTAAAAAGTGCCTCTTGATGTATGGTGAGTTGATCATCCGAGGGGGTAAACACATCTTCAATATGCTCCTTAATTGAGAGATCTTGAACATTGTTTTCAACAATTGTGGTGGGGAGATTGTGTATTTCTTCAACCATAGGGTCAAGTGATGTTGAGATTTCTTGAATTGGATCATTGTTGGGTATTGTTGGAAGATTTTGATCATGATTGAAAAGTGACTCTTGACCTATGTTGATTTGATCTTCATATGATCTAGAAACATCTCCAATGTGCTCTTTGATGGATAGATTTTGATCATTTCTTTCAACAATTGTGGTGGGGAGATTGTCAATGCTATCAGCAGTGGTTGAATGTTCATCATTATCCCCAATAGTTATAATTTTTTGTGTTTGTGCTTGTGTTTTTTCGGTATCTTGAGAGGCTTGTTGCACTTGTTGAGCTCGTGTTGCTTGTTGTGTGACTAGATATTGTCAGATGACCTTTTGGTGGGCCTGGTGAGCTTTTAGCACAATGTTATATTGTCTTGTTGTGTTTGGTTTTGGTGGTAGTGGTGGTGGATTTGGAATCATGTTGGATGTAGTTCAAAGTTGTTGAGATATTCTTGGAGCGATCATGGTAGTGAGGGGTTGAGATATGATGGGTGTGATAGGGGTGGATGGAGTGATTGAGGTGATAGGTCCTTGGGGGACCATGTTTTGATTTTTTAGGATTGATGTTGTCATTTGATTAGATACCATATGTTGGTACGATGTCGATGGTATAATCAAACGTTCTAATGTGATGGCTTGATTGGTGTTAGGTGGATTGATTTGGATGGAGTGATTGGTGCTAGGTAAAGGGGGAAGCCCTAAACCAAGGAGTGATGTTGATAGGTAATGAAGATGTCTCTTGGCACAATGACTCAACTATTTTATTAAGTGTAGCAATTTGATCTTGCCAAATTTGATCTTGATTTCAATCTTGACTCCCTTGATATAGTTGATTTAGTTTTTGTTCAATTAGATTTGGAATGCATACTTGTGGTTTTTGGAGAAATTGATTTTGAACAATGTTCTAATTTGGGATGATGTTCAAATTTGGCATGATAGGATGAAATTGAACATTGTTGGTGTTGGGAATCACATTGTCTTGATTCAGGTAACTTTGATTTTGCATGGTGTTATCATGACTTGGATTAATACATGGAGTTGTTAATGTCTTGTTTGTATTTTGAACAACACTTGTATGATTCAAAAACATATCCATCCCAAATTTTTCTGGATTCATGTTTGTTAATCTTGTACTTGGTACATTCACATTTGGCATGTAGGGATTTGATGAGATGATGTTCATTTGAAGGCTCATGCATTGGGTGTTTGGCTGATAGATTTGTAGGTTTGAATTTAGATCTACCATCACAAAATGTGTTCCAATCTTTGATTTGGGCATACTTGCACTTGTTGTACCATTGACATTTGTAGAAGCTAATGATCCCATGTATGGATTGTATAAGTGTGAGTTTTGATAATCAATTGGCATTGTAAGGCTTTGAAAGTTCAATTGATTTGGATTACTCATGATGTATGGATTAAGTTTGTATTCCATGTTCTTCTTGTGTTTTGACCTTGTCATAAAAGTGACCTCTAATTTTTTTAGGACTAATGATGAGTTGGAGGATGAAAAAGGGGTGAATGGTATGAGTGTTTGAATGTTTAGGGACTTTGAATCAATACTATACTTAGGGCTTGATTTTGATTGGTTTGATTGGATAACGAAATTGTAAACCCAAGATGTTGGATGTGATCTTAGGTTGAACTTGTTCAAAGGATTGCTAATTCAATTAAATGTATGAGAAAGGATGCATTCCCATACACCTAACTAAACAAGGTGATTTTGATTTTGATGATTTACCCAAGTCTAGAATGATGTTTCCAAAGCTCTAAAGTTGTTTGGTGGGATGGATTTTGATAAATGTTTGGGATGGGTAAATTTTTTTATTTGATCCTAAATGAACCTAGGAAGGACTCGTTTCTGAGACCACAAACATATGTGGGGTCCAATTGATTTAATCTTTGCTTAATGGATTCTTTTTACCACAAAAAAACTCTTGATTAGATTTTGAATCTAGATGTCTAATGTCTCAACTTTCCCCTTATCCCACAAAGTGTATTATGTAGAAACCAAGGAAATTTGAGGCGAGACTTACCTATTGTTGACCTTAGTAGGAGAAAATTGAGATGAAATCCAAATGCTTAGAAGCCTCTAAGGATACAAATCCCAAGGGAAAGCAATAACTTGTGAATTTTTTCAAGGATATTTGCTTCTCCTAAAGGGTTTGAGATTTGATGCTCATGTTAAATGTTGGTTTTCCAATGTTTTCAATCAAAGAATTGTGTTTTCAAACTAACTCACAAGCAATATAACACCCTAGCTCAATTGGTACACTTTTCTTGGTGGGCTTGCCTCATGCCCTTCATAGTAGAAGAGATGATTTTACATGCAACCAAGGGAAAAATATAAAGGTATGTTTTTTTTTTATTCGTAATATAAAGGTATGTTAAGAATGAAGTCTTAACCTCTATATTTTAACCAAGATCGGACATGGCAAGTAACTTCTTAGAACCTAAGTTCCAATGCACCACTTTAATAAACTCATTGGATGGACTGGTTGGTTACTACAAACAATGGTTTTAGTTCATACTTTTCATTTGTGGAGATTGACCCATATGGTGAGAGTCCCTTTTTGGATCCATCTCATCGGAATCAACTATGTGATACTGGCATTTACTCCAATACCCACATTTATATCCCAGTTGGAAATACTCTTGGCTTTAGAGTGTTACCAGTTGAGTCATTCCCTTGGGTGAGTACTTTTTCCCAAGGCAGGCCCTCTAGGATAGACAAAACCGAGTAGACATATTCATAGTTCGATCAACCTTCATTTAGAAACAAAGGGAGAACACATGCAATAGGTCTATTCACACTCACAAAGTGTTTTGTTCAATTTTAGTTTCCAAAATGAAGTGTCGGGGCAATATTTTATACAACTTAATGTCATCAAAAAGACTTTTGATTCTCAAGATCTCCATAAAGAACGAGAGATGTGCATACACCTTTTTAGATGAGATTATTTTTCATAAAAGATTACAAAGAATAAAAGACACATGTTCATTTTAAATCCCACAAAGCAATAATGACTTCGTTTTAAGCACCAAAGGAAATGTGATAATTTTCTTTGTTCAATTTTAGCCAAATCCAAAATCTAGTGAGTTTCTAGGGTTCAATTTTTAGCCCAACTTTAAAAATAAAATAAAAAAATCAATGATCTAGGTGGCCTAAAATAGAAAATAAAACCAACCATGGATGCTCTAGACTATTAGAATAAGCATTGAAAAATGCTCCTTTTAAGTTCCAATTCAAGGCCCCTCTTTCAACTCAATAATTCTGCAAAGATTGTTTCCTACGCTTCAATTTCGCTAGTTCTTTGTGCAAACGAAGTCCCTCGTCCTCACTTTTCCTACAAGATAAAAAGAAAAATCATGCAAGAATCAAGTTATTTAATTAAATTCATTTTAAACATTGATTTGTAACAATAGAATGATTTTAGATGAGAAGACCAATGACTTTTTGGATAATTATGATAATAAATGGAATGTCAATAAGTGGATCCTTATGCATTTATGGATCTTGTATCCCTAGCCACTAATTTTTTATCCTCACTTCAATCTATCAATGCCATCTTTAGTTTCTGATTATGAATGATTTGTCCAAGAAAAGATACCAAGTCATCTAAAGATCTACAACAAAATATATTAAACATACAAAGCGTGCCCTAAAAGATATCCACTGCAATGTGAGAGATATAACATAACCACAACATATAACACTGTATTACCACAGAACCAACATTGCTAAATGTTGTGCAGTTTTTGCACACACACCCCACTTGGAGTAGGGACCCTCTTTTCTGGTGTCTTTCAACCTTTGGTTTTACTGGACTTATCATTTTGAGGTCTTGAAATGTTGGTCTTACTATCTTTGACCTTTCCTTGAGGCTTGAGTTGATTGAAATTGAGTTTTAAACAAAATTTGGGTTTTCACCTGACTCCGAGATTTTCTAGCACCGACAGATTTTCTCGGGCCCTGGTTCTTTGTCTGTTTCTGGCTGGCTTCTCCGAATCTAGGTTTTTGCTTGATCCTGAGATTTTTTGGTTCTTGCGGATTTTCCCAGATTGTGCCAAAATCCCTAACTTTGTCATTTCCCCGGTTTCTGCATTTCCACGAAATCTATGTTTCCGCGTATCTTGGGATTTTTTGAAATTTTGTCATGGCTCAGGTTTTCGGATTTGTCAGAGGTGTCTTTTCACTCATTAATGCTTAAGTACCTTTGCTTAGACGAGTATATGGGTGGATTTAGGGCATTTTAAATGTCATTTTGATTTCATTCATTCACTTGCTGATTACTCTGGTGATTAAGAGTCTCATTTGAGCTTTGAGGATTGATTTCAAGCGGCTTGTGTGTGGATTGCTGGGTGTCGGTGTCTGGATTTGCGTTGCCTGGGCATGTTCATTTTTGCGACTGTTTCTTCGAGTTCAGGTTTCGTCTGAATTGATCCATGGTAGATTATCATTGCCCTTTTGATTTGCTTGCATGATGATTGAGTGCTTAGGTGCTAAATAATCATCATTTTGGGTCGGTCTTTGCTTGGTTACAATTTTATATTTATAGAACTAGGGTTTGACTTTTCCCTTCATCATTTTTTTATCATCCTCTTTGTGCGCATTTTGTTTATCAATTTAGAGTTGGATGAGTTAGGGCTAGTCCCTAAGTGTGTTGTTTGCTGCACTCTAGGAGGATTAGGGTTTCGATTCATTTTGCCCAAATCAGCAGACTTCCTGTAGGGTTGTTGCTATTTCATGATGTATATCCGGCCCAGCCTGCTCGTACCTTGAAGAGATCCTTGTGTCCATTGGTTAATCACCCAAATGATAATTTTATTTGAAATCATGAGCTTACCCGGGCTTTAATGGCGGAGGTCTGGTTATTGGAATTAGGGCATCGCCCTTTCACCATGTGGACTCGTCATTTGAGAACTTTGAGAGTTTGAGATCATGTGCAACCTAAATTCTGTTGATTAGCATCAGTTTTGAGACCATTAGAATCCAGGTAGAAAGGTTTGCATGATCATTTAATCGCCAGTTTGCAGGTTATCCCTCGTCGGGTTCCCGTGGTGTCCGTGGAATTTCTGCGTACTCAGATTTTCCCAGTTTAGGATAATTCTGCAGACTGGAGTACTGTCTGAAATGCTTCTACCTATCTGCAAAAATCCATCCCATCTGGATTTTTCTGGTTTTCCTATCTGGCTTTATCCTTGTTTGATTTTTTAAAGATAGGACTAATGGAATAAATATTGAATGTTTATTTCTTGCTGCCAATGAATGAATCTCATGATAATCTAATGATTTTTGGCTGTATTAACGATTTATTTGACTAATGATGCTTTGGCAGCGAGAATCCATCTAGGTCGGATTTCTCTGAAATTTCACCCCGACCAGATTTTCCCGGTTTGCATGATTTTCCTGGACTGCCTTATTTCTCTATATCTTCAAAGATTAGAAGTTTGCAATGGGTTTTGATTGCTTTATATGATTTTAGGCTAATCTTTGGGTTGGAGTATGCATAATAATTGAATACTAATGATGTCTTTTGTGAGTGCAGGCCGAATCAAGCAAGGCTGTTGGCAGAAAATCTAAGGGTGGCATGGAGGGGTCATCTATTTCTGAGGTAGAATGATTAAGACTGGATATCAAGAGTCAGCTTCCTGAGAGCAGGATATCTTCCATATGGTCCGAGGTGTCTGACACCAATGTTGGGGCCTGGAGATATGAAGAATTCAAGCAGAGGATAGCCGAGAAGGATCTGTCAGCCTTAAGGCAGGGAATGATGAAATCTGGGTTAGTGCATGTGGTTGGGTTCCCTCTAGCGATCTAATGTTATGAGCTAATTCTTGAGTGTGCCCGGTAGTATGATTTTGATACACAAAGGGTTTTCAGCACCGAGGGAAGGGTCTTGTCAAACTTCGGCCCTGTCTCCATTGCACAAGCCTTCGACATGCCTGATCTACCTTCAGTATGTGCTCTGAACATAGACACTGCTAAGACATACTATGAGAATGAGCCAGCCAAGGCTCAATAGATAATTAATTCATGGCTAGAGAAACCAAAGTCCCACCATTCGAAATTGCCCAAGCAGTTGCACAGAGTTAAGTTCAGGTCAGATATTTATGATGCCATAACACTTTTGAGCAAGGTAGCTGGTTTGAAGACTTCTGGAGTGTTGGAGAGCTGGATGGTCCACGTGATCACCAAAATTTAACAGGGAACTAACTATCATTGGGCAGGGCTTATAAGTGCAGAAATTGACAAATAGCGGAGGAATGTTCTGGAGACTAAGAGGTTCGCTATGTCCTCTTATGTCATGTATGTGTTAGCCAGATTCTACCCATATAGGGGTTTGACTCCAAGGGGAACATTTGGACAGAATATAATCTATGAGATCTACCTTGAGCTACATCTAGGACACAAAGATTACCAGAGAGCCAATGATGCCTTCACAATGCATATCACCCGGATGCTACAGAATGCTGAGCATATGAGATTGTCAGATGGAGCCAAAGGGATGATAAAGAATTATGGGGCCTGGTTCATCCAATTTCCCACCTTCACCTACCTTAGAATTGATGGATTCCTGGTCGCTCCTTACAAGTTACCTCGATATTCTATTGATCACATTGTTCTATTGGAGGTTGTGAGGCAGATTTGTGAATTTGACGCTATTGTAAAGAGAGAAAAGCATAAGACAGGCTTTGGTGGAGACTTCCCTCTCAGGATTGGTGTGGAAGAAATGTGCCCTTCCATCCAATCAGCCCACACTATAGGAGAAGATTTGGCAGCATATGGTTTCTCCTTCCATTCCAAAATGATGAACTTTGACATCACAGGAGAGGCGCAGAAGAAAGCCACTAGGGAATACTTGCGTAAGGATGACCTGGAAGATTATTGGGCCAACATCAAAGATGATCTTGAGGCTAGAAAGAAGAGGTATTCTATGCTCCCTGTGGAGGCGATCAGACAGTACAATGTCAAGTTGATTCTGGACCAACTAGAGGATGATGGAAACTTGGTGCAGGATCATGTCTATGAGGCTATGAAGGAAAAGTCAGTTGGAGATATAAGATGGAATGATAATGAGATCATAGAGTTGGAGGAACTAATGGCCCTGGTCATGAAATTCACCTCTTCTTGGTTGAAGCATAAGGTTTTCCAGCTTGAAAGTGAGAAGGTGGCTTGTACTTTCAATTTGATGGGAGACCTCAATCCCATGTCGACTTCAGAAGAATCTGGGGAAGATGACCCCAAAGGGAAAACGGTAAAGAGCTCTCCCTTGAAGATAAAGATTAGAGGCCCCAAGGAAGGTGAGCCCAAAACAAAAAGGAAGCCAAAAGGAAAGAGGAGATGGAAGACTCTAAAGATTAGTAAGTCCTTTGATGAGGAAGAGTCAGAAAAAGTAGAAGAGGAAGATGCTCCTCCACCACTGAAGAAGACAAGAATAACCCAGATCTCAAAGAAGAAGGGTCAGGCTGCTTCGGGTGATGAGCCTCCTATTGTGCATGTGGAAAGTTCAGGAGGAGAAAAGAATAAAGTTTACACGAGGAGATCTAGGACTCCCTCTTTGAAGGACACTATGCAAAAGGCAAATCCTCCGCCAAAATCACCAACCTCAGAACCATCCAAGGCTATTTCTCCTCCACCAATCGCACCTGAAGAGGAAATTCTGGGGGAGCATGAAACTAGCGGAGAGGCGGAGCCCTTCAAGGAAGGGACACTTTTTAGTGAAGCAGCAGAGCTAGAAGTTGAAGAAGAGGAGAGGCATACTTCTCCTTTGGTGCAATATGAAGATTCTCTGAAAAGTGATAGGGGAAACAGATCACTTGAAAAGGAGGAGGATATCCCTGCTAAGACCCCATCACCGGTGAAGCCAGAGGTGGAGCTTGAAGAAGTTGACCAAGGTGAGCAGCTCCCTAAGAAAGAGGAGGATAAAGTAACTACAAGGGAAGAAGAGAAAATGACAGAACAGCCGGAAGAAACAAGAATAGAAGAAATCCAGGTAGAGCCTGCAGCCTCAGACTGGCTTGAAAAGGAGCTTACAAGAAAGAAACAGGTGGTAGTCGAGGATACTCCCTCAGATTGGGATGAAATGTTGTCCAAGATTGGCAAAGCGAAGAAAAGGAAGGCAGACAAGGTGGTTTCAAAGGTGGAAAGAGATGAAGCCAATAACAGGGTTATCCATATTGCCACCCCTGCCGTGGACAAAACAAGAGAGGATGTCACCAGTCAGGACTATAATGTGCAAACCATCAGCCTTGGGCCTACCTCCACGGAGCAAGACATAGAAGAGTATGAAGGGTCCAGTGCTGTTATCATCGGTAGATTGACGAAGGAGACCCAGACCAAGCATGAGTTGAAGAAAGAAAATGAAAGATTAAGGAAATGCTTGGAGGAGGTGATGAAACCCCTGCAGTCTCTCCACCTTTCTTCTTTAGTTACTCCTGGCTTTCTGCCCAAGGAAACAATCTTTGGAATAGAGAAAATGAAAGCCTCAGCTCAAACTATAGTGGATTGGCTCAGGAATGTGCAAACAAAGCGATATGATATAATCAGGGAAATCTTATCAGTTGGAAAGGATACAGTCCGAGCCAAAGAGTTGTTGGAGCATGTGCTGTCTCAGGACAAGGAGGACATTGACCTCTTGTTGCAGAAATCTAGAGTCATCCTGGGACATGGTAGGGATCAATTTCTTGCAGATGGAATTCTTCCTTCTTCCAGATTGGATGAACCTTGGGAATGGTTTGAGGCTCTACAAATTCGGTAAAAGGCCATGAAAAAGATCCTGAAACGGAAGAAACAAATTGATGGAGATCTCACTGGTGTCTATGAGGGCTACATTGCATTCTTTGAGGTCATGACTGGAAGGAGAAAGATTGCTCCCAAATACCTCAGCCTGGAGCAACTCAGGGAATGGTGGCATGAGGTTTATGCCCTGGATTCGGAAAGTGTTATAACCGGCCACCAGCTTGATGATGCGGCCACCTACTTGGCTATAATGGATAAGTATCTGGCTAGCAAGGAAGATTGGGATAAAACTGTTGAATAGTCCAAAGAATAAATTGACTCCATTAAATGTTAGCTTAGGGTATTACCTTTGCCACGAGTCACCGAACTAGATGGAGCATTCTCGAGGGTCCAGGGATCATCAGCTCGGGGAAAAGATAAGGGAAGTGGCAGTTAATGCCCATTTTGAGATTTGTGCTTCCCTATTATCATAGGGCATGCATTGGACCGGACTACATTGGGGATTGTATCAAGGCCGACCTTGATGGTGAATGGCATTTAATGTGTGCCTTAGTTTGATTCTTCCTTGGCCGACTTGTTTTGGGCAGTTTTTTTTCTTATTTTGTAAAAATGTTTGGCTGGGCCGACATGTCTTGGGACTTGCTATAAAAGGAATTCTTGCCGCATTGTAAAGGGTTAGCTAGATAGTAATAGAGATAAGTAAGCAAGAGTTAGAGTAATTTGGAGTAAAAGTCGTATTCTGTTTCTTGAAGCAAATATTTTAATCAGAACATTGGAATTGTTGCAGCATGTTGATGATTTAATACAATTGAGGACATTGTGGTTTTCTGGTGGAGTCTCTTGTGTTATCTTATCCCGCATGGTTCCTTTTGTTCTATCTTTCAAATTACTTAAATATTTAGGGTTTAGTGTTCAGAATTAAATTAGTTTTAGTCTGGTGAATGATGTCTATGATTTTATATTTGGAATGTTTGTAGTAATCTCTGGTCTATACTCCGAGTAACTATCTGATTGTAGTAGGCTGGTGAAGTCAACCTAAACCATATATTCGATGTGCTTAAGTTAAATTGTAGATGCAAGTCTATGATTTGAAAATCTAAATGCCTTAGAAGATTGCATTGTTCTTGTGATATTGCTTTATGGGTTGATCAAGGATTGGTTATTTGAGATTGGTCCATTCCAGATATCTATCATTTGCATTGCTCATTCTAGGAATAGTTTAGATTTTATCATACCTTCGCACCCTTATCTTTTGCTATTTCTTCATCATTTGGTTAGATTTAGGATTAGAGATTATAATATTGCAAAATCTGATAAATTGAGAGACACAGTTTGCTTGTAGTAAGGCCCCTTTGTGATTACCAACATTTTCACTTAATTATCTGAGTTGTTTATGCATTGTCATGACCTGACACCTGAGAGACCTTGGGGTGATTTTTAGTGATTTATTATTAAAAATAACCTTTCAAGAGAGATAGAATATTGCATTATGTCTGAGTTATTGATGTGTAGAAAACACCATCAATAGATTGGCGCTAGAAGGAGGGCCTGAATGAGCACACTAGATCATTTTTTGAACGCCATCTCTCCTGAAAGATATAGGATAAATACCAGGTCTACCACAGGAGAATAGGACTTACAGGAGTTACAGTTCTCCACTAGGTCAAGAAGGACTCGAGAAAGGGGAGAATCATCATCACCCATCCCTTCACTAGCATCATCCATATCTTCACATCCTGAAGTCGAGGATATACCCATCCCTGAAGAGGTCCCCATTCAACAGCCTCAACCTGTCATTAACCAACAACAACCACCACCCCCACTCTTACCAATGGCTTTGCTTGCTAATAATCCATCTCCCTTGTTCTTCCATGCCTATAATGCTATTCCCAAAAACCCTGAGCACTTCTGTTCAAAATTCCATGTTAACGACCCAAATAGGACTGCAGAAGAACACATAAGGATTTTCTAGACTTGTCATAAAGATAGAGGGATTGTTCATGAGGATGTTTCCTATAGGTTGTTTCCTTATTCACTAGGAGAAGAGGCTTTTTACTGGTACAACCATCTCCCTGTTGGTTCAATTCTTAATTGGAATGACCTCGAAAAGGCCTTTTTGTAGAAGTTCTGAATACCCATCAGTGCCAACGAATTATACCTGCAATTCATCAAAGTCAAGAGAAAGGTTAATGAGCCAATATCTAGCTTCAATAATAGGTTCCACCGTGCATACACCAGATTACAAGACCCATATGTGTTAGATGATAATACATCCCTGGGAGTCTATTATGAAGCCCTGGACAGCCTGATAGCAACCTTTCTGAAATGGAGACCCAATCCTCCAGGGACCCTAATTGATGCTTATATAGAGGCTGTTAATCTTAGTACATATTTGAGACAACACTTGACTGGGCCATTGCCTTCCCTAGGACTAGTTGCACATTCTAACTAGGTTCAGGCAGTAAATCAGGCTCTCACCAATCATACCCCAATCATGAATCCAGTTCCTCAATTACCTATGGTACCACACCCTGGTCATCCCATAAGCTAGGTTTCCCCTATGACAAGCTTCCCTCAACAACAGGTTAATCAGCCCATGTATCAGTCACAGTCGAATAGTTTTCCTGCCTATTTGTAAAATTCTGAGGTGTTGCATCAGTCTATGGGATCTACTACTGTGCCCACCCCTCAGACTAATCTAAATTAGCTTCCTTATCGTGATCCAAATAGGGAGAGGATTGATGAAATGGCTAAGCAGATAAAGAAGCTAAATCTAGAGGTAACCTACCTAAGAAATCATAGTAGCCAACTACAAGCTGCCCAGAAGAATATGCAATCTAATCAGAACAAAGAGTATCCATAAGGGCAGAGTTTTGACCAAGGACAGCGTAATGAAAGAGGATTCCACAATGACAGGGGATATAATAAGGACAGAGGTTACAATAATGACAGAGGATTCAATAATGATAGAAGACAAAACTTTGACAGAGGCCAAGGAAGTGGATAAGGATTTGATAAGAGGCCACCACAAGGATAGAGCAGAACCTATAATACAAGACCTAATAATGGAGGAGTCCCCACCCCATTGGATCAACCTGCTAATCAAATTGTAAATCAATCTGCAAATCAACCAGTCAGTCAAGACAAACCTCCTACTGGTGTGTATCTGGCTGAAGCAGCCCTATCAGGATGGTGCAGGCTCCATAAGACAAGTCAGCATTCGGAATTGGAATGTCTAGAGTTCCAAACCCCTGCCTCAATTTTTCAATATGATGTAGAGAACAATGAAAATGGATAGGAGATTGTTCCCTCTACATCATATGATTCTCCTGTGCTGGTATTAAATCATGCTCCTTTTCTGACCAGCCAGGAGAATGTACCAAAAGAACTTGATTCTCAAGAAGAAAGGGCAGACTAGGTATGCAATGGAGATGAGGTTGCTCGATTGTTCAATGAAGAAGAAATTAATGATAATGGTCCACTCGATCAGGAGGAAGCTTATGTTGAAGAAGTACAGATGTTTCAGAGGCAAGGCTTGAGAGATATGCCTCATAGACGTTCACTGCCTGGAGGGCCTTTCACCACTTCCATTCCTCCAAAAAAATTCAGCACTCCCCCAGATCCTAATGCTAGCAATAATCTATCGTATCCACATATTTCCAAGTAGTATCTCTCAAAGGAGAGACAGGCTCAAACTAACCCACAGAAAGAAAAGGATGTTCAAGCAAGCAAGGATAAGGTAGAGGAACCTACTAAGGACGTTTCCACTAATATGAGTGAGGAGAAAATGGCCTCATATGTTGCTGAAGAGTTCAAGAAGTTAAAGATAAACCTTTTAGCATTTGAGTTGTTAAGATTCCCTGCAATCAGAAAGGTTGTCTTAGGTACCCATGACGTAAATTCAAAGTCATTGGATAAGCCTTCTAGTGAGCATGTCAGCCAGACTTCTAGTTCTTAGCCTGTGAGGACACAAAACCAGGCACAAAATTAGACCAACTTGCCTCCTGGAGATAAAGGAAAATAAAATGACAGGACTCAAGTGGCCCAGGCAGACACTCAGCCTACTTTATTTCAAGGAAAGATAGAAACCCCACCATTTATGATTTATGTACGTATCTTTGGCAAGAATCTGCATAATTGTTTGTTAGACTCTGGTGCTTCCACCAATGTGACGCCATTTGGGGTTTGTAGAGCTCTAGGAATTACACCTGCTGACTCTCAGAAGAAAGTGACTCAGTTAGACAAAATTAAAGTGAGTGTGGTGGGAGAACTAAACATGATTCACATGCAGATAGCTTTAGATCCCAGGATCCAATAGGTTATCAATATTTAGGTAGCTGATATCCCTGATGCATATGGTTTGATTCTAGGAAGAGATTTTATGAAGGATTTGAATGGATATGTGTCTATTGATCACTCTCACATGTGGCTTCCCTGGAAAGGGGTGCCTAATCAGATCAGGATTGAGAGAGATCCTAGAATGAAGTACATGATTATAGAATACCAAAATACTTCGACAAAAGTTCTGATATCAGAAGTTGGAATGGAAAATTACATGCTATAAGCTCAATATGAAGAGTCAGATGCAGAGGAGGTATTGATGTTGCATACGGTGCCTATTGATGTTGAGACAGGGTCTGGCCATGTTGATGTTCTGACAGAATCAGTTGAAGAAGAGGAAGAACCTAAAAATAGTCAGATTAGCTTATTAGATAGTTTCCAGGAATTCATCAAGCAGTGTATGGAGAATTAGACTCACTTAGGTAGGAGGACATGCTTTAAGAAGTTACTCTTATCAAACTGGTGTAGAGTTCATAATGCCTCCCATTTAGAGTTGGAGTGTTGTTTGTGCCAAACAGCAGTAGAACAAGTACAGAAATGCCTAAGTCTAGCTCAAGCTGTTGAGACAAAGGTGCATAACCCTCAGGATAAATATCAAGAAGATAAAACATCTAGAGTGACTAAAGAATCTTCCAACACCAACAAGCTGAAAGAAATGATGAAGAAGACTGCCACTGCGGAATGTTGGACTCTCAAATTTGATGGATCCAAATCCAAGCATGGAGCTGGAGCAGGGTTTGAACTGATCAGTCCAAAAGGTAAGAATTTCTTTGCAGCCCATAGACTCCAATTCCATTGCACAAATAATGTAGTAGAGTATGAAGCATTAATTCATGGACTTCTCATGGCACTTAAGAAAAAGGTCAAGATTCTGCAAGTTTTTAGTGATTCAGAATTAGTAGTCAAACAAGTAAGGAAGCAGTATTCATGTCATGATAGAAGAATGACCAACTATAGACATAGAGTGTGGGACCTCATTGAGGGATTTGACACTTTTAATATCCAACTGATACCAAGACAGAGGAATCAAACAATAGATTCTCTGGCTCATGCAGCAAGCACTTTGCAGCCTCTGTCCTTGTCAGGATTGAAGAAGTTTACTATTGAATTAACTCATGTGCCATCAGTCCCAGATAATGTTACTAACTTCTAGGTGTTTGAGGATGATAAGCACATTCTTGATTTTATCACAAATACAGATGTCTTTACTTCCCAAATCATTGATGAAGCAGAACTAGATCTAGAAGGTGTGCTGAATCTAAAGTCTAATACTATACCAAGGGGAATGGTACAGTTGGAGTGAATTTTTGATATAGATAAGATCAGAAACCAGGAACAAGAGTCAAAGAAATCACCCATCAGCGGACAGTGTGACACTCACAATTTAGGAACTGAGGACAATGTTAAGAACATTTTTATTGGTAAGGTGTGCACTCCAGAAGAAAGACAAGGGATAATTGAAGCCTTACAAAGTTTCCCAGATATAGTAGCCTGGGGTTATGAAGACTTGAAGACTTATGATACATCAATCATAACTCATACTATACCCCTAAAGCCAGGTGCTAAGCCTTTTAGACAGAGACAGAGACCTATCAACGCATTGTTGGAACCACTCATACAGAAGGAAGTTCAAAAATTACTGTCTACTAGAATCATA
Source organism: Sequoia sempervirens (assembly GCA_007258455.2). Classification (NCBI taxonomy): domain Eukaryota; kingdom Viridiplantae; phylum Streptophyta; class Pinopsida; order Cupressales; family Cupressaceae; genus Sequoia; species Sequoia sempervirens. The sequence goes on along the minus strand of VDFB02000003.1, from coordinate 288,095,070 downwards.
TTTCCTGTTAGGCATTCAACATGGGTGGCAAACCTGGTTCCTGTAAGAAAAAAGAATGGAGAAATTAGGCTCTGTGTTGACTTCAGAAATCTAAACAGATCGTTAAAAAAAAAGATAACTATCATGTTCCCTCTTTGGATGAAGTGCTTCAGGTGGTTAATGGATCTTAGATAATGTCCTTTCTAGATGGTTATTCAGGGTACAATCAAGTAATGGTCTAGTATGAGGACAGACACAAGACTGCTTTCACAACCAAGTGGGGTACCTTTGCCTATAGGAGGATGCCATTTGGACTCATTAATGCAGGGGATACATTTCAAAGGGATATGGATATTGCCTTTAAGGATATTATAGGCAAGTGCATCATCATTTATATGGACGACCTGACTATTTTTTTGAAGAACAGAGGGGATCACATCTCAGATTTGCGCAAGGTATTTCAGAAGTGCAGAGAATTCGGCATATCTTTGAATCCTAAGAAGTGTATTTTCAGAGTTACAGAAGGAAAGCTATTAGGACATGTCATATCAAAAAAAAGGAATTGCTATAGATCCTGAGAGGGTGGAGGCCATATTGAAAATTTAGCCACCTGCTAGCAAAAAGGAGATGAAGTCCTTCTTTGGTAAGATTAAATTCATTAGAAAATTCATCACTGGATTTGCTAAAATTGTGAAACCATTAAATGCAATGTTGAAACAAGATGCCAAGATCGAATGGACTACAAAAGCGAAGGAGGCATTTGCAGAGAGCAAGAGAGCCATTGTTGATGCTCCAGTATTGGTAAGTCCTAATTATAGCAAACCCTTTTACATCTATTCCTTTGCTTCAGACCATTCATGTGCTGGGATGCTAACTCAAAAGTCTAATGAGGGAAGTGAGCATCCTATTGCTTTTATGAGTGCACCATTAAAAGATGCTGAGTTGAAATATCCAAGTGTGGAAAAGCATGCATATGTCCTGGTTAGAGTAGTAAAGAAATTTAGGCATTATATCCTCAGAAATAAGGTGTATGCAATTGTTCCTGATTCTACAATTAAGTTACTCCTTATGCATAATGAATTAGGTGATCATAGAGCTAAATGGGTGACCATGTTACAAGAGTATGACATTGAGATCCATCCCATGAAACTGGTAAGGGGGCAAGGACTCACCCAGACTATGGCAGAGATAGGCCCTGAGTTGACTGTTCAGAATTATAATATTGAAGAGGTTTCCCTAGATGGTTGGTATGATGACATAGTGTATTATCTACTGAATCAACGACCTCCAGGTCATCTTAATGTAGTTTAGATGCGAGCTTTAAGGTTAAAGAGAGATGGTTTCATGTTGAAAGGAGTTGTTTTG